>JAJGOT010000032.1:2152500-2362500 GCA_022457155.1 Cladopsammia gracilis
TTCAACCTCTCGCACCATCGCCACGGTAACTTGAAATGTGACCGGCACTAAAGTACCAAGAGAACATGTACCTCATCCTTTCTTCAAAGAACGCGATAATATTTGCCTGTTCATCCCAGTTTATTATGGTACGATTTGTTTAGTTTTTATTCGCAGTTTTCAACAAAAACAATTGTTTTGACCGTAATTACTTGAAAACTCTTAAAGGATTAGAGGTGTAGTGGATGTGGTTTATAATTAATAGCGTCGATTAAAATGCAGGCCACCAGTTGGCTGAAACAAGAGCTTAATGGTAATACATTCATCTTTGAATTAACGGGTCAGGGGATATTGTATAGCCCACTTAGCGAGAATAAATCCGTGTAAGCTCGGAAAATCTTGTGATTCAACACAATTATGTAACGAAACTTTTGGAACCTAAATAATGAGTCAATATGGTGACAATTGTATGCAAACTTTATTGCACACTATACAAGTGCTGCGTACATATCAATGTTCTGCTCTTGGCATTAACCATTTTCGTTAAAATTAAAAGCTGTTATCCATCCGAAATAAAGGATATTACAGGTAAGTGAACGTTGTAATATATTTTAAAAATTGTATTTATTATTTCGGAACGATGAAAGGCACGTTTTGCAATTTTGTTTTTCAAGTACTTTGCTTCTTATCAACAAAATATCGTTTATATATAGAATTATACAGTTATTGTAAAGCAAACTATGCGGTTAATAAGGTCGAATTACTCAGTATATAGGGGCGTAAGTTTTTAAGTACATCGTCTTATTTTCAGAGAATCTCTTATATTGGCGGGTAATTGTAAACATATGAGTCATGTATTTGATTTTAATTGCAACTTATTAGGATTCAACGAAGACTTGGCTCTGTTTTAATATTTTCCCCGATGTAACATTATCGAGGTTTTTATTTGATTTGTAAATGTAATGGTAACTTACTAACTGCTTAGTAACCATTCTTCACTGATACCCAGCTGCCACAGATGAATAACTGCTCATAAATATGATTGCTCGCATTGGAAATTGAATTGAACATCACTTCTTTCAGAATCATCGTCACTTCAGAAGGAGCTACGATGGCTGATAGAAAGAGTGCATCCTGTGGACATCTCGCCTAAGCAGGATGGAGTTTCCAAAAGTAGTTATATCCAGAACAGCAGAAATGCATTTGCCGCTGCTGAATACAGTCTTCATAATCATGTAGTTAAAAGATCTAAGGAAACACGGAATAATGGGGACTTCCTGAAAAAGATCACGTCACAAATCAAAGAAAAGGAAGATGCTTCTATACAGGCAGCTTGTAAGTTGCGGACTATGTTGCGGTTTTTTGTAGTACGGAAGGAGAGAGAGAGAGCTGGACTCGAACGTCACCGATTATAATCGGCCCTTTATAGAGGCGACCCGAAGGTCAGCCTCAGCGAATGCATTGGGTAGCTGAGGCTGGGGTCTGACTTCATGAATAATACAAAAATGTAACGGGAAGTGGCATTCGAGTCCCGCCCTCTTCTTGATGAATGCCATGCCGATGAGTCCCACAAAAACAGCTGCCATGGCATAATATGGACTAAAAACACCAAGTGCAAGCTATATTAAGAACAAATTAACATGACCGAACAATAAAAACGGACTTCAGGAAACTGCTATCGGTTCTACAATGTGGAACAGCTCTAGCTTTAGTACTCCGTTGATTAAAAGATGTTGGTCACGGCTGTCTCACATTGGTCATTTTTAACTTTAACAGTCTTAAAATATTTGTGCTTAGTTCTACATTTATATGCATATTAGTCGGTAAAATCCAAACGAATTCACACCAACTGTAAAAATAGTACTTTAAAATCGAAACAACTCAGATCAAGAATTAGTTTAAATATTACCAAGTTTAGGCTGAAAATATCAATGGAATCAGATGCAGCATTTTCTACAGGCAAAGAGTTTTATTACCTTACAGTTCTAGGAAAGTAAGACAAAATGAAAAACATCTTTAGTAGATTCAGACATACAAAAAACTTAAAATGTTGCGTGTTGGGATCTCATTGCCGGCAATTATTAAGTACTGATCCAAATTAATAGCAAGAAATTCGTGACTCGTCCTATGCCTTGTGTACTTGTCACTGATCACTAAACCTTTTATTTACGAATCCTTGTTTTTTGCTTCATTTCAGTATGCAGTCCAAGCATTGACCTCGCTTTCGTGATGGACGGCTGCGGAAGAAAGCCGTTTCATATATGCATAGACTTCGTCAAGGACACCATTAGGAATGTGAAAGCTTTCAACAAAAGCACTCGCGTAGGCCTCGTCATGTACTCAAAGAGGGCAAAACTGCTATTTGGATTTAACTACTTTACAGACACTCAAGACATGCTTGGTGCTTTAGATAGTATACATTTTATACCGAAACATCCAGGAAAGGCTGAAAACATCGGAGCTGCCCTAAAAAAGGCCCAAAAGATGCTGTTCAGTGGAAGTAGGACTGGCGTTCAGCAAGTTTTAATACTTATCACGGGGGCGAGAGCTGATGATGACGTCATCGGACCATCGAGGCGTTTGCAACAAGATGGGGTAATTATTTATGGAGTGGGAATCGGTCACGAATTTGATGAATCACAATTAGAAGCTATATCAAGTAAGCCAGTTCAGGAGCACGTGTTCACAGAAGCTCGTCTCTTGTCAAATAGTTTCCCTTGGTTTCTGAGGAGTAATTTGTGCAGAGGTAAGTAACTGTGAAATAAAATAAAACTATGTTTGAAGGCAGATGCATAGTCCGTTGCTAAAGCCTTCTCGACGTTTACTCTACTCGGATTAAGGATTAAGAAATCACCCAGTTTCAAAAGGCTGAGAAAATCGATTAAAATATGTTTTTATCACTTACGATATGAATTATTAGACAAAAAGGATTTCAGCTCTTCCGTTCTAGTATATCAAACGAAATCAAGATTATCACTTAAAATCAAAGTATTTCCTGGAGTCTGGCGTGTCGAACTTACTATATATAGGTACTATAGGTTAGCGTTTCTAGCTTTGTGTAAAATTGTCAACAAACTAAGTTTCGTGTGGTTACATCACAAGACTCTATGTTAAGAAGATTCATCAGAAGGATCATTACCACATTACGTTATAACAATAGTAAGACTGTGTCTTGTCTAGGTAAACGAAGACTAACTCTATTTTCCTTGCTTTTAGGAAACGATGGCGTTGTTAAAGAAGGTTATATTCAAAGATACCAAGGTACTTTTGTACTTGATATGGATGAAATTAAATTTACTTATAGGAATACTTATTTAGTAATGACGATTTTTCAAAATACCTTGCAGGTCCAGCAAACGTGGCATTTTTGTTGGACGGCTCAGGCGATATAGGATTTAAAGAAATTCAGTTCTATAAATTGTTTGTCAAAGAGGTGTATAACAACATACACATTCCACCTGGAGGCGTTAAATTTGGACTACTTGAATGTGGCACTAGGCATTACTCTCAAGAGAACCTTTTAACAAGGACGTTTCAGACTTCAAAAATGCTTGATCTGACATTAAACGATCTTGTTCCAATGAATGGCAATTGTGAACTAGGAAAATCTCTCGAAATGCTAAATATGAAGATTTTCAAAAGATTGCCAGAGGATGTTCCAAAAGCATTGGTTGTAGTTTTGGCGGGTAAATCGCTCGATGACGCTACTCGCGTGGCGAATGAACTAAGTGAAGAAGGAGTGAGAATTGTGGCTCTTGGTACTGGGGATCAAGCTGATATGAAACAGTTGGTTAACATAGCTGACTCGCCGCTGTACGCATTCAGGGTTCCTTTGTTTAAGTATTTGCCTTCAATGTCGACTACGGTAGTTGGATTTATAAACGAAGGTCAGTAAAAATACATGAAAAAATAACTAAATGCCAAAATTACAAACTCAGTAGTAACGTTGATTTTCTTGCTCTACTGCACAAAATCTGTCTTGTGGTAATAATTGAATATATACATTATCTTTCCAATAAGTTTTTCAAAGCCCACAGTACATGTTTTAATAACATTAAACATTATCTTTCCTACTAATGCTGATTTGCCCCAATCTGGACTCCTTATCTTGGTAATCGGAAGAGCTATTATGGTATGATTTTTTTCTAACCTTATATAGTTTGTTCTTAGTACACTTTAAGTGCATGTTTCTTATCTTTGCCCTATTTCTTCTGGATAATCAGTGAGCTATTATACCATTTCTAGACACATTTGAAACAAATTCTTCGTTAGGGTGATATATACGTAACATAACAGGAAAAAAGCTGTTAACATGCTTTAAACAAATTTGATTAACTTAGTACCCTACAGTTCCTAAAGTAAACGCGTAATAATCAGCAACCTCCTTGCCGATTTTAAGTCTGCTTTAAATTTGTAACATCGAAGCAGCTTGGTTTTATGAAAACGATACTTTATTTTTTTTTATTTTCACTTTTTGACTTTACAGTTACTGAATCTAAATACAGAAGCAATGCAGCTTCTTCATCTAAAGCAGCCGTCGTATCTGACGAAGAAACGAATGCTAGTTTTCATAATGGATTTGACGACACGGCGATAAATGACATTAACCAAGACCCCAACAACGATAACAATTTGATTTCAGGACTTCGCCCAATACTTATTGAGCTGGATGGAGACGATTCGGGTTCAGGTCAGTTTTGGTATTATTCAATGTATAAAAGTATACTTATGTAACACTCACTTAATTAGTTTTCATGGTTTGACGCTTTGCACTGGGTCTCATGAATTAGCTGACGTGGTGACGTTACAATTGATGATTACTCTTATAATAGAAATACACACAACGCTATACTACTGCTTCTGCTAGAAATTGCAACTCGCTTCACGCTATAAGAAGATATGAGAGTAGAAATGAATAAATAAATAAATAAATAAATAAATAAATAAATAAATAAATAAATAGAGAAATAGAGAAACTCGACCAACATAAGTCGGTGACTGGAAAGCAAGTGCTCATACCTTTGTATCAACGTGTCATCCTCCTTGAATCATCTTAAACAAATGAAAAAACACGATTGCTAACTTGTCTTTTAGCTTTTATGTACTAGCCAAGAAGCTCACTGATGTACCTATAGTTATGATTGCGTTCATATTCTTACAGATTGGTTATCACCACTGCAAAGCAAGGAGATACCACAAGATTACCAACCTACAACACAAAATATTGATCATTCCCAAAATCCGTCAGACACGCAAAATAATTGGAATGGGAAAGAAAATCAGTATGCAACAAATGGGCAAAGGGTAGATCAACTTCAAGACAGCGCCGCTAACGATGTCACAGACAATGTTTCAGTAAACAGCTCGTCCAACAACCAAGGCCAAGCAAATGTAGCACCAAATAACAGCAATGCTGCCGTGGCTACCAATCAAAGCGGTGGCATGGTTAATCCTTCGTCTCTAAATGCAGGTGCTGCGACTACACCAAATCAAACCGGAGGTAACCAAGCAAATAGAAATCCAGAAGCCGTCAGTTCTATCGTGTCTAATATTGGTGGAACTAACTCTGGGAGTGGTGGTAACTCAGGAGGATCTGCTGGAAATACAGTTGGTGTTAATCAAGAATCTGGAACTCCAGGTGCAGTCCCTTTACCGAGTGGCAGTGTTGTTCCTAATAGCGGTGGACCCCAAATTGTGAACAGTGGCATATCAGGAAGTCCTCTTGGAAATACAGAAAGTGCCCCAGCAAGTACAGGACAACAGCAAGGTACGTGGAAGATTTTAAATCTCAGATTCGGATGTTGAAATGTTGATTTACGGTCAGATGTGGTACTACATGTTAGGATCGTATACTTATAGGAATTAAGTGATAATCTTTCTGAAAACGTTAATTAACGTTTCTTTTCCTTGTTTAGTTCTCCTTTTCCTGCACTGATAAATTCAACTCACAATAATTTGTTCGCGGCTGTTTCAATAATAATAACAAGAATAATATTAATATTAATAGCACCCTTAAAATTAACGGGGATGATCACGCCTTCGTTTATTAATTTCACATAATGTTATTTTTGCCTCAATATAGGCCCTATACAAGTCATACAAACTCAGCTGTTGCCCATCCCAGTTCTTCCTATTCAGACTATTCCCATTCAAGCCCTGTCTCCTATACGGGCACCTCAGGGACAAGTTCCAGCTTCAAACTCTCCACCCATAACGGAAAATAAACAACAACCAGTAACCAATCAGTCTCAAATTCCACAAGGGAAGAACAGTGAAAGTACGCAAAATCCAAATCAGACAAATCCAAGCACTGGCTCGGAAACCATGAAAACGAACCAAGGACCAAAAGAACAGGAAACACTCGTATCTCAAACACAAAGGCCAAATAGTCAACCTACATTGCCTAGTCCAGGTTCTAAGGTAACGTCCATTCCAGAAGCAAAGCAACCGTTACCACCATCTCCAGCTTCAGGAAAACCTCCAGAAGGAAAAAGTTCTTCCAATGTATCAAACTCTAGTAAAACGCAAAGTTCTAACAACAGTATTTCGACACCAGCTCCTCAAAACAAGAGTCCAGCAACACCTAAACCTATTAATGCATCTTCTGTGCCTTCAACCAAACCAACTTCTGACTTATCCAAGGTAGGTGAACTAGCCAACGGCAGTTCATCATCTGTGAAACCGAACACTGCAGCTCCTGGGAAACCGACTCAGAAACCGCAGATTGTGTTATGCCAGATAGTTTGTGGAAGCGACTGCTGTCCACTCGCAGTAACGCTTCCAACGACAAAACCAACTAACAAGACTCCTGAAAAGAGTTCCACAACACTTCCACCGACAACTGCCAGGAGCAAGTTAAAGCAAACACCCACAACACCACCCGAAGTGATTGGTGGACCACCCGTACCAATAGGACACCTGCAAGGTCCAGGATGGTTTCCACAGGTGGCTCACCCTATGCCTGTTAGTCCTGTTGGTCCAATGTCAGGTCCACTTTCTCCCCCACTCTTACCCATGTATATGACACTTCCTCCTGCTACAGCTTCACCAGTCATAGGACAAGGAATGCTTCACCAAGTGGAAGACTCTATGCAAACAACTCCAGTGCTTGGCCCTCACTTACCCATGTACAAGACAATTCCTCCCGTAACGGCATTGCCGGTTATAAGTACGCAAATGGAAAGTGAAGACCCCACTCTTGTTGGTAAGAAACGTTTTTGATTAGCTTTAAACTTCAAATAATATGTCATTGCCCCCGCAGCGGCAAAATCCCGAGGAGGCGTCCTTGTAGTCCACGTGTAAAGTAAAGTACTTACAGTTAAAATATACGGTAGGTATACCAGATCAAATCTCGATTTTCCTGAACAGGGCGCGCACGGAATAAATCGGGTAATGATGACGTTTCATCACTAAATGCCCGAACGTTATAAATGGATAATGATGAGGTAGCATTAGTAAATGCCCGAACGGAATAAATAGGTAATTTTTACGTCACAATACGAGGGATAAGTTATTTAAAAATTTTAGAACTTGGATATCTTTAGTTCATTCTGCAGTAAAAAGGGATGTGTCGATGCGACATGCGATTTGTCAGACATAACTCTTGTTCATCCAAAACAACGATATTCCTGATCTCTTTAATATAAGAGGCATACCATAAATCTATAACAAAGCTTTTCAAAGCTTTGTAAGCGAACTTAATTCCAAACATGACCAAGGGTCAGTTGTTCTAACATTATTTTGCAGTAATAAAGAAAGTTGACGACATAACGTGATAAAGAAGAAAACAAAAAGAATGAATGTATGAAGAAATAAATTAATTAATTAAGTTTAATTTCAGTGGCCCTCATGACAGTATAACGATTGTTCGAATTTCATACTTTTACAATGTTATTCACTTCTACCGACAAGGGAACATAATTTCATCCAACAGCCTACGACATAAGACGCCTTTTTCCACCGAGAACATGCGATCCTGAGCTGAAAAGCAATTTCCATCACGTCAATCGATCAATCTAGACGTCAATCAATCAATGTCGACATGTTTGTCATCTTTGGTCAATATCCGGTTAACACAATTCATTTGAATCTCAAACCACTGGACCTCATCGCCATTTCATGTTGAAATCGTTCCCTTTTCTCGCAATAAGACCGCAGCATGTAAAAAAAACCGACTAGGTTTTTTAATTAACAAACCCGCAATCACTAAATCGAAGCAGTGACTAAAAAGATAAGATTTTGTAATCATGTTTAATCGACCATAAAAGTTAGAATAAATTTATGTAAAAGTACATTTATGACTCACTTACTCTGTAGTTACGTTGTCAGGTTATAAACAGCGAGGGCAGTTTTAGTGGCAGCTATTGCAAGTAAAGTGAAAAGGGCAATAATTTCGGGAATGGTATAAAGGAGCGATACGAAATTATCCAGAACTTAAGCACGCTGATCTGTTATCGATTATAGCCATTATTAAAACTACTGATGTATTATGTACTATGTATCATGCACTATTAAACTAATGTATTTCAGATATAGCCGAAAAAAAGTACTGTTTCTTGACATAAATCTACTGCATTGACAGATTCCCAGTACAGTTTGAAACTATGTTGTTGTGACGGTAACCTGCCTGGACCTGAAGCAGATCATATAGTACCCTCAGGGCTCAATAAGAAAATTAATATAGGAATTATTTTGAGTTTAGAATTTGATTATTTCATTGATTATTTTTTCGCTTACCTGTTAGCAAAAATACGTATTTTTTACCTTACCATTTTTGTTTTCCAATTCGGGTATATTCAGTTGTATGAGTGTTACTCTTGCTAAACAAAGTTGATTGATTGATTGATTGATTGATTGATTGATTGATTGATTGATTGATTGATTGATTGATTGATTGATTGAGTGAGTGACTGAGTGAGTGACTGACAGATTTTATAATTGGCTCTATCATGAGCTAAAACAGTTTGTAACATATCATTTGTAGGTCAGTGCCAAGATTATCATCCTGACTGCGCTTCTTTTGTCATGGCCGGCATGTGTGATGAACAAACTCCCTTCAAAGATGCCTTTAATGTCCGTGAAGTTTGTATGCTTTCCTGTGGTGTATGTAACAGGTATGGTTCAGTATGTTCAGTTGTTCAACTTAAGCTACTTTCGCATTAAATTATTCATTTTTTTATCTTGGACTCCTTGTTCCTTTGTCTTGATATTGATGGAAACGTCAACTTACTTTCATCGTAGTGTTTTTGCTTCTTTTTCTCTCTTTAGATCCATCAAACATGATGAGAAGGGAAAGAAACCTGAAGACGTCGGTTTTCCAGAGTATAGCAAGAAGTTTCTTAAACGCCAAGTCCCTTCAACATAGGAGAATCAAGGAATACCCAAATAAATGGAACAGCTTGTGTTTTGCCCAAACACTTGTATTGGAACCAAACATATTAAAAGAAATTGATACTTCTCTTATCCAAAGATGAAAGGCTACAAGCAGTTGTGGCTCAACTGGCGTAACTTTGTTCGGAAACAAATGGAATAGTTTGGGCTAACAGAAAGTGAGAAATGTGACAAATGATAGATGTTTGGATAAGAAAGTGATCATCTCTTGTTTGAAACAAAACTACTTTGCTCTTAAGGAACAGTTTCAAGATACTTCGCCTGCAGTTGCCGACGCGACGTCGAAACACAACTTGGGAAACTACGCAATATACGCGTGACTATGTCGATCTTTGCTTATTTTGGTCTCCATGCAATATTAATAGTGACTGCAAATGTTCCACATTACATTATGAGAAAGAATCAGTTCCAAAGTTATTTAAGCAATTTGAGAAAAAGCACATTACCAACACGGCCTAAAAAAATGAGTGTATAGTGACATAAATATATATACAATATAGATATATACAATATCTTTGCTTTCAATTAACACGCCAAACTTAGGAAACCACTGAGAAATTAAGAAAACGAAATTCGTACATGAGAGGTTTAGTTGCTGTTGTTGTTGAGGCAATGAATCATCATCATCATCATCATCATCATCATCATCATCATCATAGCTTTATTTAAAAACACGGTATCCCATCATTAATTACAAAATGCTCTTCCAGAGAGCCGTGTATACTAAATGTTCTCTATAACTACCTAAACATGTTAAAAATTTCTAATTAAAATTACAATACTAATGAATTTTTCTATGTTTACCTATAAGATTAAAACTACTATAAGGCGGCTTTAAAGGATGCGATAGATGGCTCAGTTTTGATTTCATTTGATAGGCCATTCCAAAGAACAGTGCCCCGATAGTTAAAGCTACACTTTCCCGCTTCCTTTCGGGGTCTATGAACAAACAAATTGTTCAGACAAGTTGTTTCTCAATTTATAAGAATGAACATTCATGAACATCCCCACCTGACAATATCTCTCAATGTGTTAAGTGTAGAAACTGCCATTATCATCTGTGTCGAGTTCCTTGTTAACTACAGGTCAAACCTTAACTAACGTCGCAAACTTTGCAGCTGGAGTATTGCCGCAAACTGGTTGTAATACCGGTGTTTTTTTTTTTCATCAGTGTCTTCGTCACGATCTACTTATGATCAATTAGAGCAGTTTACAATTGAGTCTTACAATCACTCTGGCCAATCACAACAGACACATAGAATCCAATGAACCAATCAAAACTCTAAGCAAATACATGTCACCTGCGCCAAACGCGGGAAAACGCGATTGGTTAAGAAATTAAGGTGGCGCGAGATTTTTTAGCCAATCACAAAGCGCTCAAATGAAAAACGCTTTTAGACCCAGAACATAGAGTGTAAATTGAAACTAGAAGAATGACCTCAATTCCCCTGTCCAAATAAACGAGTCATGACTCTTAATAAGGAAATTTCTTGTTTTCATTTTCAATATGTGGTAACTTCACGTCACAATTTTTATTACTCCTTCTCAATTACAAACTATAACTTATTGTTGTTGTTATTGGATGAAATACGTGACCACCTTCTTGTTTACAAATAAACGGGTCTTGCAATGACACCTCATGACAATTTGTGCTATTTCTTTGTTGTTGTTTTTTTAATGTCGTAAAGTCTTATTGTCGTGTTTTTGTGGGGGTTTAAGGCTGGTTCTCATATAATCGTCCCGGTCGTCCCAGTCGTCCGAGTCGTTTCAAAACTTGTTTTGCAAACGACTCAGACGATCGGGACGACTCAAGCGATTTGGGTTCTCATATGATCGTCCCGGTCGTCTCGAACGTCTATAGCGCAGTCGTAAACTGTGTCCGACAACATGTTTTGGGCAATAATACTGCTGTCGTCCCGGTTGCCTGACAGTAGTTCTCATATGATCGTCCCCGATAATTCTCGATCGTCCCAGTCGTCCGGATAGAACACAGTTCTATCCAAGCGACCGCGATCGTCCCAGTCGTCCGGGTCGTTTGCGATCGCCCCGGGTCGTCTCAGAAGTGTTCTCATATAATCGTCCCGGTCGTCCGTGCACTTTTTGAAACGACTCGGACGACTGGGACGACCGGGACGATTATATGAGAACCAGCCTTTAGCAACACAATGGAAAACAAAATTGTTTTGTCTCGAAAAACTCGTGTTGATTTAACCAGACTGTTCCTTGTTTTATGGTTTTTCCTGATAGAGATTTCCTAGATTTTCAACTCAGAAACTAAAAAAGCACACGCCAAGTAAAAATCCGAGATTATATGTCAATCAAGACATCACGCGCATCGATTACGTCACTAGACAACAAAAATATACAAAATCACGTGCGAGTAACAAAATCTCTTTCCGACACAATCCTTGACAAGACTGACACACGTGACACACGATGACATGGCGTTTCTAGAAGTTATATCCAGCAATAGACAGTCATGTTTGTTTCTGAAAATATGAAACTGATGTTCAAACGAAGAGAAGACATTTCATTAAGTTGTACGCAACAAAATACCCCAGGGGTTTTGGAGTATTTTGGCAGCCTTATCCAGGGGTTTCTACGGCCGGTCTCCACCGCGGTCAAACGTCCGATGGGTTTTTCGTTTTATGTAGTGGGCTTTTATTTAATATTAAATGGAAATATGGACAAGGATGTTTAAAAAAATAGTTGACGCTACTATCTTTTAATTTTTCTCAAATTAATGAGCTTTTTCCGTTGAAAACTGACAAAAACTCTTTGCGCCTGATCAAAATTATGTTGGCAAATGGCGCCGACAATTCTGCAGTTCACAGTTTTTAACCGCTTAGAACTTTTTTATTAAACTTTCAAAACAGGGGCGTAGCCAGCTTTGAGAAGAGTTGTAGGCCTGGCCATCCGGCCCACAAGGGCCGCTTCTAGGGGGGGTCCGGGTTCATACCCCCCCGGAAAATTTTTCGATATTGGCCCTTGAAAATTCTTTATCCTTCACTTTCCGGTGATTTTATGTGTATCTTGACAGCACTGAAATCCTAATATTTGATAAAAGAGAATGGCTTTGAATTTTTCATTTCCAATTCTTAAAAATGTAACACAAGTGGGCTGAAAAATTTGTAGACCCGGCCCTACGAGCCTATAGGCTGGTACGCCACTGCAAAACGTTTGATAAATTGACAATGTATTGGCAATACATGCAGTATATTAAACTTTAAACAGTGAAAATGACAACATTAACTTTTAAGTACTTTGCTTAACTTTTGCAAATTTCTCTCGTTTGACCGCGGTTAACGTCCGGTCCGCCATTTTGAAAGTCAAGGAGGCCCTTGGGACGTGATTGGGCGACTCGGCCAATTTTACAAAAGCTCAAAAATACCGGTGAAAATTAACTATTTTAAAAGAACACTCGGCCACCAAGTACATTCCATAACCTATAAAAATGAGTGTTTAGATTCCTTGACACAATGAAAACTAATGACAAAAGCTACAGCAACTGTACCATTCATAATAATAATCATATAAATTATTCTTTTTTTTGTTTAGTTAATTGTCCGCTTCATGTTTCTGCTCTGTTTGCATAATCTTTCATTTGTTTATAAGTGAGTGACAGCTGTCATTCAACTCTCGCCTTGCCTTGGCCAATCTACCAAATTTTATAAACAAAGCAGAAGTAGCAAAGAAGGAAATGGGACCTTTCGCAAACTCCTGACTCCTGAATAACTACGTTACGTATAACTACCTGCACCAAATCCCCGTCTTTTCCATTTAAAAAATATGTATTTTTGCCCTGGGACGATTTTTTACATCAAGAACAATGACTGACCTGAATTAAGCGATGAAGTTAGTACCTTACATAAGCAGGTAAGTGTAAAGTTTCATTAGTTCAGCTAGTGCTAACACCTGTTGCAATTGAGTTCATTGGGATTATTATACCTTGCTTCGTTCATAGGTTAATGAAACCTATAAAGAGAAAGTACAATTTCTATGTTTTAGATTTATACAGCCGACTGTATATACATCTCGCTAAATTCTTCGGCGCAAATTCAATATTGTCACTGCTATTCATGATCACTGTCTGAAAAAGTATCGTCATTTCCAATACTTGGTTTATATACGTCGTATTTTGGCAAACGATTACATTCGGAGCTGATTTTTCGAGATCGGCATATGATATTTGAATAAAAAATCGAATTCCATTTGCTAGTTTTACCATGTCTAATTAAGCCATATGTCGTTTTAACTTAGATTTCGTTTGCGAGTTATCCCGAGCTTTGCTTTTGGATTTACGAGTTTGTTAACTGGAACTACATTTGCTGAAAAGCAAAATATTCAAGCGTTTAAAGACTTAATAAGTACTGGCCAATATAGTCAACGATTGAATGATTTGAATGATTTGATTTGACCAGTATGGTCAGTGAAGCACATAGCAAACGTGGCCTGTGACTATCGGTATACAAGCATTATAATTGTAATAATTTTGATCATAACTGAAGTTCCATAACACTTTATGAAGAGAAACTTTATGAGACAGAATAGATAATAAAGAGAATTTAAGAAGTTTAGAACTCATCTTCCATGCTCGTTCATCGATACAGATCTAAAGGCGGTCCCGGCTCTTACGTACGATGACCTCATCTCTAATAAAAATAACCAAAAACAAAATCAACTTCAAAAGTTAAATCTGCCACTGTGAAAACTGCGTGGTGACGTTTCCAAGTAGCTATCATTGCTATTGTAACTTGTATTTTGCTACTTTCACAACTAACGAAAGTAAAGAGTTGTAATTAACAATACCCTATCTCAGTACTTATACGAAAGAGGAATTTTTTTTTTTAATTAATCGCTCTAATTATTAGTCTATAACTGCCCCTGTTATGTCCTCTTTATGCTTGACGGTTCAGTACTATCGCTGGTTTGAATGATAAACCACCCGTGAAAGGTCAACATGCTTCGACAGTAATAAAAGACCACCTTGTCGATACAAGATCGATTTACTTTGGCTACCTGCAGAACCACTCAATTGCTGAGTCCCTTAACTAAATCCAATGTTCATGTTCGCAGCGAGGCGCTGGTGTCGTCTCCTCAAACACATCACGATGAAATATGCATTGTTGTTCGAAATGCTATTCTAAATACATTACTGAAGACAAAGCATCGAAGGAAACACAACTTGTTGATATGCTGTAACTGGTTTCAGATTTTATTTTGAAAACGGGCAAAGGACTAACGAGTGGACGTGAATTCGGTTTGAGATCAAGTAAGTGTTGTCTTAAAATCTTCGTGAAATAATCTTCGCTTTAGCAAATCGTTCTAACGATATGAAAAGCCAAACGCTATTCCTCGTATTGTAGTTTGTTTAGAATTTAGCAGGTGTTATTTGTAACCTTTTTCTTCGACAGGAATGAATGGTAACCTTATTTGCCTTGTCCTGTGTAATGTCCTTGTCATCAGCAGTTTCTCAACAGCTTCTCGTGGT
This sequence comes from Cladopsammia gracilis, assembly GCA_022457155.1. Taxonomy (NCBI): domain Eukaryota; kingdom Metazoa; phylum Cnidaria; class Anthozoa; order Scleractinia; family Dendrophylliidae; genus Cladopsammia; species Cladopsammia gracilis. The sequence continues at coordinate 2,167,361 of JAJGOT010000032.1, forward strand.
AGAAAAGGAGGTAAGGTCAACACCGTAAAACAACATTTGCTTTAGGGGTCGGGACTAATTATTATTTCATAATGGTTGGTTCAGACGCCATAAATTTACTAAAGTTATCTTTTAAATCCAGGATCATGTTATAGTGTCACTTTTTGTATTAATTGCGCCGTCTCTGTCGAATAAATGTTTGCGGACGAATACGCTCGCTATTTAACAAATTTACATCGGTTTTCCGTGGTGTGGACTCTTATTTACCACGACGACGTCATCACAAGGTCAAAATGTTGTGGACTCACGAGGCGCAGCACACCACGGAAAATCGGTGTAAACTTGTTTTTTTACAACAATATTTAGAAAAAATACAAGGAAAAATCGAAGTCTTATAACAAAACGTGACAGCAAAGAAAGAGCAAGCGTTGTCTATAACTTTCTCGCAATCTGATTTTTTTTTCAAGCGCGCGTGATGTTAGCGTCAGCACCGTTGTCTGGACTCTCATTTACCACTCACATCGACCAATCAGATTGCGAGTTTAGCGGCAATTGTGGTAATTTTTTTTTCTCCTGCAACTTAATGTTACTGGAGTCAGCACTTTGCACTACTTTCGTTCATGGGACGCAAGATGCACAATCAAAGCCTCCTGTGAGCCTACTCGTGAATGCAAAAAGTTCTAAATAAAAGATTGTTCGCTAAGCCCAAAAAAAATCATGGTATACAGATGTTTTGAGTACGGCCCAAGTACATTACATAAGTTTTTATTGTATATGTGTGGAGAAAAAAGGTTATGTTAAGGTATATTAAAGGATTTTTCGATACCCGAGTGCAAATTAAATATTTCTGAGAATATTAGCATTTAGTAATTCGCGCCTCCGACTGCACTGGAAAAGAGGTTCTTTGCCCGAACCATTACAAATTGAAGTTTATGGTGAACATTAAAGATTAAAAGGAAACTTGCAAACTTAACTTTAGAATCAAGAGTATATATAATTTCCATATGAATGACACGGAAGGCCCGCTCGCGTAGCTCCATACTCATAGAACCCATGCCCGTCATTTTTCATGGTTATGGCTAGCGGAATGTTTCGCGGGCGCGCGTGTGTACATGTGTGTCCGTTGGGCAGGGCTAATTCGCGCATGACGTCGCAAAACATGCGCGTATGACGTCGCGTAACATTCGGGAACTTAGCAATTTTGAAAGCAAAAGTGTGAATGAAGTTTTTACCACTTCGGACTAAGGAAATGCTTTAGGGGAATCGGCGCTTGATAACGGAGGAGAACTAACTAAAATGGGCAACTCTCTTGCAAGGGAGAGCCGTCACTCTCGGAAGGTACGGGATCAAACCACAAACTGGTACGCAACAGAAAGGCAATCAAGAAACCTGACTTGGCTCCAACAGCGTTTATTCCTAACTTGTGAACATAATCGTCGACGATGTAATCCCACTAACAATTGCAAACTAGGTTTGTAGGTACAAGTGTACAACACAAAGAAACAATGAAAGTGTGAAGCGAAATCCTTTGAGCTAAGCGAAAGTAAATTTCAAAATATATTTTTAACCCAAGCGTCCATTGTTCATAAAACTACTTTTAAAGATGATCTACATTTGAAAACTCTAAAACAAACAAGTAGCAGAAAAGCCATGTCAGCAAGCGGCTTTTGAGCACATAATGGTGTCGTATCCATAGATTTGCAAGGTCGGCAAATAACTTATACGGCACGTACTAAAGTAAGTAAAGTCGCACACGAGTCAGATGGCCCACACGGCCGGAGCTTAACCCGGTTGGTAGCATGAAGCGACTAGGAATATTGCTACTCCCCCCTGGATGGGATGCTAGTCCATCGCAGGGTTACCCCCAGCATTTTGTCGCCGGTACCCATTTAAACACCTTGGTGAAAAGAGACAGTGTGGAGTAAAGTTTCTTGTCTAAGGAAACAACAAGACGGCAGAGACCAGGCTCGAAACATCGACCTTCAGGTTGAAAATCCGACGCGCTAACCACTAGACCACCGTGTCTCCACATACGGCACGTACTAGCGATGTACAATTATCGAGTTATTCACCTACAGCAAAAGCTACTAAATTTAAGTTTGATGAGTCAGCTAAACTATTCATACTGCAAAACAAAATGACACCATTACTTGCCAAGTCGTTGATTAGTTAAACAAAACTGAAAAGACACCGTGAGTGCCGAACGAGGCTAATTTAGAACAGTATTAACAGCTATTGTGTGTACAGCTTGATACGTGAAAAATCGGCTAGACAACTTAGAATATGATAAATTTACTAACAAGATGTCAACTTGAACAGATACCGCGGAGTTGTGGAACGAACCTAAAAAGAACGATAAATTAACTCAAGGTAAACTGTTGTTCAGAAGGTAGTACATTTTAGTATGAATGAAAGCACGGCCTGGTACAGTAATTGAATGCTTGTCAAAGAGGTTAAAACAATTAAGTTTGATTGTCAAAAACAAAACCCTGTTGGCTTTTAGAAGATTAAATTGCGATGAATAGCACAAAAGCTTATAATAAAAACGATACTAAGCAAAACCTTTCACAGCTGAATGCGGAGTAAACCAAGCTGAATTGATCCAGCTGTTGATCTAATACCAATAGCAAAACTTGAAAAACTGCCAATTAGCAAAGATAGTGAAACGTGAAAAATGCTAAACAGCAATTCTATGCGTAATATAAGCTTAATAATACCGGCAAAAGTGAAGTAAATACGTCTTTTCCACTCAACATTTCTAATCACACAAAACTCTTTAAATTCTCATAAATATTGCCAATTTCCTCCTAACGCTGAAAAAATTACTCAATTCTGATTAGCTAAGAGCAGGGCAGTTCAAGGGTAACACCAGTGCAAAAAGTGTAACACCAGTGCAAATTACAAATAAAAAAAATTGAGGCAAAAATGTTTTGCAAAAAATATTTTTGGCAAAAAAAAATTGCAAAAAATAAAAAAATAAAAACATAATGCAAAAAAAACTGCCTGTTTGCAAAAAAAAGTTGATGCAAATTTTTCATGTATAATTATTAATAAGTACAAGCGGCTTGTGCAATTTGAGCTTTTTGAAAAACTAACTCGTGCAAATTAATCCCAAACTGAACTCCAAACTGTATGATTACCCACTACTTATAACAAAAAATGTGAAAGGGAAGTGTTTATGGTTATCATGATCATTATGCTCGCGATCAGCTATCTAAAATTTAAAAGACAAAAGTTACATTGGTTTGCTCCCTTTGATGCTCTTGAAATGACAAAGCGATACGCTGATCTCTTTTATCTTTCAGTACCAAAAAGCGGCAATGCCTCAAGCCGGTTTTTTATCGAGAGAATTGGCCTCAGGGATAACGCCGTTGTATCACCCACTTTGGGCCAAAATAATTCACATATAAACCACAAACGTCATAGATACCATTCTAGAATCAAGTCTCGAATACAGAATCGCCAAGGAGAGAAAAGACAGTTCGACGCACAGTATCTTCTTCCAAGGTCATTTGATGCATCTTCTGTAAAAGGTACTTTTTTTGCTGTGTTCTTTCACAAATAATAACTAATGATCGCTAAATAAAATGGTAGATCAGATAAATACAGTTGTCAAAAGTAATTAATTAATTAATTAATTAATTAATTAATTATTATTTATTACTCTCATCGTTCGTGTTTTTATAATAATTAAGCGACAATCGATAACTGATCTGCAAGACAACACGATAAATCACGTTCATTGTCATTCAACCAGCCATGACCGTTAACTGCACGAAAAAGAAAACCTTCTTATGGTAATACGCATAAGTAAAAGCTGGAATGATTACAATTGTCCATCTTCTTCTGCATGAGCGTTTATTTACCAACTGCTTCAATTTCTCTCAGCCTGCAAAACACAAGTTGACTTGGGCTTCGTTATAGATGGTTCTGGCAGCGTAGAGATGTACGGGAAAGGAAATTTTAAGAAGTGCTTGGACTTTGTAAAATCCCTGACAAGGGCTTTTGTTATCTCTGCTACGGATACAAGAGTTGGGGCGATCGTATACTCATCCCGAAGTAAACTTCAATTCAACTTTAAACAGTACACAACGCATGCTCAGATAGAGATAGCAATTGACAGTATTAAATACCCTGGGTATAGGACAAATACTGGACAAGCACTTACAATGGCAAAGGACCAACTATTTAACGACGCTAGACCAGGTGTACCCCGTGTTCTGGTTGTTCTGACAGACGGACGTGCTAATGACGACGTAGTAAAACCTTCTGAAGAACTTACAAATACTGGGGTTATCATATTTGCAATTGGACTGGGAAAGAATTACAATGAAAAACAATTAATAAGCATGGCAACTAAGGAGAACGTGTTAACAGCCGATTTTCCTGACATGATGACAATAGTTACGGCATTGCAGGAAAAGCTTTGCAAAGGTGAGACTCGACATACTATAAGCACATTACTCTCGCCCATTTACTTCATTGGTTTTTATTATATAACTTAACAGTGTCCCGGCTGATATATCGTGTCTTCATGATTAAGGCCAGGAACTTGCTTTAAGCTTGTTTTATTATTTTGAAAAAGGAATAACAAATCGTCAGATCGGAATAGATAGTTAGGTGTCCCCTATTAGCAATGTGGAATCCCCTGTGTTAGATTTTGACAGACACGTTAATAAAGTCATTATTATTATTATTATTATTATTATTATTATTATTATTATGAATTTTGGAAAAACGCTACCATCAATCCAAAAAACGACAACGACAGCGACCAAAGGCCGTTATTATTATTATTATTATTATTATTATTATTATTATTATTATTAATTAAAGAGACAGAATATGGCTAAGAAGAGTCACAGTGAAAATTACGCAACTGAATGGAAATTTTGCAATCTCTTGACCGCCTGTCAGGAAATCAAATTTGATGAACTGTAATCCACTTCCATCCTTGCAATCCTGCACTTTATCTCAAAACTATTAATTGCATCTGTTTTGCTCTATAGAATCTTTTTATCCAATTTAGTTGTATATTTGGATTTGGTGGTATTTGGCAATATAACATGAAAATATAAGCTACCCGAAATTTTGTTATCTCTCTGGGAACAGTTTTCAATTAATTTTGTTTAAAGATACGCAAATCGATAACAGGTTTTAAAAAAAGTAAGGACATTTTAAAATGATTCCAACTGGTTCATCATTTTTGTGTTTAGTGGGCTCTGATTAGGCAATTACAATCCATGTTGTTCTTTTTACTTTTCAACGGCCTTTGGTCGCTGTCGTCGTCGTTCTTTGGATTGATGGTAGCGTTTTTCCAAAATTCATTTTATGCATAAGTTTGAGATACTCTATCTGCAAATGTTCCTTTAAAACTTATTGCAGCTTGCAGAGGCATAGCTACCTGTACGCACGTACGCACGTGCGTACCTGAAAAAATCAAAGAAAAAAATTTGGGACTTGAGGATGAGGAGGAGGAGGTAGGGGGAGTGTTTGAAAATTGATTGTGGGTACCTTTGAAAAAGTCCTGGCTACGCCCCTCGCTTGCAAACAAGAGAAATGTGATGCGCAACCACGAAAAATGTTGTTGATTTAGTCCCTCTGCTTATATTTTTGTTTTATTTTTACAGCTGCTGTTCAAGCTGTCGCTGAAGGGAAGAGTAAGTACAGTTTCGTATGTTTTTCAACTTAATATTTTAAATTTAGATGTACTGTAACTACAAGCTATACAAAAGAATTAAACCTTTCGACCGAATAGATTTAGCATGAAAGACCAAACACCTACGACGCCCACTAGTGAGCATTTGTGCATGGTCAGAGTCTCTCAAGTCTAACGGACTCTGAGACCTGTTGAAATTCTTGTTCCTTAGATTCTTACACTGTCTTGGATTCTGCTTACACAAGATTCAAATTTAAAATTAAGGCATCAATACATATTCACTACAGTATACACCTGTCCTTAATCGACAACTTGATCACATCAGACTAGCTGTCTCTTGTTAGTTTTATTTCTTGTCCTTTGTTTCATATTTGCAATTCTGTAACATTTTTGTATTTATTTGCTTACGGCACTTGTAATCATTTCTGCGTTATGCTTACTCACCCCTATTTGTGTACGGCAATGTGCGATCTAAACATACCTGGATCAGAACACGATTGTTGGAATGTTCATAAACGCTAAATCCAGGTTTCTCATTTTCCCATTTTCCCAGGTTTTCCATTTTTTCTATACTTTGAAAAACTAGGGCAAAAATAAGTTTAATGAATTTACTATACAATGATTACTACTCTAAAACACTGAACTCAGAACTGATGCTAATGCTTCAGCTTGATGCTTCCTTGAAACGCTTGCAGATGCATGACTCTTTTTCGCCTACTGAAAAATGTTCTTGAATTATAAAGCCATTATCATATTTTAACTGGATTGGCATTAAACGTTGACGCCACACGTGAATTCTGTACACAGTAAGGGATCTTCAAAACGACTTCATGAACAGTCTTGTGAACCGGCGAGGCGGGTATCAAGTCTCTGGCTCAGTATCCCAAGGCAGAAAGTCTGCCGGTGGGAGTTCCGTTTCTGGTTCGATTAGTCAAGGTTCCTCTAGTTCATCTGGTTCATCTGGTTCATCTGGTTCATCTGGTTCATCTGGTTCATCTGGTTCATCTGGTTCATCTGGTTCATCTGGTTCATCTGGTACATCCGGCAGCGCTGGAGCTAATGGTAAGTAACTTAGGGCACGACGACAGACAAGAAGTGACCTGATGTGATATAAAAGCCAGTTTGCAATACAAGAAAGTTAGGAAGCAGAAAAAGAGAATGACTTGACAGGACTAGAAGAGTCCGTGATCGGACCCGTATGACACACGACATGATAACAGTGTTGAACAGGACAATGAGGTTACGTGGAGGAACAAAAGAGAATAGTGACAAAAAGAGGAAGAAGGCAAGACAGCAAGGCAAGACAACTGACTTACTTAGGTGTCAGAACAGAAAATGCGTCACAAGACCAGAATGTCACGTGGTATGACGAAAACGTTGGGGACAGGACACATGATAAAGTTATATACAACCACAACAAAGTCACTCAAAAAGAACGTTGTGTTAATCTAGAATCATCTTTATACTCAAACATTCACACATTTGTTCATCTCATACAAATTGTTAAACTACTTACTAATTTGTTGTTTTGATTTGTTTATTTCAGCCGGAGGAGCAGTTGGTGCATCTGGAGGAGGAAGTAAATATGAATCGTGCTTTCATTGCTAGAAGGAATTCCAGTGACCTTCAATCATTGCAGCCAGCTTATGAAAAAAAAATCCAATTTTAAATTATCCAATTGCAATTCATGGACAGCTTATTTCTGTCCATATAGAACTCTAGTCGTATGAAAAAGGTTCCCATTATTATCATAAAAAATAGCTTATGTGGTTATATATAATATTATTGCATTGAAAGTCACCATGGATTACCATGAACAATTTCGCAAATTGTTTCGTTACTGCAAATTCGTTGCCTGCTAAATTGACATCATCACTACTAAAGAAACCAACCCTTGTATAAATATTGCCTCAACAATATTTTTATCCTCCTGTGTAAACAATGGTTATTTTCGTGTTATATCGGGGAACGCCTTTCTTTCCAGGTGGCTGCGATATGGCATTTATGGTTGATCTGTCGTCCAGTATCGGCGGAGAAGCAAACTTTAAGTTTGTAATTGAGTTTGTCAAGACCATTTTTCATTCCTTTACAATGAGCAGCAGCTTGCGTTATGGATTAGTCGTGTTTGGCAGCAGTGCTAAGGTATGAAATGCTTGTCGTTCCGTTTATGTGAAGTAAAGTACAATTACTTAATATCATTTGTCCTTGTAAACTGGCAATACGAACATTGCGTAGTCATGCACATTAATGAAAGAAACGAGAAAATGAAACTGCACTCTATTTAGAGCGCATTTATAACAACGCATTTAAACGGCCGCCCTTTAAACGTCTGATCTTGCAGCCTCACGAGTTAATTGCCAGGGAAAGAATGAAATGAGTTGATAGCACACGCATTGCTCTTACACTTTGTTTTAACTCGGTGAAGCTTTTTCCGAAAAAAACGTTTTCACAGTTGGAGTCATCAGTGGTTCATGCATTTATTCTTCATAAAGACCGCTGAATATTCACCGGCATCCGCATATGTCTATTCTCTTCGTGCCTCGTGGCACATAAGGCCTCCACAGAGTGTTTCTACCTTTTTCGGTCAGCTGCTATAGTCCGAACTTCGAATTCCTTCCTTGATTCCCATCCTGCTTCTTTTCGGCTTTCTTTTTCAACTGTGCGCCTCCAGGTGGTCTTCGATCTTCGGTCTTCGGTCTTCGGTCTTCCTCTTCTTCTTTTTTCTCTGGTACCCAAGTCATTGCAATGTTGTATTTGTTGTTTTGATCTTGCCTTAGTATATGTCCCATCATCTTCACCCAAATAACTACAGTACTATTTCTCTCAGGTTGTGTTTGGATTTACGCAGTATGCTGCAATCTCCGAAGTTGATTCGGCAATTGCCAGTGTGACACTGATCGGTGGTGGTTGCGCCGCGGGCGCTGCTCTTTCCCAATGTCAATCATCCCTGTTTACAGGTGCTGCCAGTGGGAGATCACGCCTGCTGATTGTACTAATAGCGGGAAAATCTTCTGATGATCCTGGATCTGGTGGTGCAGCTCTTAAAAGTGCTGGAGTCAAGACAATTGCCGTGGGAATTGGCGATTCGTTTGATCGGGTACAACTGTCATCCATGGCTTATTCTTCGTCCTATATTTTCACGTCCGCGTCGTTTAGTGGTTTAGCTGGTATAAGTGGGCAAATAACGTCCCTGATATCGCAAGGTGCTTCTATGAATCAGTAATTTTTATAAGTATATTTAAGTAATATATAACAACTGCAGACTTCAAGTAGTCTCTACATTCTTGTTGGCTTTCCTAACTTTTTCCCTATGTTTTGCAGTCTCATGACTGGAAATTGCTGGAATTAATAAACGTTCATCTTCCCATGTCACCTTATTTTATCATATTGTCTTTACTCCCTTATTTTTTATTTATTTAATGTTTAAATTTACAAGGCCAAAATGCAAAATAATAACCAGGACTTTGATGTATGTACAGAAATTAATGTCTACTTCCTCCGTTAAAGAGCCATAGAAAATATTTCTTCAAGTTCCCGTTTTAGAAAATATTTGCCTTTTCAAGCCTTCGTATCCATAAGCTAAAAAAAAACGGAATTCGAGAGCCACAGGTTTTTCAGTCGCATGACACTGTAAAGTGTCTTCTCGAAGACAAAGAAAACGTGTCGTTTGGGACCCTCTTTTAATGTAAAAAATATCGGTTTGTTTCTACTCTTCAGCTGGTGGTGTTAGCGTTAGTGGCGGAGCAGGAGCAGCAGGAGGAGGTAACTAATATCAGTGGCAGATCCAGGGGAGGGACCCAGTGGGCTCCCACCCCCAACCTCCAGAGTCTAACATTTTTACTCCAACCCCCTCCCCCCCCCCCCCCCATTAATTTACTCCCCCTTACGATGGAGTTTACACACGCTTGGACTTCATCAATTCCCTTTGCTATTTAGTCTAAATCAGAAACACAGCACTAAAAATATTCTGAATTAAAGAGCCGAGTTAATTTGCAAATATTTTTTACTTCTGATCTCTTTGTTAAGATCACCCGGTTAAAACGCCGGGTTTAAGTTACTATATAGCCATTTGTTCGCTAGCATCATCATCATCATCATCATCATCATCATCATCATCATTTTATTTCAATAACTTAAATTTAACAAATTAGAGAAATATACAACCTGCAAATAGCAAAGCTAATCAAGGCAGGTTGCATAATTTACAATCAAATTTAGCAAACACAAATTATTAGTAAAATCGGGTAAATAATAATAAATAAATAATTAATTAAAAATAATAATAATAACAATAATAATAATAAATAAATAAATAAAATAAAATAAATAAATAAATAAGTAAAATAAATAAATAAAATAAATAAATAAATAAATAAATAAATAGGTATACACACACATTCACAGATAGCTAGCATTTACATGAGTAGTGCAAGAACCTATAATAACACATAGACGATAAGGAAGTAATAATAGTAGCTGGAGTCTGATTAATGATAATTGGTAATTTTCAACGTTAACGTAGAGACCTCAACATAATCATACTCATTACCAAGTACCGCAAGTAAAAATTGGTGAATTTTATTTTTGAAAGGTTTTTTCCTAAGCTTACGCAGATTAGGCTTCAGGCAATTCCACAACTTAGCTCCGAAAATGGAAAACGAATTAAGATAAATACTCAGTCTTGATTTATTAACATATAAATTCCCAGCATTAGAAAATCTAGTGTTATATGTATGAACATCAGATGAACAGGTAAAAAGATCACAGATATTCTGAGGCGCAGAATTAGTAGATACGTCATGCATAAGCATAAAACATTAGCAGAGACAAACAAAGGAATAGTATGAGATCTATTACCAGCAAAGAACATTAGCCGAAGAGCTCGTTTTTGTAAGATAAAGACCTTCCTCAGATAGATCTGTGCAGCTTGGCCCCAGGCAAGAATACCGTAATTTGTATATGGGAAAATCAGAGAACGGTAAATTTGGATTAAAGTATTTAGAGGGACAAAACGCCTTATCGTGCAATAATTCCTAGCGTTAAAGAGGTGTTGCATATGTACATAGGTTCATGTGATCTGGCCTTCATGCTGGACGCCTCTGGTAGTATCTCAGGTGATGCGGACTTCAAGCTGTGTATAGAGTTTATCAAGGTTATATTTCACGCGTTTGGGATGGGTGGTGGAATTCGCTTTGCTCTGGTTATCTTTGGAAGTTCAGCTCAAGTTGTGTTTGACTTTAGCAAATATTCCTCCATCTCAGACGTCGATACCGCTCTGGGTCAGGTACGAATTGTTATCCGTGTATTCTTTTAGATGATTGAATTAATGGAGAACATTTTCAATGATATAAATACGAAGATCTATATAACATACTTTTGAAACAGGTAAAACTGGTTGGGGGATCCTGTGCAGCCGGTGCAGCTCTTTCCACATGTCAATCATCTCTGTTTTCCAGCGCTGCGGAAGGTGCAACTGAAGGTGCGACGGGTGGCAGTTCTGCAAGTGGAGGAGCGGCAGCTGGGGCGAGTGTTAGTGCGCGCCTCCTTGTGGTTATGATGGCCGGAAAATCCACAGACTCCGTCACAAATTCCGCGTCTTCGATGAAACAAAGTGGTGTTAAAATTATGTGTCTTGGTATGGGAGGAAGCTTTGATAAAGGACAGATGACCGCAATGGCCTCGTCGTCCGAATACTTCCTTTCCGTGTCTTCGTTCTCGGCTTTGTCTGGCATGTCTCAGCAATTAATTGGTTTAATTAGCAAAGGTACTAAAAATACACTTGCAGTTTAGCTATTTTTGTGAAATTTATAGAAATGACGAAAAAGTCAGTGTCGAATATCGAGGAGCCAATGAACGTTTTACATACTTTTAGATACTAAAAGATCTAGAGACACCCAGTGAGCACTTATGTCAAATACAACTTTGGCGACTCTGATGAATTGAGACGTTAAGGTTACTGTGGACCTTCGAGGGTGCGTTCCCGAACATATTTCGTACGCGCGCTATTTTTGACGAAACCTCCAGAAAACTATATGTCACTTTAAAGCTAATCAATTGTAGATTCCGATAATAACAATTATGTTTCCTTTTTTCCCTTAGTTAAGCGTGCGCGAGCCTTAAACGCAAAACCGACGGTGTTTGCTTCACTGAATTACCAGCCTCCGTGTTAGCGCGAAAATCAAAACAAACTGGTCCGTATCACTCAAGAGTTAATGGCCTAACAAAGTGTGTGAGGCTTTTTCGATATTTTCATTGGTTCCCGGGTAAATCCACTTTTAAGTTGGACAATAGAAAATTGTTCCAATGGCGTCACACTTTGGGTCGCCACGAAAAAAGTATTTGGAATTTCGTAAAAGCCACACTTTGGTCCATTAATATCCAGCAAACATACTGGCTACGTTTCTTGAAAATCTGACAAATCTACATACCCTACTAATTCATTTGAACAGAGGCCATTCTCGCAAAAACAAACCTCGAGATTTTAGCCTCGAAAGATTTTCACTGTTTTCACACCTCATTAAAGCGGCTGTCATTGTGGTCGTGCCGCCAACCAATGAAATGAAACATAGAATCCCCTGAAGAGTATCGTCACATAGCAGTGTTGTGAATTCGATTAACCGCCGATTAGTCAAGTTATTCAAAGGGTAATTTATCGGATTATCACACCTATAGCTACTTATCAACTATTCCCTTAAAACTCTGTTTTTAAGAATATCTCGAGTTCTTTTAATGATTTTGCCAAACTTCTTTTAATATTTTCTAGATTAATGTTATATCTTTACAGAAATTAAAAAACTAAAATTATGCAAAATGGGACCAAAAAAGGTTCACAGTACCCTTAATACCAACCTACAGCTGACAATTTCAAATTACCCATTTTTACCCATACCTAACACTATAAATGTTTTGCCTCCATTGCCTTAAAATAGCGGGAGGGATTTCAGCTAGTGGGGCAGCCGGTGCAGCGGGAGAAGCAGGTGGAGCGGGAGCCGCTGGTGGAGCGGGAGCAGCTGGTGGAGCAGGAGCCGCTGGTGGAGCGGGAGCCATTGGCGCTGCTGGAGGAGCAGCAGGTAGAGTCGATTGTCTTTACTGTTATCTAAATATTAATAGCCAGTTATTCTCCACTAATAATTATATTAATCCAGACTATAACTTGAGCACTTTCGAGTACAGACAGAGGATCTGTCAGAATCAAGACAGAGGTATTTTAAATAATGGTTAAGTTGTGCATCCATTTTTGTCAATAGGTTTTTTGTTTTGGTTTGTCTTTTGTATTTTCCGCTTATTGTATTTAATGTTTATTTCGCATTGCAAAAATTATTGCTTCACAATTAGATTAGGGGAAGTTTCGATGACACGACAACAGGCACATTGCGAACGAAGACGTTGAGGAGGGGTGGATGGATAAATCGGTTTTCCTGGTCATTAGTTTTAAGCGGAGTTAACACACTCAACTCGATGTAAATTGCTCAACACTATATTCTAATGCGTCGCTGCGCTTGAACAATGCGATGCGATGTGATTGATAATTTTTGCAATGCGACAAGACACTTCTCTCCATGAAAAATATAATATCTTATTGCCATTAACATTCAGTATTTGTGACCATGACGAGCTTAGCTGCAAAATGAATCACACCACAAAATATTCCTACTGAATACACGCTTCGGTAAAAATCGTCCATCATCAGTCAAAATCGCTTAACGAATTCTCGCCACCTGTACATGTTCTCCCTTTGTGCTCGCACATAACGGTGGGCACCTTTCTAAGAATCACATACTCACTTTCCAGAAAATTTAGAGAAATTTTAATAAGTCCTCAATCTCTGAGCGAGTAAATCAGTCATCTAAAACGATGGTGTATATATTGCCGTATCTGGTAGAAGCTTAACCAGAATGTCAAGATAGCGAACTCTAGCATGTTTTGGCGTCGTTACACGTGAACAATATCAATTAGTTATCGTATAACCTTAATTTTCACAAAGCGACGACTATACAAACTTTGACGAGACGAGCGCAACTAGTTTGAGACTCACCTGACAGCTTTAGACAAAACCAGATACCCTGACAATTTACAGTAACAACTACAACTCAGCATTTGTCAGACGCAACGTTTACAAAAAACAACGAACATAACACAACCAACGCGAAACCTGTTGCCACAGCGACAATACCCTACATCAAGGAGACTATTCATCTGAGACTATTACAGATCCTACAAGCTTTTAGCATCCTTGTCGCTCACAAACCGATTACTAGCTCAGCTAGCTTTTTTACGAAAACTATTAACAAGAGTTAAAAGCAAAGACGAACCCAGCGACAGACAAGGAGCAGTATACAAGAACAAATGCTGCGACTGCCAGACCACTTACATCGGCGAGACTGGCAGAAATTTGAACATACGACTGACTGTGCACAAACGGGCAACAACAAATGGTGATGTCAAATCACATTCCTGGACACCATTTATACACTTATCACAAAATTAACTGGGACTCTGCTGAATGCGTTACCTACAGTATGGACTATGTCAAACGACTCAGACATTGTCAACAACAACAGTTCGTTTCAGAAATACACTTACTCGAACGATCACAATTGAAAGACTACTGATACTCCTGGGTTCAAACCATATATATTCAATATTCATGTTTTGTTGATCTTCTGTGTGATATGCCTAATATAGTACAAAAAGACCTCCAATTTAAATTGTTTCTGATTTAAAAATTGTTTTGAATTTATAATTATTTCAATGAAAAGGCTTGAAGGAAGTATTTATTTCCAATGATTGTTTAAAAAAATGATTGTTTACATCAATATTTTTGTTTTGAGCATTTAGCTTGGTCACAAGTTCTTCTTGATTTAGAATGTATACCGCACACAAAAATTAATGTCACCTTTAAACCCGTTAAGTAAGCGCAAACTATATCATTTTGAGATAACATGTATACTGCTATAAAAACTTTCAATAAGTAGGTCGAAGTTAAATATTTCAGAACGTACACTTTAAGGATTGAGAGGTTAATATTAGAATAGGGAGTGAAGAAGAATGAAACGTACGAGAAGAGAAACAATCGAGATTGGTATACAAAGTTTTTCCTTTGGGTAACCAAATGCATGCTCGTGATGTGGTATACATCCGTTGATTAGCGGTTTAAAATATGAATTTTACAAAAGTTTGTAATAACAACGTCATTGTCAATGGAATCACTTAGCATCCATTTGTGAAATCTGGTACATGTATATTGAGAATGTGGAAATGTGGGATGACATACTTTATTTTCGTGAAGCAGTACATGCTGCTACATGAAGTAAACTCTGTGTTGAAAAAAGGCAGGGTTCGGAAGAGAAAGAAAATGGGAATATAGTGCGACAAAAAGCAGTATAAAATGACTGATCGCAGTGTACAACGGGTCTATAGCACGTTAAGAGAGGTTGTTAATCAGAGATGGAGCTATTCTGGTACAAAATAATATTATAGTATTTCGCGCTTTTTTAAAGGTGCTGTTGATCTGGCTTTCATGCTCGATGCCTCCAGCAGTATAGGTGGAGAAGCCAATTTCAAACTGTGTCTACAGTTTATCAAATCAGTCTACTCCAGCTTCACCATTTCTTCCACGGCGTATCGGATAGGCATGGTACTGTTTGGCGCATCAGCTTCAGTGTCGTTTGACTTCAGCAAGTACAGCTCAGCAGCTGAGATTGACTCCGCTATTACAAGTATGAAAATGGTAGGAGGAGCATGCGCAGCAGGACAAGGCCTTAGCACTTGCCAATCACAATTGTTTGCCCAATCACGTCAAGAAGCTTCTAAGATCCTCCTAGTAATGATGGCTGGGACATCAACAGACGATGTTTCGAGCGTGGCTGGCTCGTTAAAAACTTCCGGTGTCAAGATTTTCTGTCTGGGAATGGGAAGCTCCTTTGATAAGACCCAGCTTACAGCAATGGCTTCCTCGGAATCGTACCTTCAGATAGCATCTGACTATAGCCAACTCGCGTCATTGTCCAGTGTGTTTGTATCGCTTTTTGGTGAGGCATCTGGTGGTAAGTATATGACCCTTATGAAAATAACAAAATTTTAGCAATAAACCTATTTTGCTATCAGATAGCGGTGACCAGGAGATCAAGTACAGAAATAAACAACTTGTAAATATGAAATCTTGAGGGTATGTCCGATATCTGGGAGGACGTTCTGTGAACGATTATGTAAATAAAATAGAAATGTGGACCTAAATATTTTGCGAAAGGTTTTGCAAATGTCAAGAATTCTAAGAGATTCTTGTTAATAGGAAGAGCTTTGGAGTTTTCTGGAGTTAAAAAGGGAAAAAGTGCATCAGTTACAGGTGGCTCGGAAGGCATACAAAGGTATAAAACTTATAAATTAAAGGCATTTGCCCCACACGCGCTGCTTAAGTATTCAATGTGTATCACGTGGTGTGCGTTTCATCGCTTTTCATTGACGGCGAAAACTCAAAGAGCAAGATTAAAGCAAAAAAGGAAGAAACAGCAAAGATAAATTCGTCAGCGGTCCATGAACAGGGAAACATACCGGATGAGCCGACCCTACAAGATGTCTGGAAACGATCTCAGAACTGCAAAATCCTCAAAAGTATAGTTGGACCGTTTAAGAAGGAAACAGCATATTTAAAAAACGCTATTGTAACAAACAACGTTAGAACATTAAAGATTTAGACTACGGAGGGAAAGAGGTCATGCAGTTCGCACTCACCCTGTCAGCCACAGCTATTTTCCTTGGAAGGAGTAGTGGTTTGGGCTACTATCATACCCCTTTACGCACCTTGAACAATGGAAACAAAAGATCTGTTGTTCTCGAGAACAATGGGCTATTGTTTATAGAACAATAGATTCTATTGTCTTAACCCTATATCTATTGTCCTAACCCTAAGTCATGAACATATTAACCCATAGAATTACGACTGCGCATGTCCTAATAACCCTAACCCTATTAGCAAAATAACCCTAAGGATTTCAACTGCGCATGTCCTAATAACCCTAACCCTATTAGCATAATAACCCTAGGGATTGCCAATGCGCATGTCCTAATAACCCTAACCCTATTAGCATAATAACCCTACGGATTGCCAATGCGCATGTCCTAATAACCCTAACCCTATTAGCATAATAACCCTACGGATTGCCACTGCGCATGTCCTAATAACCCTAATTCAAAATGGCGGATCTAATTGTTTATTCGAAATTGCGGAATTGAGTAAAATATTCAAAATGGTGGATCTCATTAAATATTCAAAATGGATGACCACCTTACGCACCACCCCATAAGGCCCCAACAACTCCCTCACGGCAGCGTTAGAAACCTCATAGGGACAGTCACGCAGGTAGACCAGGCGCGAACGAGGGTCGGCAGACGACACGGGAAGACGAACACTGTTATACTTGAGGTCGCCCTCTAGAAGAGCAGAGGCAGAGTCCGCACTCTCGAAAGAAATGCGAACTTTCCCCTGGTGTCTGCCTGGTATCTCCTCCGTCCAAGTTGACAGATAACCTTTCTCAAAGATTCGCTTGTGCATTCTGATCTTGACTTGATCTCCTACGTTGAATTTACACTTGGTGGGGGTGACTGTTTGTCGTACAAAGTTCTCCAAACATCTTGTGCATTAGACTCGTTGACATTGGCCGGTTTCATTTTGATGCTAGGATGTATGTTCTGATTGTAATTTCCGTTGACCAAACCGTCTAGTTTGTCCAAATAATGGTAGGAACTGGTTGTGGTAAACATTCTTCACATTAATTGTTTGAGAGTCCTGTTGAAGCGTTCAGCCACTTGGGCTTTGGTTTCGTTGTATGTCACAAAAAAGTGCACGTTTTCCTCTTTAAGAAATGTTCTCGAGAACAACAGATCTTTCCATTGTTCAAGGTGCGAAAAGTGGTATGATAGTAGCCCAAACCACTACTGGAAGGAGATGCCGACTACACAAACCTGAAAAAGAAAATCAACCAACAACGTTCTACCGACCAGCGACCAGGATTAAGCGACCAGGATTAAGCGTTAAACATTGCAGGGAATTCGTTGACCATCTTAGTAATAGAGTATATAAAGGCACCTAAATAAATATTGTCCAGCAAAGAGGATTAGTTCATGGACACGAGCTTCCAGAAGAAGGAGAATCTAGACTTCTTCCTACGAGCCAGAAGGAGGACATCAACCAGCAAGTGAGACATATGAAAGCCAAAATAAATCATCAGGTGGAGGAGGGTGTATAGGTGGTTCAACGGGAGTATCCTCGTCAGGTTCTACGGGTGGAGCTCTTGGAGGCTCTACAGGTGGTAGTGTGAGTGGATCTTCAACAGGAGGAATAGCTGGATCATCAGGTGGAGCAGGGAGTATAGGTGGTTCAACAGGAGTATTTACAGGCAAGATATACAGAAGCACACCCACATACGCATTCAGGAATATTTACTAACTATATAAAAGACACTCGTAGCAGTTAAAACTGTCGTATTATTCATGCACGTTTCAAGTCCTTTTAAGGTTTAGAGGAATCGCATGTAACGGTAATTTTAAAGCAGTTATTTAACGCAGGTATCATATGCATATGCTCAACTGCGCTTTACAAGACCAGTAATAGACCAATATGTATGCCATCCGTCCCCACTGCGCACTTTTTTCTTATGTATCGCGTGACTTATGTCATTTAACAAATCAGTTCTATCCAACATTATTTCCTGTATTTCATGACTTTATAGGATCAACATCAGGTTCCACAGGGGGAGCTATCGGAGGTTCCATGAGTGGCGGTGTGGGTGGATCTTCCGCAGGGGGAATATCGGGGTCATCAGGTGGAGCAGGGGGTATAGGGGGTTCAACAGGAGGAATATCTGGATCATCAGGTGGAGCAGGGAGTGTAGGTGGTTCGACGGAAGGATCTATGTCCGGATCTACAGGTGGAGCTGTTGGAGGATCGATGGGTGGTGGTGTGGGTGGTTCTTCAGTAGGGGGAATATCAGGGTCATCAGGTGGAGCAGGAAGTACAGGGGGTTCAACAGGAGGAATATCTGGATCATCAGGTGGAGCAACCGGCATTTCAGGAGGAACAGGTGGTATAAGTGGTTCTCTGGGCGGAGCTGGAGGAGGGTCAACAGGTATAGGTGGAATTGGAGGATCGAATCTAGGAGGGGCCTCGAGTGGTGGCATTGGAGGTGAGTCCATCTCTCGTGGAAATCGTGTAGAGGGGTCTTTTTTTCATGCAGCCTTCAATGGTAATACGTAACGATACATAAAATAAGGGAATTATGTGGACATAAAAGTAAATCGAAGTATCCAATTTTGCCTAAATACGTCACAACCCTGGACAATATCAATCGTTTATTCACGATACCCTGGCACGTACACTAGCGTTTATGGGGCACGCTCGCAGAATATGTCATGGAATAATTAGACCTCGCAAGTAGAGTCATAAGTGGCTAAGATAAAAGCACTAAAGAATTGGTGGAATTCGAATTATATCCGAAATGGGGGATTTAAAACTTTTTTTATTTTATTTTATTCTCACCACAGTGTGCATGTTCATCATGACGCTTCAGAATATAAATTATTTTGTAAGGTTATACAACTTCAGAATATCATAGGTTCAAAAACGTTGTGCAATGAATTTAGGAAGTAGAAATCTGTTAATACCTAAGTTCATTCATTTTGGAGTGCAAAGTGGTATTTTTTGATAAAAAAAAGTTATTGAAATAGAAGGGTTGTTCTGCTGTTAAGGTTAAAATAAATTACAGAATAACAAAGCGCAAGCGTACTATTAGCCAGTGCATCAAGAGCATTCCTGATGCTGACTGCAACAACAAAAATTGAAAGTGAACTGGTAAATTATTAACTGCTCTAGAACAAAAAAACTAAACGCTGAACCGAACGCTGCATCCCACACATACAAGGAATTACAATACTTTCAGCCCCCGACTGTAGCCAGATGAAATATTCCCAAATACCCTTACGAAGTCGGTGGACACTTTTAATTCAGATTTCAATTTCATTTTTTCGGAGGTTCTACAGGTGGGACCGGAGGAATCGGGGGAACAGGAGGAGTCGGAGGAGTCGGAGGAGGCGGAGGAACCGGAGGAATAGGGGGAACAGGAGGAATCGGAGGAGTCGGAGGAGTCGGAGGAGTCGGAGGAATAGGGGGATCCTTGGGCGGCGGATCCTTGGGCGGCGGAGTTGGAGGGTCCATGGGAGGAGCAAGTGGAGGAATAGGAGGTAAAGTGATCTATCTTAATTTCAACAATCTTTACTTTATTTCCACTTCATGTCTCGGTGTAGAATGTTGCCGAAGTAATTCCTGAAAATATTTTTTCGAAGTATTTCGCTTTCTAGTTCAAGATCGATTTGACATCAACAACCGGGCGGACTATTATTGTGACGATAACGACAAGCCATGATGACCACACTTGCTATTTCTGTATTTAAAACTGGAAAACTAATTTATTGAAACTGTCCAAAAATTGTTTTGTTGTTGTTGTTGGTTCTGTTGTAACTTTTAACTGAGTGTGGATTAGACTAGCTAATTTTACAAGTGCAAACGTCTGGAATTGTTATTAACGACTTATCAGCCGGGATACCTACCTAAAAGCAGTTAAAACATCCTTTTTGTTTACTTCATAAATATCCGTTCCTAATGACGTAATATCACATTATTTACCTAATCAACTAGGAAAAATATTTTCTGTAAAATCAAAACTTTTCGGACTGAAGAGATATTTTTAGTGTTCAAAGGTTTCTTTCTCTTCATGTCAACTATGCAAAATAGAAGAAAAAACGTAACGGAGAACCTTGAGTAAAACCCTCGGAGTAAAAATTAAGAACAATCAATAACAATCTCCATCCACATATGCCGACGCCTCCAGGGTGCAAAACTGCTCAGGGCCATATTGGTGATATTCGAGTACGCTTACCATTGTACCATACCTGCTCCGTTTTCAAATATCCTGCAAAATTTTTCAGCACCATAGTTATCATACTTCAATCTTTTCATAGCCGGAATATCCAAATAATGATTCTATGGCTGCTACATATGACTTAGCTATACAATAAAATAACAAACAATTATTTGTTTTCAGATCATCAACAGTAGTTGATTTGTAAGCATATATGACTAAGAGTATCACACTAGTTAGATTATGGCCGTTAAGGCATTTAATTTCACCACGCAGGAGTAGCTCTGCGATGGACTAGCATCCCATCCAGGGGGGAGTAGCAATATTCCTAGTTGCTTCATGCTACAGAAACCGGGTTAAGCTCCGGCAGTGTGGGCCATCGTGGCCCGTGTGCGACTTTTACGCAGGAGTAGCTGGATTAGGCCCTGAATGCACAATACGGCCTCTGCACTTACCTCAATTATGTTTATGCCAACCGTCAGCTCCTAGTTGCGAAATACAAAACGTTGGTCAAAGTAATTACCGCGTTCTTAATTCTCGAATAAACTCAGACTGAAACAAGGACCAACAGCAACATACTCGTTGTAGGACAAGTGACGGCTGACATGTACACTCATTTCAGTTCTGGCTCGATCTCCTGAAAAGCCGCTGTTTCTCGTGCAATTTTTTTGTACCATAAGCGACGTGGTTTTCAAAACTTATGGCGTCGCCAGCGCGAGATAAAAATGCACCTGTAGCCAACTTTGCACAGGCAACGCGTCAATAGAAAACGATGCCGGGAAAAAGTGGCGATAAATTAAAATAGTTGGGGCACAAATTGTCACCTGTGCAAAAGTGGTTTAGCTTACATGTAGGTGCATAATCAAACCCTCCATAGGCAGGCGTGAAGAAACCCAAAGAAGATCAGCGATTGTTTTTCCAAATAAAAACAGTTCTATTACTGGCAGCAAAGGAAGACAAATATTTGATCGAGGGAAGGCGAATGAATCTGATGGGACAAATACAACAAAACCTGAAGATAAAAGAAAACATACAGTGCTTAGGATAACATTTATAAAACATGCTACAAATCTAACTACTGGCCAGCCAAATGTACTCTCATTTCTTAATTCAAAAGTCGAAAATGCGCCAATGTTGCAAACATCGCCACAACAAAAAGCATCACAGGATATCTTACAAGATATTAAGATTCCATTGACTTTTCGCGTAAACAATATTACGTCAGATGAAGAACATATTCCAATAAATAAAGTGCTTAGTGACAAGCCAATTCCAAATGATGAACATGATTTCAATACAACTAGTGCACTTGAATATCCCACAACATCTCCACATAAATATAAAGGAACTGCGAACTCCGCTGCAGGGAAAGCACTAAACCCCCAAGACAAATCGAAGCCTAACGTAGTATTGGGTATTGGGTATCCAATTAGGATAGGGATCAAACTGGATGATGATAAAACTAAAGAAGGGAAAAACAATTCCGATGGAGCTCATCACATATGGTTGCAAGATGTGTTAAAGGATATCGGCGATTCATTGGAGACGACGAATGCGACACAAAATGAAAGCAACTCTGAGAAAGAAAATTCAGTTATCATAGACGTGAATGACGATTCCACTAAAACTAATAAACTAGCTATTAAGCAGAAAAATCTGCAAAGAAACGATGCAAAATTGGGTAAAGTACACCTACAGGCAACTAGTCACAAAGAGAACAAAAACGGAACAGACGTAGAGACAGCTGGAGTATCCATAACAACAGAGAGCCAAGGACTACAATCAGATGGTCTCATGAAAGTTCTTCTCTCGAAGTTACTTGGGAGTGACATCAGTGAAGCACTAAAAGGAAAGGTCAAAGAAGAACTAAAATCCGTCAGCGGTTTAACAAAGCCTAATGATAACGCCCAAAAGCAAAGACCTTCTTTAGATGAGGCATCTACAATGGCCACCGGAACTCTTGTGGAGTCTCCCCCAGGGACAGTGCAAGGGGTGGACACAGCACAGATCAACAATCAAGGGGGTGAACCAACATCTGCTCCTCCGCCCTCGCCGACAACTGTGCCAGCTTCCGCTCCTGTTCCTGGAGCTGAACCAACGCCTTCTTTTCCTCCCACTGAACCTGCGGTTGTTCCCAGCCATACGGGGTGTGTTGGAGGAAATCAAGGAATGTTGCTATTGAGCCCCGCTGGGGACAAAGTTATAGGTAATGTCCGTCCTGTTGGTGGAAATGACTGTTCCTTTAGATTACAAAGGTTGCCATCAACACAAAAGGTCTCAAGTTCCCCTGCAGGCATGCTTGTTCAATCTCCTCCTGGAGGTATTTATGCATCTACAAATGCGGCCGGGCAAAGAGTGGAGTCGTCCCCCGGTACTGTTATGGCGGTCGATAACATATTCAGTAACGGTATCAATCAAATGAGAGCAGATAACGGTAAGATAAAGCGGTGAGTGGTGCATGTGCATGCGCATGGATTTTACCATCGGAATCTGAATAGCGCGGACGAGAGGCGAACCCTGTAATCAACCCAAAGTAACAGTCGTGTAAAGCTGCTGTCTTCAATGTGACAAAACTAAAGATTACTAGCAACGATTAGTGCTGGCGTGGTATGCTGAATCGCTTATCTGTTACAACAAATGTTGATTGGCATGTGGCATTAAAAAGATTACACTTCAACATAGAATGTTTTCTATTGTGCATCACGTAACTAATACTCTATAAGACTGCATGGGTTTTCTTTGGTCTTCCGAGGCTAAAGGGGAAAGAGAAGAAATCGCAAAAAAATGATTCTCCCTCTGATAAATTTGTTAAACGTAACAACTAAAGATTCGGAGCCAACGCAGAGACAGTTAACGTAATTTTAATGTCTTTTTTTTAATTTTTCCTGTTATCTTTTGATATAAATGAGAGAAAAGGTAAATAAATGTGACATATGCCAGTAAACACTAAAAAGTAATGTTCTGTAGATAAACGTAATTATTTCAAACTGTTTATTTACCAGGTATGTAACATTAATGCACAATAATTTAACCTTTTATGTAACGGCAATTGTAAGCGTAAAGTAATGAAACCGGATCACATTTTCCTCTGTGAAGAGGTGTGCCTTATTTGCTGTAATCAGTTTTAAATTTAAAATTAATTGATATGCACAATAAATGTTTTAAAGAATTACATATCTTCCTAGCATGGCTTGTCTACTAGTTCTTGCTGATAAATCCGTAATAGGAATAAACTAAAAGGTTTAAATGTTATAATTTTGCATAAGGCAGAGCTGCATTTTTTTCACTGACATCTTTAATATGTTACCTAGAAAGCTTTTCTTGGACATAATCTTAGTTTCATAAAAATTAATATATCCTTAACTATGCCACTTCTATAAAAGGTAAGATAATGCCTCCTTCTGAATCTGTTTAACCAAACAAATCTTTGCTTGCTGGTGTATAATAAATAACAGAAACAGTAACAGAAAGTGATAATTCTTAAATTGTACTAATCTCCCTTATTTTGTATCAGCAGCACAGACTGGAATTGGAGGAGGGGGTATGATAGGAGGAGGAAACATGGGAGTCGGCGGAAATATTGGAGGCGGAGGAATGGGAGGAGGAGGTGGTATAATAGGGGGTGGCGGGAGCCTTGGAGGAGGGGGTGGTGGCATGGTAGGGGTTGGCGGGAGCATTGGAGGAACGGGTGGTGGCATGTTAGGGGGTGGCGGAAACTTTGGCGGAGGCGGAGGAATGATAGGGGGTGGCGGGAATATGGGAGGTGGTGGGGGTATGACTGGTGGTGGGGGTATGGTTGGTGGTGTTGGAAATATTGGTGGCGGAGGTATGGCTGGTGGCGGTGGAAATATGATAGGTGGTGGTGGAAACATAGGTGGCGGTGGGAGTATGATAGGTGTCGGTGGTGGAAATATGGTAGGTGGAGGTGGGAATATGATAGGAGGTGGTGGCATGATCGGTGGAGGTGGCGGAAACATGATAGGTGGTGGTGGCGGTATGGTTGGAGGAGGTGGAGGGATGATCGGTGGGGGTGTTGGAAACATTGGTGGAGGCATAAACGGAGGTATGGGTGGAGGTCGAGGTGGAGGTATGGGTATTGGCATGGGTGGCATCGGATTTGGAGGTGGACTTGGCGGCGCCAACATGGGAGGAGCTGGTGCAGGAAATATGGGAGGAGCTAGAGGAATGGAAGGTAATTTTAAAGATATATGTGAGTTTGATCTTGTCAGTGAAGATCATTTTTCAACACGGTGGTGGGTAAAACGCACTTTTTTTACTTTTACTCTTCTTTTCTTCTATTCTATTTTATTTTCTCCACAGTAACACTGGACCTGGGATTTTTGATCGACGGATCCTCTGCCGTACTCAATGAACAGAACTTCCGGCAAATTCTCAATTTTGTCAGCGCCGTGTCCCATTCCTTCTCTATTGGACACGATACTACTCGAGTGGGAGTTGTTGTGTTTTCTCTTGAGGCCTTTGTAATCTTCAACTTTCACACATACTTCGATATACAAAACATAGATCAAGCGTTAAATTCCGTGCAGTATCCAGGGACAGACGGGCCAGGAACTTACATCGGCCGGGGATTGCACGTGTCAAAACATTATCTCTTTAGCAGCTCAGGAAGAGCCCATGTTCCGCGGGCTCTTGTTGTGGTCGCAGCAGGAAGGTCTATTGATGACGTCATCACACCTTCCATGGATATTAGATCATACACCGTGGAAATGTTCTGTGTTGGTGTTGGGAACCTTTACAGCAAATTGCAGCTTCATGCTATGGCTAGCTTTCCACACAGTGAGCATATCTTCAGGGGAGACTATGCGCAAATGGGAAGTACTGCACAACAAGTTGTCACCAAGATTTTAAAAGGTTAGTGTCAGTTATGTCAGCAATTATCCGTTAATCCATCGCTATAACAAAGATATTAGCTTTATTAAACTATTTTTGATATATAACTAAACATTTAATACATTTAATTTTAATTGCCTTTTTAACAAAATATGCACAAGTGATTCGCAGAGCCAATTCCGTGTCAGTCAAAGATATGTGGAAACCTCAGTTTCGCGATGATTGTTTTTGTCAAAGCAGAAATTTGTTTCTAAATTGAAAGATAAATAAAATCTTAACAATCACATTCACAAAAAAAAACATGCATTGTGTTCTTTCCTACAATGCAGGTATTTCAGTTCACTTCTGTCGTCCCTGTTATGCTGGTAAGTATTTTTCTGATCAATGGCATGCTTTTTTCTGTTTCTTTAATCGGTCAAAAAATTCTGGACCTCCTTCCAGTAACTGTATTTTTAAGGTTCCCCTCTTTTAGGGTGAACATTATTGGTAAACATTGTTTTGTTGCGTTTAATTGTTTATCCGCTTGTTTATCCGTCTCTTTTCTTTATAGGAAAGTGTTTATTTTTTGTGCAAAATAAGTGACCTTATAAAACAACATGAACAAAAATTCTGTACATGGCTAATTACAAAACACCTTGTAATGTTTTCAAATATGACGATTCAACTAATGAAAAACGCAAATCAATGGCTAATAACAACAACAACATTTATTTTTGCCACACTTTAATAAATTACTAATCAAACAATTGTTTCATGTTTTGAACTGTGACAATTAACAACTAATAAAAATATTCAAACGTTTAGAAAGATATTTTTCCTTCTTTGACTGCCTATAACTTCTTGAGTCGAGACGTCCACAGTTTGCTCGGGAAAGAGCACGCATCCAGACACATCTGACATCTATGAAATTCGTAATAAACATATACCGTTTTTGTCGATCTTTTTCTTGTTCAAGGTCATCAGGAATTGTGTGATTATTGCCCTAGCGAGTTTCGAAATGATGAAGATGAAGAAGAAGAAGATGCTGCAGTTTATGACGGCTTCAAACGTCATCACCACCATCATCACAACCATCGTCTTGTTCACGCTACGCCCGCCAGCGGTGATCGTCGACATAAAAAGGAGAGAAAACCGGCAACAAAAGTCAACGGAGAATATGATATCGACCAATCAAGTTATCACAAATCATTAACAAGCAATCATTTACATCATCCACACGTCGACAAAGATGCCAACTCAGGAAATACCAATGAACCGGTCCAGTCGGCGTCGCAACTTTTAAATGAAGACAATTCCGACACTGGTACTGACTCAGCAAATTACGGAGAATATAAATATGATAAGATGACCGTTGAAGACAATGGTAAGTTTTGTCAAGTGTTATCGGTCTTATGTATCTATATCTTGTCCAAATGAAATCGGCTTCTTGCAGCTGCATTATTGCTGTACACAATACACTGTGTTTTGTCAGATATTCAAATCTCGCACTCAAGCTCATCGTGCTTAGCATAAAGAACTTACAAAACCCTGTGTAGTTCTCGTCAATGAAGTCGTCTTACTTCCGCGGTTCTCTCTCTGATCATGTACATTAGAGTTTTGCACATTTTGTTTGTCGACAACCCGGCAATGAAGCGACCTGGCAATTTCATCAATTTCAAAATCTCAGCTCCGAAGCTTACATTAGTATATGTAATCGCATGGGCCCGAGTAAAATTAAGGATTAATATCACGCGTGTTTTCAGAAGCTGTAGAAATTGCCCGAGTCGCAAATTTCTACAGCTTCTGAAAACACAAGTGAAATTAATCCTTAATTTTACGAGGGAACATGCGATTACTTGTTTATAATATAGAGGGCAAAATTATAGGGAAACGTTTCAGACTTTTTAAGAGTCACTCAGACTTCAAACCAACCGAAGTGAAAATACTCTCTCGCAAACTGACAAGAAAAACTTTTCAACTCACTGTGGTTAAATAAATTTCTATTCGGTCAAAGATACATTTGTCTACTATGTACGTCTAAAAAACTTAGACACTTTACG
The DNA here is from genome assembly GCA_022457155.1 of Cladopsammia gracilis. Classification (NCBI taxonomy): domain Eukaryota; kingdom Metazoa; phylum Cnidaria; class Anthozoa; order Scleractinia; family Dendrophylliidae; genus Cladopsammia; species Cladopsammia gracilis. Next base: position 2,194,801 of record JAJGOT010000032.1, read on the forward strand.
ACAAAAACAAAGCAATTTTTATTTCAGCGTACCTGTGTTTTGAAGTTTTTGCCGCTTTATAATTGATAACAACAACAAATGGCAAGAGTTCAAACTTCCTTGCACGTTTGGCGATTTAATTGCTTTCTTTCACGTCTTTTAGCTTTATTTGTTCTCCTGTTAAACGTATATTTTTCCTTTCAGCAAAATATGTCAAAGTTCTTTTCTTTAGGTCCGCAGAAATCCGCATTTTTTCAATGAAGTGATGGAACTTTAAAACCAGCTTTTGTCGCCATGAATGAATTTCTTCTAGATCTTCAACGTCGCAAACTGGCCTGCAGGCGTCTAGTTAATCCAAGATTTGACACAAATAATCGCTTCCTGTTTGGCGTAAAATGCTGTAATTTAATTGTAGAATTCCTTTCTTAGGTATCTTCCGATTTCATTCCTTTTTTATAACAAAATCTTCGGCGAAACATGCGAGCGCTGCGTTTGTAAATTTTCTTCAAAATCCCGCCGAGCGAACTGAATGCAACGACGACGCGCTCAACCAATCACAAGTGAGAAAATTTGATGCTCGACCAATCAGGAGCGAGTAATTTTGCCCTCAATTAAGAAAAAATGCTCTCTTCGTCAGCCAATCAGCATTCAGTAATTTTGCCCTCTATATTATAAAACCTAAAATTTGTTTACAACGTGATAAAAAGTGATATTCATTGTTCATAGTGGCCAAATGGGCGCTGTTAGAGACAAATCACTAAATTAAGTTTTTGTTGAACCGAAACAACCTAGAGCGACCTAAGTTAAACCCTGGCCAAACGGAGACTAAAACCATCGCATATATTTGAAAACGCCTTACGAACATGTAGATTGCAACGCAAGTAAAAGCAGGCTGTAAAAACAACATAACGTAACTGCAGCCTCGATCTATCGCGCGCTTATTTTCCTATAAAAATCCCCCTCACTTGTCGTGTTTTCATGATTAAATTAGAAAAAAAAATCGCCAAAAGTGATGGACGCAAAGAAATACTATCCTAAACGACAATATAACGACTAAATTCCACACCAGAATGGAAACTTTGATTTATTGACCGCCTGCCACGAAATCAAAATTGATGAACTACATGAAATTCACTTCCATCCTTGTAACCCTACACCTTTTCTCCAAAAGTTCTACTGTTTCTGTGTTGTTCTTTAGAATCTTTTTATCCAATTAAGTTATATGTTTGGTAGCATTTGGCGATATAAAATGAAAATTAATAAACACAATTTCGTATTTTGGCGGGACCGATGACGGGGGTGCTCGTCGGAAATTTTCCAAAAGCACCCTGAAAGGCACCAGAGCCTCGTTTAATGGGCGTGGCTCAAATGAATTTTTACTCCTAAGAGGAACCAGTTCTGAAACATCACATGTCATCGACTGTCATTTTTTCGGCTCAATACCCAAAAAGGTATCGCGATAATTCTAACGGTGGTCATTTTAGATTTTAACATCCAAAGCGGAACCAATCTACAAATTTTGACCCTTCCCCCCCCCCCCCCCCCCCCCCCACCCCGGTGGACAGTGTCCCTTTAATAACCTGCTTTTCTTTGACAGACTGCAAAGACTACTCAGACGACTGCAACGAATACGCGTCACGTGGTTACTGTAGTGATTACGCTCCAACAGCCAGCATAGGAACCATTAATATGATGTGCAAGCGGGCCTGTGGAACCTGCACTGACATAACGTGAGTGGCAAATCATTTCGCTTGTTCGAGTGGCAATGGAGGTAGTACAGAAAACTGGTATTTCTTGGTTTAAACCTGATTCACCATGTATGACGTGGATGTGAACGACATAGGCTACAACGTCAGAAGTACATCAGCGACGTTAAACAATACGATCAGAAAAGTGGTTCAGCAAACGTTACAACAACACATCCGTAGTGTTCTACATCGTTAGATATACCACTAAACCGACTGACAGAAAAGACTGACTAATTTTAATATTGAAGTGAATTAAAACAAACTTTGCAAAGTGCTGTCATTTTAGGTAGTACTACATGATAATAATACACTGTCAGTTGTCCGGTGAGTCAACAAAACAACGAAACTCTATCGCTCTATCGCGACATACAGCTGTTTCGAGAAAAGGTTGTCGGAAAAAAGCGAAAAAGTGCACGCGACAATCCCGAAAAATAATATGGGATATGATCAATGAATTTTAATAAGTCTATTTAATACATAAAACCCGCGATGCCTCGTCCGTACAGGGACGATCTTAGATGGCGGGCCATTGGGATAAATGAGTTTTTAAGATATAGCGTGGATGACTACCCACAATACCTTTCTGGATTGTCGCGTGCACTTTTACGCTTTTTCCCGACAACCTTTCTCGAAACAGCTGTATACACACACTGATGAAAGTAGCTGACGAAAATGAGATGCGAAGTGGATGCATCTTAGCATTGGTCTTTCTTTCACCACATTTTAGTAACACATACGTTGCCTCCTTAATATAATGACTCAAACCAAAAGAATGAGGACACTTTATTGTCTGGTAATGTTGACACACTTACCAGTCAAGAATACTGACAACAGCCATTTCTATCAGAGCTTATACCTGACAAGTACGAACTTGACTCAAGACAAGCAAGGCTGAAACACACGTAGAAGACTGAGACTAAAAACAAGATGGGACACAACGACGATGTTGACAATTCAGCAGTCAATGGAGCGTTCTTTTGTAATATTAAGTTAATATCAGTTAGCGGAGTGTAATTGTATTAGTTGTAGTGTAGTTGCTTGTACAACGTAGGTTTTAATATTAGTGTGAGACTGTTATTATACGTACCTTTCATTTACCAGAGTGTGGTGTTTTAACTACACTGTATCTCAGATGTTTGTTCCATTTTATAGGTCAAAAGAAAAACAGGATATGTATGAAGTCGTCGAAAAAGATCCTTTCTACAAGAAGGCGGAAATTCGGAAAACACAAAGCAAGAAACCGAAACATTCAGATCATCTTTTAAACACGCTATAACTTGCCAGAGATTAGATGATGAGGTTTCTCTGGAGCGCCATTTTTTAAAAGGCTCTAACTGATAGCATAATTGAAAACATGTATGGATCATATTGAAAAGTCGGACTTAAAGGCGGTGTTATACACAAGACAACGTTAGTGCAATTTGTCTCGCAACAAAATTGCGACACTTGTTGCGACACATGTTGCGACACATGTATAAGTACTCCCAATTTTAGGTCGCTGTCCTACTAAGATTACTTAAACATTCATTTCAAAAAATTACTTCATTACGAAGCGGCGGTGCGCTACGGCTTTTCTATAATATGTCGATACCGTTAACAGATCAGCAGCGCTTTTTTCATTTGGCTGAAAAAAGAAACACACGACATAACACTCACAAAAACAGCTCAAGATGCAGAGTCAAATGGGAAAAAAGAACAGTGTACACCTGAAAAAGTTTTATTTTGTTATAAAATTTAAAAAGACCAAATATTTCTGTCTGTTCGTTGTTCAGTACTCCACCTTTACGTTCCTGTAGCCATGTATTCAGCGCGCATTGATCCTGTTTTACTTAGGTCGTAAACTTTTAAATCTTTGAAACTGGGACCTTTTTTAATGATATAAAGCCAACAGCAAATGTTGTTCCATTTGTTGACTGAGTGGGAGGGCCGGACGGGAAAATATTTGGCTCGAGGTCATCATAACGTACGGACCGAGCGCAGCGAGGTCTGTGCACCATGACCGAGAGCCAAATATTTTACCGTCCGGCCCGACCTAACTCAGTCCGAATAAGTATTTTATAATATGACTAGAAAGTACAAGAATAGTCGTGCACAGTACGAGGTCGGTTGAACTTGAGCAGGGCTGGACGGCTTTTTCCGAACCGGCTCACGTCGACAACCCATCCGGCCCGGCTCACTTCACCTTGCGATTCTATTTTCTGTATTTTCATCGGGGCCGTACGGTCATATTATAATAAGGAATACTACGATAGGTGCGTACCTATTAGGAACGGTTTACACTTTTAGCGTTTTGCGTTCATGTGGGTTTGCTACTGTTAAAACGGAAAAGGCACATAGTTATAGCTTGTTTGATGGAAAGGCACCCATTTACCGTCCCCTTCATCCTTTGATAAGATGTACAAATGCATATACAGCTACCTAGAGTCTTGACACCAATAATTATAAACCGTGCTTTTTTTAACACTACATCATTTCCGTGACTGTCCGCTTAGATTGAGTATTTTATTATCAATTTCATGATTGTTAAAAAAGAAACTGTCTAATTTTTGTTCAAATACAATATTAAATAATGGACAGAATTGACGAAAAATACAAAATATAACATGGTCAGTTACAGCCACAGTGTTTTAGTCTTCTATTTTATTAGATATTTTAACCATTTTAAAGCATTATAGTTAAAACAATGACTGTATTGTAAACGTCTACCACTGGCTAATTATGTAATATTATATAATGTAGTAACAGCTTCTGCCCAAGCATATTATCTGAAGTAGACTGGTGCAACTGAGACTGCAGTTGCTCGGCGACTTGCTCTACTGCACCGTCTTAATCGATCTTATTTGTGGCTGGATTCTCCTCGTCTGGTTTTGAAATAAAATAAACAGACGAATATTGTTAGCCACCGATTGACCCACTTCATAATTCCTGCACAGGGAACCCAAACGCTTTATAAAGCATTTGGGTTCCCTGTGGTTCCTGAGCAAACGCTGCTATTTGTCTCACTTGCTAATCTTAACTTAACATTTACCTGAACCTCAATCCGTATTTGATAAAAATGTATTAGGAGATCAGCTTTTTATTGCTGCGTATTGGAATAAGTCAATAGGCCATTTCCGAGGTGCTTTTTGTCTCGTTATCAAAGTGAGGCTTGGTGCACAACCTTTCATGTGAAAATTAGTTTTATTTACATGTGAATGGAAACTAATTTTCATACGAAAGGTTGTGCACCAAGCCTCGCTTTGAAAACGAGAAAAAAAGCAACTCGGAAATGGCCTATTCAGTTCATGACAAATAAACTCTCTTCTCCAAAGACTGAGGCTCTCGAATCAGAAAAATGAGAATTAAAAAATGGGAACGTATGGTAACGATGGGAAGAGAGATTAAAGAGGAAGATTCTTTCCTTTGCCCTCCCCAGCGTTTCTTGTGCGTTTGTTTTTTCCTCTATACCCAATAATTATTATTAGTATTTGTGACACAGGAGATTCAAATTTGCGATGGGTTCAAGGTAAAGTGACTCATGCAATACTCACCTTCAAGTAACAGATATACGAAGTTAGCATTATCCTTTCCAATGCACTCGCTATCGTAATTGACGTCGCATGTAGTGTCGTTTACACCAATGCACAGCTGAGAATCACCGTGACGGGAATATTGATCGCATGCATCTGACCCAGACCAGCATTCTCCGTAATTTTGAAGCCCAAACATGAATCGTAAGGCGGCCTGAGCACAGCGACAAGCAAGGCTGCGTAATCGGTAACATACGTTATTTAAATATCTTCTCAGCTTCAAATACGGATTATTTACATGGATATGCATAATGTTTAAATATTGGGTGTAGTGGTAGTGGTCACAGGTGAGAGAGAGGAGGGAGTTGGGTTGGATAGCAATCAAATCAGTTGATAGCAATCAAATCCTTGTCCATAATTACAAAAGGAACGTGTTACATTTACCTGTAAGGACAAATTATGAATTGTGTAAAGGCACATAAACTCAGTCAAAGCGTAATTATAAAGGCTTACCAGACTTACTATACTATTCATACCTAGTTGCTACTAATAAAGTATACTGAACAAAATGCAAAATTTTTGTTTTATTTCTTATCGACGAATTTTCGGTGTTATATTCATCGGCTTCACCGTTAACCTTCTATTCGCTTCCTTTACTTTCTTTATACTTATTTTGCTGTGAATAACTTTTCTGTCTCTTACGCAATTTTCATTTCCAAATCAATCTGTCATCTCTCATCTCGTATTTCTATTCCAATAAAATACTTTTTGCAATTGCCATGTTTTACCGGAGCCGACAAAAAATGTAATTGGATGTTGAAGCGTTAATGTGTACCCAGTACTGCAAGTAAACTAATTGTGAAGAATTCCCTGTATTTTCATTTCATAGCGCTTCTTCTCCGCTTCTTCTCCGATGTTGTAACATTTTATCCGGTTTTGGAGAAATATGCTATGTGATGTCATTTCCACTTGTTCTTGCAGTACTCATTTTTTCTCACTAGTTATTCTAAAAATATGCTCATTATGCTAGGATACAATGTGTGCCTTTTGTATTGACGTATTGTTGTAACATCGTCTAGCATTTACTATTTGACGTCACTGATTAATCTTTCCGAATTAAAAAGCAAGGTTTTTTTAGAAGAAAAGAAATGAATGAGCAATTTTTCATGCCCCCTTTTCCACAAAAGTGGTCGAAATAACGAGGTTGTCGTACGGCGGAGCACCACTGTATTGCACCAGATCAGACCCACTCTCTCATAACCATGTGCACATCTTAATATGAGTAATACAGAAAACAGTTTAATTTCTTTAATTCCGTCACTTTATTCGGAATTGCGTTTCTTTTTTCATACTACTTTTTAAATACAGTATTGCAAAGTCTTTATGAAATCGGTCCAATTCCACTTGCACTTCCACCCTCTGGAAAAAAAGAAAGAAAGACAAAGACATCTTAAGTGGCAATAGACAAAATCACTGTATTTAGTGTCATGTGAAACTGAAAGCAATTCACAACCTAATATTCTTTAAACTGCCAGTTCGATCAAATTTTTAGATATCGTTTATTTGCACTTTTCTGGAAAGGAAATTATGTATTTAGTAACCACCTGTCCAAACTGTTTTTCAATCCGATCACCGCCACAGCAAAGTGTTTTTTTTTTTTCGGCTGTACTTTCTCGCATTTGCACGACCGCCATTAAATTCGCATGTTCGTGAAGTTCCAAAAGATAGTCAGCGAAAGGGAGTTTTGAGTCTCTGGCGTCACTTTCGCTGGCTATCTTTTGGAACTTCATTTTCGGAACTTCACTTAATGGCGGCCGTGTAAATGCGAAAAGTACGGCCGAAAAAAACAACATTTTCCCTTGATCAGATTGAGAAACGGTTCGGATAGGTTACTAAATACATTGTTTCCTTCCGAAAAATGCACAAAAATGAAATTTAAAAAATTTGAAGGAACTGGCAATTTAATGTGAGAATATAAATCTGTTTTTACTTACCTTCTACTATCTTGTACATGTAGTTTTTATTTCCACCACCAACACATTCGTTTTCATCTTCCTCGTTGCATCTCTTATACTGAAAGCCTATGCAGTCAGCAGGTGATTTGCCATAGCGTTCATACCTCTTTTCTGCCCAACGATCGCTCCAACACTCTCCGTAGAACTGAAGACCAAAGTAACCGTAACCTTTGTCGCTCGTTTTCTTGGCACAGCGACAGGCCAGCCTAAATAAGAACAGAATGATAGGAAGAAAAAGTAAAACTTGAGTGCGCGTAGTATCTCCGTTTGTATCAATGACATTTTCACTAAATTGTAAAACTAAAGTTTTGACGTTATAAATTTGTTTTATGTGACCTTCACTGCTTGTAGCTAAAGAAGAATACGGTATATATATCAAAATTGGTGCCACCATTAATTGACGTGACGAAAAGCTAGCGCTCGAAACGTCAACCTTTTTAATCTTATTTCGGTGGCCAATTTACCTTAATTATCGATCAACTCAGTTGATAAAACCAGATTCCCCTACCCTTCCCCCACCGACGCAGCAACTGCACAGTTCCTTTAGAAACTAATCCTTTATGTATCCGTAAAGTTAATTCGCCTTCTGTTGCCCATTTGTCACACGGTCATTCGCCGGTCTTCATTGTTGCAAGGAAAAACCTTAAGACTTCATTTATCAATAAAAGCTAATATAAGAAATTGTATTATGCTTATGATATCACCGATTGGCTCAAATAACTGCGTCTCTAGCTCTCGCCATTGTCCGTTTCTCACCATACCCATACTCTACTTGCCGGCCTATATATCATAAAATGCTGCTTTACCAAAACAACACTTGCCTTTTCAGAAACTTTTCCCATTCACCAGGTTTCCAATTGATATTTTTTCTCATGCTGAAGAGTTTTTCAGACAGAGATCTGTCCCTACTGTTTTCATTATAGCATCCAATTTTCTCGTAGGTAACTTCGCAGTCGGCTGGTTCATCTGATAATTCTTCCATAAAATGTAAGTAAAAAATGATAAGATGTCGATAATAATAACTAAAATAATACAATTTTAATTGATTCAGAGTTTTATTTTTAAAAAGCTGTAATACAACGTAGCGTAAGTAAACACTATTGGCTATAGTTCATTATGATCGAATGAAGAGGGGGAGAACAAAGATGGAAGGTCTCCATTTGAAAGTGATGGAGCTGCTCGTCATACCTTTTACGGGGCAGAAATTAAGTTTCAGAACATACATTGAGATGCCCACAATTTCAGCCAAGTGCCTCTGGGGTATATAAAGAGTATGTAATTCTAAAACTTGTACCAGTAGAAATTGCTCAAAGCATCTGTCGAGGTTTTTAGTAATCTTTTCCTTTTTGGAATGCGATTTTGATCATTTTTTTTTAAACAGCGAAATATAAATTCTAAAATTATCTAATAATCTTATCGTTAGTCGAACAAAAAAATGTAAAAATGTCAGTCACGGAGACAAGTCCCCATGTGTGAACTTTGCTTTTTCGTCAAAACATAATCTTGGCGTGACAACCAAGAATTCAGTCGCACGAATTTAAGCTGGTTTCCATTGTAGAAATAGTCGAGGGGAAATTTTAAAGTCCTCGCAGTCCCGGCCTAGTATGTACTTCTCGTATGTCTGATTAACAATTCAAAGCAACAAGTATCCTTGTAATGTGTATATGCTCAAAGAGCTTGTCCCCGGGATAAAGGTGGCCCTCGCAGTGCAAGACTTTGTAAAATACTGTAGGAAACGTGTCCCAGTGACAAGTTTCCACGACAAGTGACCCCTCCCTCTCTTGCGTGCGCCAACCTTAGTCGGTAAACATACTTCAAGCCACGCCTACAACGATTTTCTATCGGGTGTTCTTTCGAATAACACAAATCGTGGAGGTTTACTGGTTTTCCAATTGACTCCATCCTCGTGGTATTGAATATAATTAAAATTAAATGTCAACCAACCTTCTAAAAATGAGCGAAATAACTGTTCCAATTCCACCTCATCATTCCTGAAATCTGATGTTTATAGCTGTGTTATAAATTGGTAAATACGAAGAAGGGATCTTCACGGGCATTTTGATGTCGTTGTATTGTAGATAGCCGATCCTTTGCTGTATCTGTTATGATTTTGGGCCGAAAAGATTCACCAGCCGTCGATAACCAATGGACATTTTATCGATGAATTTGTTATTAGTTTTTCTCTGCAGATGTGGGGAGCTATACCATGACTACCAATTATAAGCTATATGTCATCCACAAAAGCATTCGGCAAATATTTTAAAGATTTAGTCTGACAGCGCATAAGAAAAATTACTTACATTCTGAGCATTTAAAATGTCAAGAAAAGGGGCAAAAGTGCATGTGACGAAAATCACAAGCAAATTCAGGAATTGATATTATGGCATTAGCTGTAGCAATAACCAAATCTGATAATTGAATATTTGGCATTTGTCTTACCTTTCAAGGACGATGATTGGACAAGCACCGTAGTCAAAAGAATAAGGCACTGAATTGAAAACAGCATTGTCACAGCTTGTCTAAGAAAAAATGCGAAAACTTTTCTTAATTGTATGTATACTCATGTACACTTAACTCGTTATTATTGATAGCCAACTCGCTGCCGCCTTAATCAATTGCGCAATGATCAAATGATCAAAGTAAAATCCCAAGTTATACGTCAAACACTTTATTCCTAAACCGTTATTTGTGTTAATACAGTATTAAACAAAATGAACAGATCCATCGAGTGGCCAATAAAATATCCCACTGTTTAAAATGATGTACCATTTTTCACCACAAAATGATGATGAAAACTAAAACTAAATAAAACGGTATGAAGGTACTTCTTTTTCATAACATAGCTCATAATTTGATCTTCGACCCTTTGTTGTTTATCTTAGTATATGAGTTATGGAAAACATAATATGTAGCAATTATAATTTTAAATTGCCGTTAAAATGAACGTTTACTTGTTCGCTTGTTCAATGTATTTGTTCAAAAATAGTCGATAGCAAAGTGATACACAACTGGTAAAATCTTGTAAAAACTTGTAAGAAAAAAGGGAGAACAGTTAATACATGACTTACTCAAACGTACGAAAGAAATCACTCATAAAATCCGATTTTACTGACGAGAGGTCCAACTCACCATGGGCGATCGTTTTTGTACCTAAGTATTTCTTGTGCCATGAAAAAATTTCTAGTGATCTTGGATCATAGCCTTAATTTTGCCAGATTATCCCGTTTTTTGTTTAGAAATGAAAAGGGAGAATCTTTTATCAAATACTATTATCCATAATATACTTTAATTCAATAGTTATTTCAGTCTGTGCATACGTAATTTATCAATAAATTTTAAAATTTTGAACACGTAACCCTTAACACAAAAAAGGTGCAAAGCAATCACACATGGCCAAGCGAAAACTTGAATTCCAATTGCCGGTAATTTATGCCTTAGCACAGCGAATATCAAACCTGGTGGATTCGAAAGACAATATTTAAAAGTACCTACCTTGGAGAAGATAACTGGAAACCGGCCTGGAATCGAGAAATTAAAAACTGGATCGGAAATGCTTCCAAGGGAAACTGTTGCGATAATGCGAAATGAATTGCTATCAGAAAACAATATAAATCTCTTTGACAAGCTAGTATTTGTTTTTCATGCTTTGTATCGGATTATTGAAACACTTAAGTAAATAGCTCGCTTTTTTCATTTCCTTTGAACAAATGAGAAAAAATATAATTGAAAAGCCATTTATTCCTGGATTAACATGAAATGAATTTTCCATTAAAAAATCTGGCGCCACATTAGAGAGGTTTTCAATTGAGTGTCGAAAGTAATTACACAATTGCTTTGGTTTTGCATTGCTACGCTTTGTGATTGGCTAAGAAATCTCGCGCCACTTTCTCGACCAATCAGAAGTAAAACCAAAACCAATCGTGACATGTCCGCAAGCGTTTTCGCGCGCTTGGCGCCGGCGACGTGTATCTGCTTCGAGCTCTGATTGGTTCATTGGATTATTTACGACTGCTGTGATTGGTCAGAGTAATTACTTTGGTTTTGGTTTTAAGACACTCAGATGAAAACTGCTCTATTAACCAATCAGAAGTAAAACCAAAACCAATCGTAATTTACTCGCACGCGTTTTCCCGCGCTTGGCGCCGGCAACAGGTATTTGTATTTGGTAGTACCATTAAGTACTGGCGTAACTGGCCTAACAATATAAAGAATAGGAAGAATATCAATCTCATTGACTATTGCTGAGAGTCTCTATTTAGAGAGACCCATGACATGTGCTAACAAGCAATAAAAAGTCCAGTCAGATAATTTACACAGCGAACTTGACTTGCGATGATTGGCAAAAATCTAGTCAATTATTTTTCTCATTGATTTTGTCCATCCGACCTACATTTTGCTTACAAATTAATGTTGGCAGAACCATAGTAGCAACCGTTACCAATTTAACGCTATTTAACCGGGGGTGGGGTGGGGTGGGGGGAGTTCCCACGCAGACTTTGAACGTTTATACATGTAACTTTAGAAGCTTTCAAGCAATGCACACCAAACTTCGTGAATTTTTCTGAAATTTATCCCGCGGAAATATTTTGATGTGACAGATATTCCCGTAATTAGTATCCCTGTCTTGAGTAGCAAACCGCGAAAAAATGCAAGAAAATAACGACTTTAATTTAAACGGTTTTCTCCAATTTCTCCGCTAAACACAGCAGTGTTTTCCCAGGTGAAGTGAAATTGCAAAGATCCCGGATGTTGTGTGGCGTCGTTTTTACGACGGTATACGCGCCCGCGAGTTAGCCCTGCGCGTACGCCGGGCAGTGGGCACACAACGCGCCCGCGAAACATTCCGCTAGCCATGACCATGAAAAATGACGGGCATGGGTTCTTTGGTTCTCTGTTTCAATGAGTATGGGGCTGCGCCGAGTGCTCCGCTATGATTCATGTAATTACACAAGACAAATATTCGAATTTGCAGATGAATGCTAACAGTCTGGTTGGAGCAAGTCAGCTTTATACTGTTTTAGGCGTACTTTCAGAAACCTTTCGGAAAAGCGGAAGGTTTATCTACGTAGCTAAAATTTTGCCTAGTATAGAGGTTAAGTCGTTGTTAAGTTTTGTCAATCTTATTCCACAGATTTTCTTACGTTTTTGGGTATGTAAATGACATTACCAATAGGGAGTGTTCCACTCGAACCGGTTTTTTATTCGTAACAACAACAACAACAACAACAACAGTATTTTATTCAACTCACACGATCTTTACAGAAAAGGCAAAAAGAAAATAATTAAAAATAAAACTAGATTATAGATATAGAAAAGAAAAACCAAAGGAAAAAAAAACAGATAGAACTCGTGAGTTTGGAGCATCCAAATAGCTAGAGCTAATCGAGTGGATGACCCAAAAGGAAAACTGAGTTTATAGATTTACATTACATAAATTTAGATAAAAAGTATTTCTTCATGAGCTAATAATATTAATTTAAGTATTTAATGTATCAAAAAGTCATCGTAATTATTGATCATAGAGTTCTTAATTGTTTTACGAAATGAGGAGAGAAAAGGAATTTCGTACACAGACGTCGGTCGCTAATCAAAAGAAAATGCCCCTCCCTGCTCGCAGTCTGCTTTAAAAGAAATATATGCCAAATTTACATGCAGGGGACATTAATTAATTCAAACACAAAAACATTTTTATTTGAGCTACGTAACAAAACAGACAGAAACAATTTTAAGTTTTGTTCATTCTAACGTTGCTTGGTTTCACCATCCATCTCGTCAAAAAGTTTGCCATAACCAATTTCGCCATCAGCACTACCAGCTGTTAAAAAAAGAAATGAAATAACATTATCACCACTTTGAGGTAAAAATTCACTTTAAGAGGCGTACAAGGGAACTATTAAGTAATGTTTCTTACTTGATTTCCTTATTCGATATAATTATGTTTGTGTGTATGTAAAATTTTCAACGCCAACAAGATAAAACTCAAAGGAGCAGAAACTAAAAACAAAGCAACGTCCAATGTATGTGAATTGGCGATTTGTGCTTTTCTTCTTTAGGTTAATTTGCTGTCTGTTGCCATTGTTGTTGCTGTTGCTCTTGCTGTTGTTGTTGCTGTTGCTTTTGCTGTTGCTGTTGCTGTTGCTATTGCTTTTGCTGTTGCTGTTGCTGTTGCTGTTGCTGTTGCTGTTGCTGTTGCCATTACCGCTGCTGTTGTTGATGCTGTTGCTGTTGTTGTTGCTGTTGCTGTTGTTGTTGCTGTTGCTTTTGCTGTTACTCAGTATTGTTATTGCTGTTGCTATTGCTGTTGCTATTGTGGTTGCTATACACACTTACGACTTAAGCATGAAAGCGAGGCCTAAGGGCCACATCGCAATTAAAAAGGAACAAGCGCAGCCTACAACTACGATAAAAATTCTCTGACAAATGTTACGTCGCTGCGCTTTGTAATAATTGTTCAGATAATAGGAAAGACTTGACGTTTCATGCTTTTCAAAGAATCCTCACCGAAGGTTAGTTTTTCGGCTGTCCACTTTTCAACTGACTTTCATTTACTATAACTGCACCAGGAATATCTTCTGGGGTTAATTTTTAATCTCTAAATCACAAATCGCTCTTGTTTCCGCTGCCATATTTACTATTTAGTACCTTCTTTAATTTCGTACACGTAGTTCACTTCTTTCTTTTTACCCACACACTCGCCCCAGGCGTTGTCGTCGCATTTCGAGTAGTGCTGGTTCGAGCAGTCCTTTGAACTACCATGAGCGTCATAGCTGGAAGCGGCATGCGGTCCACTGAAGCAGCGTCCGTAGTCCTGAAGACCAAAGTGGGTAAAACCGTTCTCTTGACTTTTTTTAGCACATCGACACGCCAACCTGAGAAAAATTAAAATTACAATATACACATAGCTAAATTGTGTCTTTCAGACCGGAATAAATGAAAAATGAAACGCTTAGCATGTGGCTTTCTTATAACCTTAAGTCCCGTTTACACAAGCGATTTTCGTGCAATTTTTGTCGCACTTGTCGATGCAATTTTTGTCGCGCACAAGTTGCATCTTCAAATCGCATGTGTAAACGGGCGGCGATTTCAGTGCGCCTTGCGCGCGATTTGTCGTGCGGTGTCGCAGAGGTTTCGAACATGTTCGAAACCTGATGCAACTTGGCGGCGATTTTTGGGAAGTCACAGCAAATCAAAGCAAATGTCGCACCCGAATCGCCGGTAGTTAATACTTGCGATAAAAGTTGAATTGGAGAGCGCGACAAAAATCGCATCAAAACTCGCAGCAACCTTTCAACTCCTCCAGAAGGGCAATTTTGATTTCCTGGCCGACTGAAATGAAATCAAATTTGATGAAATGTAATCCACAGTTTATCATTGCAATTCGCACTTTTTCTTCGAACTACTACTTCTGATTTGCTCCTTGGAATCTTTTTTATCCAATTCAGTTGTATATTTAGCGGCTTTACTGCGCCTTTCAATAACACGCGGAATTTGAAATTCAAATTTCCACCAACAGTTGCGTTTTACACTGCCGTCAATCATCTTAGCTTACCTCTCAGGAAACAGATCTTCGCTTCAATGAGTTCAAAAGGTCACGTCCGTGCATTATGATTGGTAGATTTCGATCCATTTTGTTTGTTTCTTTTTTACATGGTCCGTTGGCTTTCGTATTAATTTTGATTGACGGCAGGGAATAACGCAACTGTAAGTGGAGATTTGAATTTCAAATTCCGCATGTTATTGAAAGGCGCAGTAATTGGCGATAAAACACCATTAACCGCAGTCAAACGAGACTAAAAGGCAAGTAAGGCACACCATTAACCGCCGCGGCGGTCAAACGAGACTAAAAGGCAAGGCACACCATTAACCGCGGTCAAACGAGAGAAATTTGCAAAAGTTAAGCAAAGTACTTAAAACTTAAGGTTGTCATTTTCATTATTTAAAGTTGTCAATTTACCAAACGTTTTGAAAGTTTACCAAAAAAGTTCTAAGCGTTTAAAAACTGTGATCTGCAGAATTGTTGGTGCCATTTGCCAACATAATTTTGATCAGGCGCAAAGAGTTTTGGCCAGTTTTCAACGAAAAAAGCTCATCATTTTGAGAAAAATTAAAAGATAGTAACGTCAACTAATTTGCTTTATACATCCTTGCCCATATTTCCATTTAATATTAAATAAAATCCCACTAAATAAAACGAAAAACACCTCGGACGTTTGACCGCGGTGGAGGCATGCACACCTAAATATTCTGAACATAACTGGATGGTCTGCATTCCAGTCATGGACATCGGCATTAGTTTCTTTTTTGATCGTTCAATAAGGATATTGTTTTTAAGTGAGTGGTCGAAGGGATTATTTAAATACCAGGAAGCGTTTATTGCATATTATTTATACGGTAGTTGTATATTTTATGTTCATATTTACCCTTTGAGATATGTGCTATAATCGGCCCAGTCTACGCCCTGTCCACTGTAATTGGGATCCTTTGAATTTCGATCCTGAAACAGTTCCTGTGGAAGTGCTGGATTCTTGCCTTTGCCTTTGCCTTTTTTGTCTTTGTAGCATCCGACTTTGACATAGTTGACGTCACAAATACCTGAGTAAGCGCGCGGGTTCATTGGGTTCTCTATGTCAGAGAGCGAGAAAGAAATATAGACAGTATTTCAACATTTATGCTCTAATTTAAAAATGATCTACTTACGCCGACCGGTTGTAGCTCAGTCGATAGAGCGCCGGACTACCGTGCGGGAGGTCGCGGGTCCCGGCCGGACCAAAAACCAGGGTCTTAAAATAACTGGTAAGATCATGCTAGCTGTGTGTTCAAAATCTGCCTCAGTTTAGATGATCGCGTGATTGGGCGGTGACGTTAAGCCGTTGGCCATGTCTCCTACATTTGTCAGTTGCCCTTCCTGTCGGGGACGTTTAAGATCCCATAGTCCCCGGTGTCTATGGTCTGGCTTTGTTTAAGGTACGGGGACACCTGTGTCACATTCCACATTAATTGTAAACTGCATTTGTTTAGCAGTCTGGCAAAGTCCCCCAAACAGTGTTGCAATGCGCGTTTGATCATATTCCAATGTTAAAATGTGCAATATAAGCAATCAATATTTTTTTTTATTTGGGATGCAAGTCCGTCGCAAGATCACCACCAAACACCAGGACATAAACCACCGACCACTTTAGGTCACCGCCCCTCTGCAATTTATAGATGAACAATATATATCATATGGATTAAACAGCATGGAATTTTCAGCCAATCAGAGAGCGCGCAGCTTTCACATACTATAAACAGACAATGCGAGCTTCTCCCAGCCGCGTGATACTGCGCTTTTCGTATTTTATTTTTATGTTTTTGAAGCACTCTGTATGAACAGCTATCTTGCTAGTGATTGGCAAGCGAGGAGCACGTGCAAACGAACTATCATTGCAAAGAGGCCTGCTCAGACTAACGATCTGAGGAAGGTAGGGCGGAGTACTGGCTGACTCTGTTTATCTAGACACCCCTCTAGTTCAGCAATGGAGTAAACAATCATTATACACAAGGAATGATATTTAGTTTCTGTAGCTGTTTTTTAGGTTGTCTTTCAATAAAATCAGTTCTTACCGGCTTCAACAAGATCTTTTAAAGACATTTCCATTGTATTTTGATTCTCCTTGGCTTCTAAAAGTTAAGAAAAGGCGCGTTCATGTACATCCATCTCCTAAACGTTTCTTACCAACTACTATAAAAAAGACTAATTACTATATTAAAAAACGTACACCAAGAAAAATATAAAAAGCGAAAAAGATAGATTTAACAGCTGATTTAACACTGTTTTGAACAAGTACTTCAAATGAAATTTAAAATTATTCAAAGCCAATTTAAAAAGATAGTTAAAATAACGCTGAAAATTATTTTAAGGTAAAAAGATGGGTCTAATTATTGATTTAAAAATATTTAACGAATTACTGAATATATAAATTACTGATATTGTTTAACGCACCTTTGTTTTGAAGAAGCCGTCCATTTGAGCCAGCTGTGATAGTGAACAGCAGTAAACATGTAGCTACCACCTGCAGCATAGCTTTAATTTAAATAAAAGTACAAGTCAATTGGACATAAGAATATATAGTTTATGCTCTTTATGTTAAAACATTCAAGTAATAACAAACTGTATAGATTCAGCCCAGGTGTTTAAACTGATTCATGTTTCACTCTTGTATAAAATAAATGTAAAAGAAGGGATGTAAAACTAAATACGTTACTATAGAATTTGTATGTTCCATTTAAGTTTAAGTCTATGTCTTCACTATACCGGATAGCTTATCATGTCGACATGAAAAGTACTCCGGCCTGGTGTGAACAGAAACGACCCAGAACTGGATATTTACTTCTTTTTCAGTGGGTTTCAATCCTCGCTCCTAGTTGATGACTACGGTTCGGTTCGATTGCCTGTTCACACTGTCCCAGAGATTGGCACGAGAATCTATCCGATATTTGACGATTCACTTTCACGAGCGCCGCGTCGCAGCGGCGCTCCGGAACAAAAATCGTTCCGAAACTAGCGTTTCATGTGTGAACGAAAGGCCTATCCGGTATGGTTTTCGTGCCGGCGCAAGAGCTATCCGGTATAGTGTAGACATAGCCTAAAATATTTATAAAAAACTCTTTAATAACGTTTATCTTAATTACGTTCGTTCGCGCTTTTGGATTTCCTCACAGACAGACCCACATTGCATGAATCGCGGTCATAGCCATATTGACTAGCAATTAATAGACCGAAAAAAATAATAATGGACTTATCGAAACGGACCAATTGATGACTTCAGTCTCTTGAATGACCAATAACATGACAGCTACAGACACTGATACTATCAAATGACGATATATAATTCACAAGACTGTGAAGATGACTTTCACTCACGTTGTTGAATCGTCAATCACTGCACAGCAACAACGGTTCTTTTCTGAACTACACTAACTCAGACGATCACACTCGACAGAAGTGTGATACTTCTGGGTTCAAACCATTTACAACATAACCGTATTGTCATTTAAAGATGCGCGGGTTGACAAACCCAACAGCCGGCAGTTTTCCCTTCAAACAGTGTTCAAATTCTTAAGCAGTTTTTTTGTTGACAAACCGGATGATCAACTTGGTTGACAAAATTGACAACGTATCATTAGTCTATGTCATAACACGTCAAGCCGCTAACGTCAGTCGTCGCTTTAGCCCAGAATTTAAAATTCAAATGACTTGTAGCTGACCAGATTTTTACAGGCTAATCTGAACCTTTAAGGCCACGAACTAATTAAAATTTTACTGCAATCATGCATCTTTCCTTAAGAACTTCGGTTACCGTTCTAAGAATTTGACAGCTTCTTCCGGTTGTTCAAGAGAGCTGCGTTGTGTCTGTTCTTCCGAGCTGTTGCATTGTAAAAGAGCGAATGTTATGGACTAGCTGAAACTGAAAAAACTGATATTTAATGTCTTAGGCCCAGTTCAAACGTCGAACTTCACATGTGCCGAACTAATGCAAATTAGCAAGAACAATAGATTTTGCTCAATTGCATGAGGTTCGGCACATGTGAAGTTCGACGTTTGAACCGGGCCTTAGGCAGTCAACGTTTGTGTTCCACGAACTTTTTTTTCTTTGCAGCTTTTCATTCGTTTTGTCTCGACGTGCGTAAGAAAAATTGTATCTCAGTAATTGACGATTGAAGTACGCGCGAATAAAGTTAGGTTTTATTTCTGATGACATCCTTTTTTCTCTTAGCTTTCCTTCTAAATACGGTAAAATAAGTAGTTTATTATAGAAATTTCATGGAGAAATAAGTTGTTAATCATATAATAAATTAATGAAACGGACAAGACAAAAGACTAATTTTGCTTTTTGCGTAAAATACCGAAGATGCTGTATCGAGTATGAAAACATTGCCCATGCCAAAGGCACATCTAACTCGGTCACAGCAATTTTTTATATCTCTATGAATTACCCGAAGGTGTCTCCACTCGGCTAAATCACAATTTTACTCTTATTGGTCAGTACATTAGAGAAATGTATTATCTGAACACTGAATAGTTTTAATTGTTACCAATTACATATTGATCGTAGTCAGGGAATTTTAGATGTGTCTTGCGACCGGGTACGATGAGCGGCGGCTGGATTTGCAAGCCAGTGTATTCACTTTTCAGATCAGTTAAAGCCCTTAAATGCTCCCCAAAAGTGAGAAAAAGCACCTTTCAACTAGAGTCATAAATGAAATTTAAAATAATTATGTCAATGGAGTTATCTTTAAACTCTAAAAGTTACAGCAAATAATTTTCTTTTGGTTATGAACACACTTACCTCAAATAATTATCGTAGAAACTAACTGAAGCAGAAACACGAGGATGCACGGTTCCGCCCGCTAAATGTGCCTTTGCTAAGAGAGCAGTCAAAGGTAATTCCAATTTTGTTAGAATAGTTTACTAACTTTCCTTCCCTATAAACAAGAAAACAACTTACTTTTTTTCACAATTATAATTCTGTTCGCCTTGCAGATCAAACTTCTCGATGAAGGAATGCACGGTTGTTATAGTTGTCATATTTAAAGGCCTTAGGGTTATTAAACAATGCTTAATTATTAACAAAAATGTGACAACTGAATTTAATGAGCCTTGCCATTTGCAAACAAGCTGAAGAAAACAGGATTGTTTTTTTCCCGGGAGTTTTGTCGTAAGAAATTAGTCTATAGCTCATTTTTACGCAGTAGCAGTTACGAAAAAAAGAAACAATTCACCTGCAAAATTCTACGAAATTAGGCAGAGAGACGAAGGCATGGCTTTTGTAACAATTAGTCAGTTGATATTAAGACAAAGTACTTCAATCTTTCACATGCTAATTTGTTAAAGTAAAGAGCCATAACGCCTACTTGACCCTTAAGTCTAAATTCCTAAACGTTATTAGCGAGTTAATAGTTTTGGTAACTTGAGCATGGGAAGCTACTGAATTCATACGATCCAATTAATAAATAATATGGATGGCTGCAGTACTATTAATGCAGCTTATTTGACTCGAGTAGAGTCGATAAACTGACCTCTAAAATTAATATCAGCCCAGTTGATTATGTCATTGGGTCAACGTTAATAAAATGAAATTCTGATGTTTCAAGTGTTAGCTAACTCATGATATTTTGCAAAACGACAGGAAATGAATTTAGTGACCAATTCAGTTTCTTTAGATACCACCTTTTTAACCAGCTTTAACCTCTAATCCAGACTCTGAATTATAGTAATGTAATACTGATGTATTGCAGGGGGCTGCAGTAGTTACCACAAGGCCTTTCTATTGGTTTAGTCGCGTTATTTATATTAGGTGTGAATTTACTACTATTTACTAGTAAAAAAAAAGAATGATATTCCATATTGCTATAATTTGTTATCACTTTTATTGCTCTATATAGTGGAAGAAGAGGAAGGGAGGGTACAAGGACTTCCACCCATCCTACTTTCTTTCTTTCTTTCTTTCTTTCTTTCTTTAAGGCTATGACAGTGAAACCTAGAGGGTGCATAGTACGTCCAAAACTGTCTCCTTTGCGGTCCGCACAATGGAAGGATGACAAATGTCAAATGACGTAGTTATTAGGTAATTAGTTATGCGGCCGCCATCTTGGATCCGCCATCTTGGATTTCTGAATTTTTTAAAAACCTCTTAAAAACCGTCAAAATTCACCCAAAATTAATAAAAACCAATACATAAAAGCTAACAGACTTAAAAAATATAAAAGTTATACCAATAAACATTGTTTTTCTTCATTCAAAGGTATAAATATGCAATTTCAAAAAACATGGGTGTCAAAATCTTGTTGCCATGGAAACATCAAGTCACGTGATCAAAAAATTGTCATATGAAATTGTTGCCAGATAAATTTTAGGAAAAGTCACGAAGTTTGATGGCGTTTGAAAACATTAAAGAAGTTATGAATGTTGAAAGCTAGCGCGGGCACTTTGTTCCCCCCCCCCCCCCCCTAGGCCGAATGGGGTTAACACTGTCTCATATATACTGCAGTCCCATGAACTCGTTTGCTGTGGGAAGTATCTTCCATGGCATGGGGCTCAGTTTTTTAAGAAAGTAATAATCGAGGGCAAAAACATTAAAAGACGAATTGATCGTGAGCAGATAATATTCTTGGATTTTATTGTATTAAAGAATATGGTATACCTAACTGTTTAAAAGTTTTTGCAATATATATAGTGTACATTAAGTGTTTTTTATAACATTGCTTTGCATGATTGCTATCTCAGCCGTAGACTTTTTTACATTATGCTTGCATTTTTTCGACAAAGACAAAAGCATTAAGAATATTGCTAGCATTATCCTGACGTTTTTTGCCTGAATACTTGAACCGTTTCAGAGTAAAGAAAACTAAAATCCTATCTGTTATATACATGTTTTTTGAAAAAACTAAAATCTTTGCTTTGTTTTTCTCAGAAGAGAAGCTTCACTGTTAAGCTACAGCTGAGTGACTTGAGAAATATTTATTGCAAACTTATATAATACGCTGTTGTTGCAGTAATTGCACCCTTTTAGAAATAAATAAACAAACGTGTTGTTGAAAAAACTTAACCGAGCATTCTACTGACCATTGTTTGGTAAGACGAGCATTTTACTGGAAAATTTTGAACAATAAGGAAAAGTGTTATACTGAGCGAGCAAAACAGCATAATGTGCAAAAGTCTACTGAACAGAAGGACTAATATACATAAGGAAGACAATATATATCAAGTTACATTTTGAGGGATAATTAACAAAAATTGTTTCCCTTTTTAAATCAAATAGACAAAATGCGAAAATAGTGCCTGCGCTATATTTGTAGGCTTTCTAAACATCTATAGACGGTAAACAACCTTTAACAAACCATTAACATGGCGAAACAAGCAAATCGTTTTGAATGCAATCTTTTGACCAAACTGTTTCCATAACTTTGGAAATAAAAAATATAGTATTAAAGAGAATGTGATTATCGCAGTTATACAGCAACTGAATAAATTGCAATTGCAGGATTCGAACCAATGACCTTAGTTTGTGATTCCAATGCTCCCTTCTAACCTTGTAGCTCAGTGGTAGAGCGTTTGCACGGGCTCTATTTGTAACTTCTTTAGGAAACCTCTTCAGTTGTTGTATAACTGCGATAACCTCATCTTTAATTCTTTCTACCGCAGTTCATATGAATTAATTTTCATATTGACATTATCAAAAAATTCATTGCTACTCTTCTTTTAACTTTAATGTATAGCTTACCGTGCAAAGCAACGCTCCATATCTGAACGTGGTGTAAATAAAATATGTAAATAAGAAAAAAGGAGCATTCTATAATTATACACTAGTCACTGATTCAACTATAAATACAGTGGCAAAAACCTAACAACAACATTGATAATAAATGGCTAACTATTACGATTTATGTAGAGTTTCCTTGCCTTTTCTACGATCGCTATTACTAAACATGGTCAGTTTTTAATATTCTTCAGGTTTAATTTCACCGTTTCCACTTGCTGGGTCTGATTCTGCAAGATAACAACAGAACAAGTTAGAAAAATATCAGTCCAAACTTGATTGTTTATGCCACAATTGATGTTGTTATATAGCTGGAGTTTTTGTCAATACAACGCGCGTGTTGATTGGTTGATTCATCGTCACATGACATCTAACAAACAAACTGTTTCCCGCCAATTGTGCTAAGCGGGCAACATTTGCGAAAGCGGGCAACAATTTTGACGTCAGAGGGTAACATTGCACTGTTGCCCGCTAGCGCACGTGATCAGACCGTGATCAGACCGTGACAAAAGGTGGCTTGATTATGATGGATCGAGTGCTCGGCGCGTTTTTCAAACTGTCTTGTGTTGTGTTTTTTTTGTTGCTATAATGACTGGTCCCGAGGGAAACAGCGAATTTTGTTTCCCGAGAATCTCGATGTTTCCCGAGACGAAGTCGAGGGAAACATCGGGATTCGATTTCCTGGAGTTTCCTGGAGTTTTTAATATTGCCTGCACGATTATTGCATAGTTTCCAACCAGCTCAATGTTTAACCCTTTCACATGTAGGTAATTTGTGAGTCATTTGTAAAAAATAACCTTTCACGACTCCCAGAGTTAATTATGGAGACTAACTTCAACTTCGTCCCCAGGGTCTCTCTTCTTCTCTCCCCCAGGGGACGGGAAGAAGAGATATTCTGGGACAAGGTTGTTCCAACTTTTAAAGGGAATCTCCATTGTGATAATAAGTTGACGTTAAATTGTTGAAAATAAAGTCTAAATTTCTATTTTTTTAAATAACAAATAGGAACGAAATTTCAGTGTACAAAAAAATGGTAATGAATATCGCCTATTAATTTTTGCTTTTAAAATTCCCGAGCGCCGCCATTTTGAATTTTTATGACGTCATTTGGTTGCCGCTATTGTTGAGAATAGGCGGTCATAAATATTCAAAATGTCGGCGCGCGGGAAATTTAAAAGCGAAAATAGGCGATATTCATATCCAATTTTTGTGTACACTAAAATTATATTTCCACTTGCTATTACCATGATTGAAATTTAAACGTTATTACCAACATTTTTTACGTCAATTTGTTATAATAGTGGAGGTTCCCTTTAGTCTGTCGACGAAATATTCAAATGAAACCTCTTTGGTAGTACTTTTGCATGGTACCATTTGTTTTTCAATATTTTACAAAATTTGGGATTTTTCTTGAATTTTGATCAATTGCACTCTTGGGAGTTAAGAAGGGTTAAGAAGTTATTGAATGATTAACCGTTAATCGTTGTTATCTTTGTCCTAAATGATGGATGTTTAGCGTCTACAAGATCTTTTTCTGTTTCAAACATATATCACTATAGGGAGGGATAAACATTACGGGGCTGGTTACCTAGTGAATGCTATTTTATAAATCAGACTTATTTTATTTATTTATTTATTTATTTATTAATATACTGTTCTTTAACTCATTAAAATGGGTAACTTATCAAATAAAACGTCATGTGGAATTACGTCGTGAAAGTCCAAGTCCGCCATCTTATCAGGACTCGCCATATCGGATTTTCGCAATTATTTTATGAAACGAAAATATAACAAAATAATTAAACCAAAATAATCTTAAAAAGTAAAAGAAACTTCTAGAATTTATATAGTATCTTATACGAAATGTTAAAATTTGGCGGCTACATGTTGCGGTCAAAATAAGATTGAGGTTGAAGTTACAAACCGTTCCAGGGGACTCTATTCCGTCCACTCCAGACACTTATTGAAATACAATCTCCCTGACGTTAAAATTTGTTTCGAGGAGAGGTTTCGAGTGTGTATATTTTTCAGGAACAGCAAATTGAACATGGTGTACTTATAGATCCACAAGTAAAAGCTTTTCCTTTTAAAATATTTCCCTATACATACCTTCCTCAGTGAGAGCTTTCAAAGCCTCTTTCAAATTATCTTTTCTTTTGCCTCCGTTAAAAGTCATTTCTAGGTGAAAAGAAAACAATTATCATAATTTACAACATATGTTCTGTTGAAACAAAATTGAACTCGGTGCAATGGATATGTAAAAAGTTGAAGTATTTTGAACATGCGAAGGCGCGAAGTTGGTGAGCCAAGTTAACGGTGGCTACATAGATCTTATGTCAATAAATGTTAGAAGTCTGGGAGATTAGAGACGACTTCAGTTTAGTCAGACTGGTCACATTCGCATGAATACACACAAATGATGATGATGATGATGATGATGATGACGATGACGATGACGATGACGATGACGATGACGATGACGATGACGATGACGATGACGATGACGATGATGATGACGATGATGATGATGATGATGATGATGATGATGATGATGATGATGATGATGATGATGATGATGAGAAGGAGGAGGAGAAGTAGGAGAAGTAGGAGTACAAATCATGCACCCTTGGTATTTTTTCATTTTTTTTTATTGTAGCGTTTACTTGAGTACCTGTCCTTTTTAGATCTTCTAGTGTCTCTTCGAGATCCCTGACATCCGTTTTATCTACGAAGCAAAAGAAAAGTTAAAAAAGAAAGTTACGCCTGGAAGTACGAATGCAATGCATCACAGCACCGAGAGAAAATTACAGCACTAAATACTGGCTTCAGGATGTCAAAGCACATTCGACATCGCTATAAGTCAATTGGTGTATTGCAGCGTGTAGCATAACATGCAATGGGCAACATTATTGTGCGCCTAAGTTGCTGCAACAGTTACAGAGTAGACTTGAACATGTGGCCCCCGACGGGCTATAGCTAAGTTAATTTTAAAAGATGCTGATCACTGGGATATCAAGCAAGCCAAAATGCAACATTTTGTTTTGTTACCTTTTTTCCATGATACAGATTTAGCTTCCATCGCCAAGAGGCAAAAGAGGAGAACAAAACAAATCAATGGCACACGCATGGTGAGTCTGAAAATAAATAAATAAATAAATAAATAAATAAATAAAAACCAGCAAAAAGTCATTTTGTGATACTCGACATAAAGTTAGCAGACAGGTACAGTTTACCGACGTCACAGACATCGTTATAACGCCTCCTGGGCTGCATAATAAAGCAACTTATTATCATTCTTTGTGAAAGAGTATTTATCACTAAGATCTATCCATATATTTCGTATCACTCCAAAGGTACCTTGTCCACAGCAAATTGTGGACTACCGTGACTTAATTGTACTAATTAAACAGAATGGTATAGACTTTGCTGCCGGTATAACCTGAATTACTGCAACATCGATCTCTTGGAAGAATGAATGACTGATCAGCGTATACCTTCATGACAATAATCTAAATTCACTGAACCCAACTATTCATGTTGTATATTTAAACCAAAATTCATTAAACAACGTTTCGTGAATACTTGTTAAAGAATTCAGTTCTAGAATTGCTCTTTAATAGGTAAAAAATATTTTAATTTGATTATTTTTTAAAAAATGCATTCCGCGTGGAATATAAGAAAAACTGTATCATTTATTTGCTTCCTACAACACCAGAATGTAATGAGTGCATTTTAAATATAAAGCTCCATTATTTTCCTGAACTCATTATGGAATTCTTTGCGGGACTAGAAATGTCAATAGTTTAAACCCCGATTAAAGTAAATAAACTTTGGACAAGAAAACTGAAATTAAAAATCAAAATTTCTATGAGAAACGTTTAATCCATGCAGGGCCATCCGTTACGTTGTGATCAAAGTTAGAGTCACAATTATATCAGTACACTAAACGTCTCGTCTCTGTTACCAGAAAAATAAAAGAAATTGTAGACGGAGATATCCATAAACTGCAAATTTCATAATCTTATACAATTCGGGTAATTTTCAATTCATGTTTACTTTGTTACAAGAATGTCAGACTTAAATTTCGCACTTTATCGTTTTCTTATAATAATTTTGGGCAAAACATTATCTATGGCTTCTTTCATGCTCTTTACATTTAACGCTTAACTTAGTTGTAAGCTTCCGATCCGCTAAACTCTTTGGAGCTAAAAGATTTGGATATACCGACAACCAATAACTGTCCATGCAGATGGCGAGAAAGTTACACTGACGAATAACTGAAAATAAAAGCCGTATTTCTTAGTCGCTCTTATTACGAGCGGCCAAGAAAACTTAGTTACAGACCGTATTTTTGCTTTAAATTCAAAACGGACGATAGGACTGCAAGAGTTCCAAGATCTTTCACTAAGTGTTAAAAAAATGAAGATTGATTTTCAACGAGGGCAGAGGTTAACATCTTTCATTCGGCATTGAATATTTTCTGCTCAGTTCTACAGTAAAAAAAAGTTTTCGAAAAGCCGTGCAAATCAGGCACATCGATACCTTTGTATTTTTCAGCCTAAAATCGTACTCTAGATAAATTTCGTACGAAATATTTTACCTCTACCTCGAGATTTATAACGTAAGACCTTGTATAACGCCGAAATTATCTCGGTTGTAAATGCTTCTCTAGTTATTTGAGAAAATTTCTTAACTTACTTTTACATAAAATATTTAATTTAGTTGCCTACCCAAAGCAGCTGCCTTCTCCTAAGAAGATAAAATGGAGATAACTGGATGTGGCAGAGCGATTCTGCAATCAGTGTTAAAAGCGGTGTCGTGGACTTGGACTCACCGCCCTAAATTAAATTGCAGTAGCCTAGAACTCCAACGCGGGGATTTTGGCTTTGTTATGCAGGAATTTGTCCACCCCCGTGTTTGCCATTTAACTTGGACTTTAATAAAGTGTATCAACGCTTAACAAACTCAACAACTTTATTTACTTGAGGCGCCTTAACATCACAAGAATTTTAATGATATTGTTGAATTCCTTCGTAAAGAAGACGAATAAAGTTTATGGCTTTAACTCCATTTTCCAGGCAATCAACAGTATGTGTCTTCATTCAAAATGTTACTGAATTGGACTCATGATTGCGTGATCGTGTATCGTTGTCAACTTTTATCTCGAACTGGAGGCATTTTCATGGTAATTTCATCACTTAAAAACAAACATTCTTTACTTAGCCATTTACATCAATACGCGAACTCGGTCTCACGCTTATTGAATATTTTTAGATAATTTAGATTTCTGACAGTCCCGGATGTTCGTTTTGCATATACAAAATTTTTTTTCAATCATCGTATAATTTTTACATCGACTAAGCGTTGTTAGGGTTGTTATTCTTTATAGCTAACGTTTGACCTTTTTTGGTGTCTTATATACCTTGGAGCCTATAACATTGTAGGGACAACCATTTTTTATTCCCGGGTATGCGCGAGCGGGGGTGGGAGGTAAAATTGTGAAAGAGGTTGAAGATGAGCGTAATATCTTAACATCATAAGATATTTATGTCTCGCAAACTTTAAGCATGAAAAAAACGCCTTTGTAGACTGTTCACAGTTCCCTATTTTCCCGTGTGGTTGTCGAATTCGATCGTTCAATAAGTTAATCCGCCATCTTGAATGTCACACCGCAATAAAAAATGTGGGGAGTACAAAAGCTGCTCAGGGGATGGTGGTGGAGGACGGAGGATCTATTCACCACCGCATGCTACCTTCACTTTTCACCCTGAGCAGTTTTTGCACTCTCCCCAGTTTGTATCGCGGTATGACTTTCAAGATGGCGGCTAAACGAACTGAGCGCTTGAACTGTGAACACAGGTAGCCCAGGCTATATGAGTGTCACAGTAACCGTTACGTAACAGTGAAATTATAAGGATTCTAGGAGCTAAAAAAGACGAACAAAATTTCAATAAAAATTGCCTGCCTGTGTGTTTTCTTGCAATTGTCTCCTGTGTGGTTTTTGGGGCGATTTAGAGAGTTTCCAGTGAGTTTTAGTTCCATCGCTTTCTCTCTATTACGAGCCAGTTGTGAGAAAACACTAATCAAAGTGACTGACTAAATGTCAGCAATATTTGTTGCGTGGATGCACTTGTTCTTCGTGTAGTAGACAATTCTGACTACATTAGTATGCTTCTATATTATAGCAATACTAGTACAACAGCTGAAGAAAAAACATCTCTTTTTATTGACATTTTCATCTGTAACATTTCTTGGAACTAAATAACGGCAAAAGACCACTCTTGGTGGTAATACAAAATATAGCAGTGGTCTCATTTGTCTCAAAGTTTATTTCCTCTAGCCTCGTTTACATGGTCTCTCTTCTTCCCGTCTGATCCTCTGGAAGGAGGGAGAGACAGACAGTACAGACAGACAGACAGACAGACAGACCCTGGTCCGTTATAGGCACATGTCTCTTGAACGTTTGGAATTCTCTTGACCAGACCAGACCAGGGGGGAGGAAGAAAAGAACGACTTGATGAAAGTTTCATTTTTGTACTTTTCTTGATTTGCAAAACTACCAAAAGTAGAAAACCAGAAATACCCAAACATTTTCACAAATCAGTAGTCCTCTTTGTGTATTTGCGCTACTTTAAATACTGTCAGTACTCGTCTGGGTTTATCGGTGGCCCCACACCACTTCCGGTTGGAAAATCTGAGAAAACAGACAACGCACTTCATTACAAACAATACAAGGGACACTCCACCTCAATCGGTGCAGACGAAACATCACTCAGTCTTTGCTGGTATAAGTTGGATATGACAGCACCTCTATATGATTTGTATTATCAGTGACTTATCACCTGTCACAACCAATTGTGTATTAGCAATCTCTTTTTCGACATAAAAGAAACGTATGTTCCCTTTCCCTTCACAGCAAATCCTTAGTTACATAAACGTGGTTTTAACTATTCACTCTGTAGATAGACAAATAAAGAATTTTAAAAGCTACTCATGAGCATCACTTTCAAATGGTTCTATATTTTGAGATTGTGGATATAATCCTCAGGTCTGGTCAACTAGAACTATATTCATGTTATTCTGCTCTACAATGAAATGAAATCCATATCCAGTTGAGAACTTTTTTAATTTTCAAGGTTCTGTACATGTCTATTCAGTGCTAAACAGGGTTGTTCATTAACAGCTTTCGGATGCGCGCGTAAAGTGTGAGCATTCAAATAAAATCCATTATATAATTTTTTTTTCATTTGGATATTTTTAACACGATAGTTTTCTTCAGTTTCCAATTTGTCTATTTCTTTGGAAATATGCACGAAAGGCTCGCCATTCGGGTCCTCTTCCGATTTAGAAGGCTTCAGAATTGTACTGCTTCCTAAATTACTTAATCTTTTTATAAGAAACTTTAACGAATTTATCAGCGCGGATCTGATCGTTGGTTAACACTTTCACTCCCAGAGTCATGATTGAAGACATGTAGTGTAATTCTAACTTCCAAGTCTGTCGACGAAATCCTATGGTGTGACCATTCAAATGAAACCTCTTCGGCAGTACTTTTGCATGGTACCATTTGTTCTAACTTTTGAGTCTGTTGATGAAATCCTATGGTGTGACCATTCAAATGAAACCTCTTCAGCAGTACTTTTGCATGGTACCATTTGTTTTTTGTCAATTTTACAAATTAAAATTTGGGATTTTTCTTGAATTTTGATATTTGACACTCTTCGCTGTCAAAGGGTAAAAGGATACATACCTGGTACAATCTCATACACATAGTTCGCATGGTTTTCCCCAGCACACGTCTCACCACTCGCCTGGTCATCACATGACTGAAACTCTGTATTGACGCAGTTGTCGCTTGGTCCGTACATATGAAAACGATTGGGAGCTTCTGCGCTACTCCAGCATTCACCGTAGAACTGAATTCCAAAGTAAACATAGCCTTTATTGGATGCAGCTACTGCGCACCTACACACGAAGCTAGTGAAAATGAGCAAGGCGAGGTTAGTGGTGTGATACTGAAAATGGTTTACAATAAATAAATAAAAAAATATAGG
The DNA here is from genome assembly GCA_022457155.1 of Cladopsammia gracilis. Taxonomy (NCBI): domain Eukaryota; kingdom Metazoa; phylum Cnidaria; class Anthozoa; order Scleractinia; family Dendrophylliidae; genus Cladopsammia; species Cladopsammia gracilis. Next base: position 2,225,402 of record JAJGOT010000032.1, read on the forward strand.
TAATTAATTCACGCATGTTTTGACAGTGTTATACTTACAAAGTGGTAGTTGCAGAGAATGTATTACACAGTGATGGATCGAGATTCCATCGTAAGGGGGGGGGGACCCGGATTAAATAGGAGGAAGGGGGGGGAGATCTGCCATTGCAACTTGTATTCATATTTAAGTGATTTATTATGTTCAAGAGAGCATCTCTCTCTTTTGGTTTACGGTTAAAGTTAGGTTTATGGTTTGTAGACATGCGTTTTCAAAATGAGAAGACACATTTCTTTCAAGGGTCTGTTGAACGAAATCAATGAACGAAACCTTAGAGTTGGATCTACTCTGGCTTGCACGGTTAAATTTGCTCACAATTATGAACAATTCCTTGATATAGTGTAAATCACAGAAAGCCATAGGAGGCTTTCCGAGTTAAAGTTGTCCTCTCTGATCACTAGTTGGATTTGTAACACGGAAGCGCCCGCGTTCAAATCCAAGGCCACGCCATGTAAATAGCCAACTGGTCAGCGTCCTACCGCACCAGTTAGGATTTTTAAACGTTTATGTTCAGTTTGTAATGTTACATTGTTCTATTTACACTGTCCCCAATTAGCACTTTTGTCATGGCTAATAAATATATTGACACAAAATAAAGGGATTTCTTTAATTTGACTTTATTTATGTCCGCAGGCGGTCAAAATTTGACAAAATCCAAGGGACAAAATCAAACAACCATTTTCGTAGGCAGAATACTGGCAGGAGTGCTTTAATCGTTCCCAGGGTGTCATTGTTTTAAGGTTACAGTGTACCTTCGGGGGTGTCTCCAGTATAACAGCTCTAGTGTCTTAAGATTACACTTAACATACCTAAACCCAGATATCAAATTAAAGCTTATAGAGCTGGCTATCTAAATATGGAAACCATTTGGTAATAAAGTGAAATGTCGAATTTTTTACGACGTCTAAATTCGAACGTCCGAATCAGCTTTAAAACGCTATAACTCAAAGCGATTATTGTATTTTGCTAATTTGATTTGTTCTCGGGTTTCCGGACACGAAGCGCTAAAAAAAACGTGTCGGCGATTTCCCATATTCAATTGTAGTGAAAAGTTACAGAATATTTTCGAAAAAGGGAGAAAAAAAATTGGGATGATCGCACGGAAATGGCTCTTGACGAAAAAGTTTTCGGAAATAAGAAATTCGCCGACACGTTTTTGTTGATTATATGTTAGCCTAGCTTCTGTCCAAATTTGAGGAAAATCGAACAAATTTCCTTTGAGTTGTAGCTCTTTAAAGTGTCCCAAACAAGCAAAAAATTAACTTTGAGAAAACAGCGCTTAAAAAACATATCGCTTCATAAACAAACTCCGCCCACAAAAGTTATACTGTCATTTCTCCGTCAATTTTCACTATTTTTCGATATTTTTTGTTTTGAATGAAAGTTCATTCTGTAAACTTTATTTTGACGCCAAAAAAAAAACATTTCGATAAATTTTCGATCTGAAGGTACACTGTAACCTTAATTATTTAAGCATTGTTCGCTTGTTGTTGTGGCCTGCAGGGGATGAAGCAGTCTCGATAAAACACACTTACTCTGGTAAGTAAGTGATCCAGTTTTTCCAGTCGATCTTTTGTCCACTGTATCCTTTGCCTTTCGGTGATCGATCTTGAATAAGAAGTTCTTTTAAAGCCCTCAGCTCCTTTGCAGTCTTGTCGTTATAGCAACCATGCTTGATGAATTTTACAGAGCAAGGAGTGTCTGTGGATGGAAATGTTAAAAGAAAATTGGCTTGTTCCTGTATACAGTCCAACCTCTCTACAACGGCCACATTCGGACAGACCTTTCTGGCCGTTGTAGAGAGGGAGCCGTTATGGGGAGGTTATCAATTAGAGGATTTGAGTGAGTGAATGAGAAGGCGGAAAAAGAAAATATGGCCGTTGTAGAGTGGTAGCCGTTATGGGGAGGTTATCAATTAGAGCATTTCAGTGAGTGAATGAAAAGGTGGGACAAGAAAACGTGGCTGTTGTGGAGATGTGGCCGTTATGGGGAGGTGGCCGTTTGCAGAGGTCCTGCTATATACGCAATTTGATTAACCCTCGGACGTACAGGGGGGGGGGGTGGTGGCAACCACCCCCCCCCCCTTAAGGTTTTTCTCCGATATTTTCAAGACCATTTAAGATTAGCACATGCCGTTTTCAGTAGCTGTTCATTTATCCTTGAGACACATTTTGGTAAACTTTGCAACAACCCCCCCCCCCCCCCTCCCCCTTGTACCACGGTTGAGGTATACGTTTGCGTGTACGTCCGAGGGTTAAAATGATGGTGTCAGTATTTGACAGCATCTTATATACCTGACAGAGGTCGCTGTTCTCTTGGGATATCTTTTAAACCTAAGGGCAAGAAAATTACCGAGTAAGAATACTTTTAAACCCAATAAAAACATGATGAAATTATTGTAATGACTAAGTATACTAGACAAAAGGGAACCAATCAATCAATCAATCAATCAATCAATCAATTAACTTTATTTAAACACGGTAAAACGGCTCAGTAAAAACTGTTTTTCAGATGTGCCGTGCACTTAAATATAATCTAATCTAAATGATAACAAAAAATATATATAATATATATATATAATGGCAAAAACTGTTACACAATACTGGTTTAAATAATACTAATAAGATTAATAATAATAAAAAACACTATCTTACATCATAATATCCTCTATAAACACATAAAAATTACAATCATAGATGTTATAGAACCAGATTCTATTTTTGTTCGAGAGCTCTTTTGAAAGCGGTTAGACTTCTGAGTTCTCGTATTTCATTGGGAAGTTCATTCCAGGCAATGGCACCACGATAGGAAAAAGATCGTTTCAGTTATGTGATAACTGATTTAATGTAAGATAGATTACACAGATAGATTACATCACACATTCTACATACAAAGATTGGGTTACTCTCATTCAAATGCGTAAAAATGCGTAAAATCATGTCATGTTTTATGGGGTGTTTCAGTGTAAATTTTTGGGTGATTTTTGGGCATGTTTTGGAATGTTTTTCTCAAAGGATTTGAAAAATTGAGAGAAATAAGAAGTATTAAAGATTTAATGAAGTTTCAAAATTAGAATTTGTAGTTAATAATTAATAGTCCACTATGATCAACTTGGGGTGCTGTTGCGTGGGTATCAACTGTCTGTTGATGTTTATTATTATTTCAAAAAAAATCATTTACTTTCTTCTATCCCTCTTTAAAACTCTTAAAATTTCATTCAAATTTAGGTTGAATTCCGCATTAATGGTAATTGGTGAACCGTCTGATAAACGAAATTCTGCAATTCGTCCAAAAAAAAAAGAATTAAACTGTTGAGATGCACAGTAGATTTGATCAGAATGAATTAAAATTATCCAGGTGTCATTATCTTCGATTTTCCTTTCATTCCCTTTTACAAACTCTTTTTGCTCCTAACAATAATAGCAGATCAGTTGACTGAATTTAAATTAGGCTACACGGATTGACCTGAAGAGAATTTTTTTTAAAAGGAGAAGGTGGGAAAGAAAAGAGCTAAAGACGTTCACTCCTGTTGATTATTCTTGAGCCAAAAAATCCGAATATTCGTGAATTTTTCCCGGAGCTAGTCTCAAACTGTTATTGTATCAAGATCAATAGGATATTATGATCTGCATGACTTACCTAGTTCATGACGGCTTATTATTGATTTCATGTGATTGCCATCTGCGGTGTAAACAGTTGAAAGGGCAGCTGCTATAAATCCGAGAAGTACTTGATTGTTCATCACTCCCTTTAATTATAACCAAGAAATAATTGGTCGTAGTCAATTTCATAGAAATGCTTCAACTCTACATCGTGAAAGTTCATGCAAAAAATACTCTTATTATAATTCAATGGCAGTTTTGCAGGCGTTTAAGCTGGCAAAGGGAATTCGGCGATTTGTTAATCCTAGTCAGAAAAACAAAGTTTTAAGAACAAACCGAACTCTAACCAGGCTTTTTAACTATACTGACAAAACCCTCCTGTTATCTACTAAAAACTGCCCTTAACTAATTAAATATGTCAAATCATCGAGCCGGAAGGAATAAATGACTATATGCTGTAAAGATCTGTAAAAATAACTCAAATCCTGTAAGTGAATAAATCAACGGAATATGGGACCACAGTAGTTGGTTCTTTTCATCTAAAGAAAAATCGGGATAACACCAGATTGGAAGGGATTGGTTAAAGATCTGACTGGCTGCATGCCGAGATGTTACTAGACTTAGTTACAAAAGAATGTCAAGTTAAGGTATTGAACTGCACTCCTTTCACAATGTAAAGTAAACAAAGCGTACCTGTTGAGCTCTAAAAAAAATGCAGATATATAGTTTGAAGAAAAGCTTTAACTCAAAACTTCGAGTGTTATCCCACCAACTCTCAGTATATTTAGCGTTCGTTGATTAGGTGGGAATAGTTTATAAATCATACAAACCACCAAGGTATGATTCGGAGCTGGTAAAAGGGAGCAGAATCCTTGTGTGATACAAACCAGCACAAAAAGACATTTCTATAACTTTCAGTCAATAAATCAGGAAAAATTAACATACTAGCTACAACAGACAACGAGAAGTGAGCTTTCAGAAAACTATCTTACCTTTTTCCTGTCGGCCTTAACTCTGCATTAAGATTGTTATAGCTTGATTTTTGTCTCGGGTTCAGTCTAGAAGGGCCAATTCTTTAATTAGCAATCGTACTTTAAAAATTAAATGGCGAGACGTACATTTAAAAGCTAGGGCCGCGTGCCCCACAACACTTTCGGCTAGTTAGTTGACATAAGAATTCCATCCATGTAATTTAGCAACTAATTGACGTAAATGACATAATACCCGCTTTACGAATGTGCATGAGTTGCACAAACAATGCCTCCTACGCTCTTCAAACACGTCAATCATATTGATTTACTGTTATCTCGGTCTATAAAATGTGTCGTTGCTAGCACTTGAAAGTAAAATCCATGATGAATTCTGATTGGATGGTGACTTTGATATGGATGACGAGGGCTTGCAATAAAAGCTATGTAAATCCGTTTCTAAATTAAAAGTCTACATGTACCTCAGTGAGCGCAATATACCTTTCATTTCATGGATAAGGTTTGTGTTTACAGAATAAAAAGTCATTTAAAAATAAATAAATACATAAGGGAGTTAGTTTCTAAAGAAACTGTGGTGATGCGTTGGTGAATGAAAAAAAAAGCAATAAAATTTGATTTTGTCATGCTGAGTTGATAAACGAAGGATTCGCTGTGACGAAGGGCTAGCGCTCGAAATGTCAGCTTTTGAATCTTTTTTCCGGACCTTATATGTTATTCAAAATATGATTTAAATCCGGCCGTTATCTGTATTCTTTAGACTTGTTCATAGCCTGTGAATAAGAGGCGTTTATTCAGCAGAGTGCGATGCGCGAGATATCGCCTGGGAGCGATCTTATGGTGATCGAGCCTTTTCTGTGTGCGCTCCTAAATTGTGGAACAGTCTCCCTGAGCGTAATAAGCGCAGTTGAAGCATTAGCTCAGCTCTTTTAAGTCTAATCTTAAAATTTACCTTTTTTAACAATATTTTTATCCCGTGAATACGCGGGGGCAGACGATTGGCAAATTTATGGTCTTTCTTTAAGCTATAATATCAAGAAGTCAATGTCCCAACACACGTTGCAAGACCACAGGGTTAACATTTCCTTTTGAGTGGTAGCCTGTGGTTTCAAATGGTTGTATCTGATCAAACAATATCTTTGAAGGACGACAGTCTCGGGCTAAACTGAATAAAATAAAATAAACTCTCGACTCCTTCGTTTTACTGTGATTAAATTGCCAAACTGAGGATTGCAACAACGTTTATTCCAACTGGGTGAATTACTCTGTCGTGCATGGTTAATATGAATTTAGAACCACTTAAGTTTTCCATTCTTTGAAGAACCTTTTTTGTGCAGGCAATTCTTTTGGGCAAAAGAGGGACAAGGAATAAAGAGGATGAGTTAAGGGCCAGAGCGAGAGACTGGTGAAGACGAAAAATATCCGACTCTTCCCACCCCTACCCGGTTTTCCTCAAACACAGTCGTTTGTTCGTCCTTCGGCCTCAGTCCCGAAGTTGCCACCACGAGGAACTACGCCGGACTTTGTAATTTACAGACATACAACTAAAAATTACTTCGTTACTAACAAAACACAAACTGATAAGAAGAAGTTCACTTATGTGTAGATGTAAACGTCAACCCAAATTATTAAAATATATTCAAAACTACTTTGGCTTCAGTAGCATGCATGCATTTATTTCCAATCGTTGCAAGTGGATCATGAAGTCACTCTTAGGTCAGCAAAGCCTTGATCTCAATAGACCATACCTGCATACATAATTAACGTAGAGTGCAGAACAAGACAGGATTGATTAAACTCGAAAACAACCCAAAATATTAAAATATATTTTAAAAACATTCACCATGTGCTAAACCTTCAAACGGATTAAGTTTCTGTTGGTTAATTTTTATGACAATGATCTCTAGATTGCCGTAAAAATTGATTTGAAGAAGTGATTCAGAGCGACGCGAGAGCATTTCAAAGTTCGTTAAAATTAGAGTAATTTGACCTTACGAGGTAACTATCAATTTGCGGGTCACACGTCAAACATTTCACTTTCCACCACGTCTTAACACAAATAAGGTTAAAGTAGCCACATAGAAAAAAAATGTTTTGAAATTTTCTTACCTTATTTGTTGTAGAAGACTTATCATAGAGACGATTTTCTTGCATTTTTTCCCCGTTCATCGTATGTCCTTTAGGCCTACGGCAAACGTCGAACTTCACATGTGCCGAATCTAATGCAAATGAGCAAAATCTATTGTTCTTGCTCATTTGAATTAGATTCGGCACATGTTAAGTTCGACGTTTGCCCTAGTCCTTAGCCTTGTTTGGCAACGTCCGATAAACGCGTCCGCCGGCGACAACAACGTAATATTAAACGGTCGGGTCAGCCAATCTTTGGTAAACTTTCGACACTTTTCAGTATCACGGCATCTATTCAAAGGGCTAAGTACTTTTTGGAACGTTCCTCGGTTTTGTAGTGCGCTAAAAGATTTAAAATGTTACTTTGAAGTACAAAACAAAACATGTCGGACGTTTGCTTTCAGTCTTTTTTCAGTTATGTCACGCAATGCAGTTTTGTTTGCATCAAGGGGGTAGGGGTGCGGATAAGGCATTGAAACACTTTTGCAAGTAAAAAATTTAACTGTTCAGAAATATATTCAGTACCATTTAATTATAAAGCGAAGCTTTATGAGTGCGACAACCAACGACATCGCGAAAACTCGTAAGCCACAAAACCGTCTAAAATGGACATCATTTGCGCCCAAATTGCATACAAGACACAACGAAAACACAATGTTGAGGTAAGTGAAGTTTATTTCCACAAAGCTTTATTTTATATAAAAGACCAAAATGGATTTCCCATACAAAGTCTACAAATCGTTCGTTGGGTAAACATCACATACTAAGCTTGGGCTGCCTGCCCCAGTCTTGCTTTCCATATTCAATATTAGTGGATGCTTTTTTTCTCGTTTCCTGAATTTACCTTCTTACCATACGAGTCGAGGTGCTCTACTTGATGGAGCTGCCCCTAAAAGATGGGTATACCAGAGCTTCCTGTGGATAGCATCATGCGCGTGATCTCTTTTCCAGTATAAATTTCCAGTTGCGGATCCAGCTTGCTCATAAGGAGAGGGGGTGGGAGGGGGAGTGAAAATGATTCTGAAAAAAAGTTTGGTCCCTCGAGTCTTTTTCTTCGCCAAAAAAGGAATGGAAAGTGGCCACTTCCCTAGATCCGCCACTAAACATAATTCGACAACTTTAGTTTACAACTACTTCCTTTACATTTCTAGTAAATAACGCTGCTCGACATAAAATAAGTTCGATCTCATCTTCAGGTCCGGTAAAAATTTCAAGACAGACTTGTGATTAGAGATGTCCTTTGTGCACGAAAGTAAGGGACAATTTCCGTTCAACGCTTTCGATCCGGCGAATGTCATCAAAGGAACGAACACGTGCCTTCCATTTTAGTGTAAGAGAAAGGCTGCGGGAGGACTGGGAGGCAGTGATCAACAAAATGGCGGCCTCAATGCTGGTGTTTGTGTTTGCATACGTTTTTATGATGAGGATTCTGTACAAGTTGTCCAAATTACTGGCTGATTGGGTAAAGTAATAGATCCTATGTTAAATGAATTATTTATCCTGTATAAAGCTTTGTATTATACCTTTTATTTCTTTGGTTTGCCTGTTCAAACTAATGGCGAGTGACTTCGAAAATGTTCGCTGGAACAGGACTGTCATGTCTGTCATTTTAGTCGCCAGGTGGCGACTATCATCGCAGTGGTAAAAATGACTGAAGGACAGCATGGCTATCTTGACTAAAATCCCGCCAACTTTCCATGTGTAGCCGGCAACTGCAAAGCTTTATGACTGCCCCGTGCTAACTGTATTATTCAATTCTATTCTATTACATGTAAGATCACAGGCGAACCACCCGATGTTTGTGTGTGTTGCGTGACATCGTTCAGTGGCGGTTACAAAAGAAATATGGGTTAACATAAATAACTTTGCCGCGATTTGCTCTGAATACCAAGTTTATCCCATATGTTCAATAAAAGTTTAGATGAAATGTTAAATGAGTCTTGTGTTATTTTTTGCCCGTTCTGAGCCGTTTAAGGTGTCATTTCGCGAGATAATTTGTCGAACCCCAAGAGTAAGAAGAGAAAGAGAGACAAGGCAGGAAGCAAGCCAGCCGGCGACTGCGACCTAATCCACTTCAAACGTGATCTGACGCTAAACCAGCACATTTCTCACCTCCAAAACGCCAGCATCTGATTGAGCACAAATTTCTACGTACTTGTGCCGAGCTTGAGCTTCATCCTTCCAGAATTTTTCGAGAAAAGTGATCCTGAAGTCCAAAAAACTGCTTTCTCAATATGATTGGTGCCAGATTCATGACCAAAGGAATCTGAAGAATGTGAGTCCATTCAAATCTACCAATCAACGTAACGCAAGGCATCACTGTCTTTGCGTTACGTTGCGTTCATTGGTAGATTCGAATGGACTCATTCTACAGATAATCCTTTGGTCATGAATCTGGCACCGATCATATTGAGAAAGCAGTTTTTTGGACTTCAGGATCGCTTTTCTCGAAAAATTCTGGAAGGATGAAGCTCAAGCTCGGCACAAGTACGAAGAAATTTGTGCATTTTCGGGCGTTTTCGAGGTGAGAAATGTGCTGGTTTAGCGTCAGATCGCGCTTGAAGTGGACAAGGTCGCGGTCGCCCGCTGGCTTGCTGCCAGCCTCGTCTTTCTTTCTCTTCTTTCTCTTGGGGTTCGATGAATTCTCTCCGAAATGACACCTTAAACAGCTCAGAAGGGGCAAAAAATAACACGCAAGACTCATTTAACATTCCATCTAAACTTTTACTGAACATATAGGATACACTTAGTATTCAGAGCAAATCGCGGCCAAGTTATCTATGTTAACCCATATTTCTTTTGTAACCGCCATTGATCGATGTCACGCAACACACACAAACATCGAGTGGTCCGCCTGTGGTAAGATAAAATATGTGACATCTAATGCGAAAACGATAATTTTTTTTGTGGGTATAGAGTGTTTTCACTGAGGTCATATCAAAATTCAGAAGCAGTTTTCGATTCTAAAATGTTTATGGACAAAATTTTGAGGCACAAGAGCATTTCATTCAAGAGTTATAGGTGAATGAGTATAGACATTTTTAGTAAGAAATGTATGGAGTGGCCAACTTGGTGTCCCACTTAGGGACACCAACATGGCGGCCAAAAATTTAAAGACTTTAAAGTCTTAACACCAACAATCTCGTCACAAAATATTGTATTCACTATAAGAGGCATGAAATCTGCTTTTTAGCATCTATAATTCATTAATAACTTTCAACTAGTTCAATTTTGTATATTTTCATGGCTTATCGTAAATCGTGATGAATTGCGTGACACATTTACAACCTTTATGAATCGAAAACGAAACATTATTAAAACCTGAAACTTTTTGTGAAAGATTATAACACTGGTATCCACATACCTTGTTAGAAACAGCTTTGTAGGATGTATACCTTAGATTTTTTAATTTTTATGACAGACGTCATGTGAAAACACTCTATATTACAACTTGCCGATGTTGACATCTTATCATTTTATAAAGATCACCTTTGCCTGTGATCAAATTTCTTCGGAACTGTAAATCCCTTCACGTCTTTGATTGTTTGCTCAAAATTTTTCGATAGCCATTTACATCTCTAGCCGTTCAGCCATTCACAGCCAACCAGTCGGAATAATTATTTTGCCGTTCACCGCGAGCCATTCAAAATTTTTCTTCTGCCATTCAGCCATTCAACTTCATCCATTCAAACCTTTTCAACCGTTCAGTTGCTGTGCATTTTGCCGTTCGAACAGATAGCCGTTAGTATCGTTTTCGCATGAGAGGTCACATATATGCTTTGTACTTGTGAGAATGGGTATTTTGTTCCAGCCTTAACTCAGTAATGAAAAATATTTCATAGACGGAAAAGTCTCTAATCAGGTAACGGTCGGCCATAATTTTTTTGCGTACATCACAAAGGTCGCATTAAAATCTATAATCAGATTTGTATTGCTAAGAGATGTTAAAACTCCTGATAATCACTCAACACTCTCCCAACCCCACACTTCCCCCCCCCCCCCCCTCCCCCTCCATCCCATTGTCTCCCCTGTTCATGTCTCAGGCACAGCATCTATTTATCTATGTTTGATGAGTTTGTTGTTGTTTACTCTGAGGGTTTCCCATCCTTCTAAAAGATCAGCATTTCCAAATCTGCTTTACTCCATTACTTGTTTGGACAAGTGTCATGCATAACATAATATTTTATGTTGAACTGTATTAATCATAGTTTTTTGTTGTCTTTATGAAAAGCTGGCAGTCATTTTTACAGGAGTTGGAAAGAAAGAAAAAGAGCTTGAAGAAACAATCATTCAATTGAAAAGTGAACAGTTTAAAATAAGTCCACAGGTGATTATCATGATATTTAACTTTGTAATTACTTTGCTACCTTTGTCGCATATATACACTGTAAATGGATATGTACTGTAGGGCCTTGTGTCTTTAGGCATACACTGTTTACCAAAATCAATCTACATGACTGTTCAGTGTATTTATTAATTTATATTTTGTGGTTGTCATCACCCAAATGGAGCATTTGTTCAATTCATGTAGTAGAAAGGGTTGTCAAAAGTAGCTGTCTGTTGGCAAAAATCACTACCTAAATTTTCATATCAACCAGCTACTTTGCTTGCCAGTTCTTTAGCAGAGATAATGTTTAAAAAAAATTCTGGTTACTTTACAAAGTCAGACAATTTTCTGACAATCCTAAGTACAGCAGGATTATGTTATTCTAACATCCCAACGTGTTATAATAGAGTGATTTCAATTGAGTGTCAAAAGTAATTTCACAATTGCTTTGGTTTTGAATTGCTATGACCTGTGATTGGCTAAAAATTCTCACGCCACTTTCTCAACCAATCAGAAGCAAAATTAAACTAAAACCAATTGAAGTGCGAGTGGCATAACCAACCTATGTTGCTTTTTGAGGGTTTTTAGTTTTTTTCTCGCTCAGATTTGCCTAATTTTATGGTTCAACGAATAATATCACAAACCCTTGTCGAATTTGCACTAATCCTAAGAAACTGGATTAATTTTACCTGAAAAAAGCAGAGTTCTGGCCTTCTAGTGGTTGTTTACATTCAGAGTGTAATTTCAACGCCATTGCAGCAGATTGGCCATGAGAATATGCGACCACAATACTCCTGACCACGCCAACGACATGAACGAAAATACTGTTATTTATGCACGCCTGGCTCGCTTATTGATTGCGAGCTCGCTACACCAAACACATCATCTGTAGTGTGCATATAAGCCAATATGTTTAAGACCCGTCCAGTGATTGAAGGACATCATTAAGTCCAGAAATCCGTAAGTCTCTAGCACCTCTCAAAGAAACAAGTCGTGTTTCTTGTCGTACCTTGTGTCTTAATCACTATTTCACACTTGAGGTGAAAATAGACATTGGTGGACAAGACAAGCTGGTGGGAAAGTCTGGTACCTCTTCGGATCAGAAAAGGGGCAGCTTTGTTAGTTGTGGGCCATTTCCCATCCCGTACCGTAGTCAAAATGCCCGATATCCGAAGTGCTTCGAGACTTGTAATATTTTCCGTTTTTCATTTGGCGGACATTCCGTTTTCGTTTTGGTCATTGATGTCCTGACATGCTTTGCGACAGTGGCAGATAGGTCGGCTTTCCATGGTCACGCGGGAGGTTGAAATACAGCTTTGGGCGTCTCAAAGTGAGCTCTTGCAGCCGGGTGAAATTCAGCAAGGCAGGCAAAGACTATCAGCTGGTAGCCTCTTCCAGGCATTCAGTTAGTGGGGCGCGAAAGAAAAATCGGGCGCAGGAGAAAAAAAGGGGAGGCTGGGGAGAGGGGGCGAAAGAACGCCTGTAAAATTATTTTTAAAAAGGTCATGTCGGTATACCAGAGTCTGGTATACCCTCTGATTGGCCCAATTTGACACATGTTGTCAACACTGCAGCGTTGTTGACGCAGACACGGAATACGATATGGCGTGCGAAGGTAATCCTCCATCGAGTCACGCACGGTTTGAATCTGTGTTACAGCAAGCGCTTAAAGATTTCCCGCATGTGGGCAAGGCATTAAATTATGTTCATTCCTTACTTAAGGAAAGGACTGAAGAATTTACTAGCATCCATGAGATTTACAAAACAGCAACTATGTTGCAGATAATCTGCTGGATGCCAAATCAAACGCTATTACAAAGCAACGGAGGTTCATCCTAGCTCCACTGAGACACACTACTCAATTACAGAACTAACTTAGGAGCTAAAAATTATTGCAAGAATTCATGATTTCATTGCAGTGGAATTATAGACTACAGCTTTTTGAGAGTCGGATCTAAGACGCCCATATCCGTGATGCCGGAAACACTTTCTCTCAAGTCTTGCACGCCGCAGACTTTAGACATTTAATCACGGCCTGAGAAATTTAACCATCCTAGCACTTTCAAAGCGATAACAAACTTTAGCCGATAAGTATTTAACTTGCAACAAAAGTGAGCCAGAGACCACAATGTATGCCAATGGAGCTAGCACCAAATAACGGCATAAAGAAATAAAATAATTCTAACGGCTCTGGACAGCATGAATTCTCCTATCAATCTGAGAGATAATCCGCCGAGATCAAAAGGTTTATATCATCGAAGAGAACAAGTTCTTAACTGTGACCTAAAGGCAGATCCTCTGTGAAGTCTTACTGGGAAAGCTTTACACTTTAGGCTTTTAAAATACTTTTTGCGACGAGTAAGAGTCGTGTTTAGCCTGTCCTTTTTTATAACACTATCTGGGATCATATTTCCCGGGAAATCTACAACGATTTTGATTGACAGCAGAAAACCACAACTAGCGAAAAATGGATTCATGTTTCTTTGCCGCTGTCGGCGGTCAAAAGTGGGCGGCATGAGCTTTTTAAAAATAATTTCACAGGCGTTCTTTCGCCCCCTCTCCCCAGCCTCCCCTCGTTTTTTGTTCTCCTGCGCCCGATTTTTCTTTCGCGCCCCACTAACTGAACGCCTGGAAGAGGCTAATCAGCTGGCAGCAGTGGACCGGAAGTGCTTCCTAAAGGAGGTCTGTAAGGATAAGGGAGATGGCGCGAATCTAAGTTGCTGACTATTGGTGATAAAAATGAAGCGATTTTGAAGGAATGAACTTCGGGATTTATTTTTCTTGAGCGGGATTCAGTGGTATAGGCCCAAACTTGGCCATCTGAAGTCAAAAATCAGTGTAAATCGAGAAATTTGGGTAAACCTTGGGATTCATCTTTTTGAGCAGGATTCAGCGGGAGACATGCAGATTTTTTTGCATAAGTGATTTCACAAAAGCGAAGGAAAACAACAACAGAAAGAAATCTGAACAATGTTTTGCAACTAATTTGTAGTTCACATGCCAAAAATGGACAAATCTGAGCAACAAAAATAAAAAATGACCTCAAAAGCAACATAGGTTGGTTATGCCCCGAGTCCTTCAATAATGTGACTTGCTCACATACGTTTTCCCATGCTTGGGGCCGCTTACAAATGTACATGTATTAATTTTGCTTTGAGTTATGATTGGTTGATTGGATTGTTTGTGCCTGTTTTGATTGGTCAGAGTAATTACTTTGGTTTTAGTTTTATGAGACCCATTTGAAAACCACTCTAACATATACTTAACAGTATAAATAGATTATTACATATGAAACATTAGGAAAATCTGATCTAATATCAGGAGTATAGTGTAGCCTGCAGCAGATGAACATCAACAGTCATTCATCACTCAAGTCCAAACTTTGTTCATGTGGTCCTGCCACTCATTTCCCTCAACAATGCTGGAATTTTATTATTTTGTTGTGAATAAATACTGTATATTTAAGGACCAAACCCAAGTTTATTTATTTTTCTGATAATCTACAACTACTGTAAGAACCTAATTAAGAACCTGCTAAGCCTAAATTGCCCATTACTAACCCCAAAATACAAGAACCTATTTTGCCAGTCTTCAAAAAATGTAGGTTCTTACACGCAGGTTTTTATTGTACCACCATCAACTGACAGTTTACAATTTCACATGACTCTGGAGACGGCTTCCTGGAGTTCCCCTCATGTTGTTTAAAGTCAGTTACACTCAACAGACTAATTTAACTAAATTGCAGAGAACAATCATATACACTGTAAAGTACTCACTGGCTTTAATGCTCGGAGAATCTGATCATCACAAATATTACAATATTTTTACTTTTACACCTAATTCAATAAAGGTTGCTTTGGCAGTTGGTCATTGGTAATTGGGATTTGGGTATATACTTCATTGTAACACACCATATAGGGATCCTATCATATAGGGATCCTAAAAACTCATTTTAAAATGGTTAGCTTTTATTTACTGTTATGGGTAGTGATATCCATAACAGTAAATAAAAGCTAACCATTTTAAAATGAGTTTTTAGCCCTAAGTAAGTGCCGGATTCTTAGACGTGCATAAATTAAAACCACCATGAAGTATATACCGGGATTTGGCATTTGGCATTTGGCATACGGAACACAATGCAATGCTTAGCTTGAGTGACCACCAAACAATAGCTTCCCAATGCCCAATTACCAATGACCAAAGCAACCTTTATTGAATTAGGTGTATACATGTGTATCATTCTTTCTTTTCAGGATGAGTTTGCAAAATTTATGCGAATTGACAGAAAAATAAACCAGTTAAATGGAGAGCACTCACAGTTAGGTATATACAGTACATGTACAATGATCTCTGTGTTCATTACCACTTTGATATTGAAGCACAGGGCCCCATTCATTTCAGTGGTGAAATTTGAGGAAATATTTGAATCTGTTAATAAGGTTACAAGAAAACTATTACCAGTGAGCTATAGAAACATTTTTTTCCCACAAGACATGACATGTACAATGTAGCTGCATGTGGATGTGGGATATCTGACTAATAATTTATGTCTTGCTGTTTAAGGTTTTCTTTTCTCTTGCTGGAATTTCTAGATTGCTATCTCAAGCATTCAAGCTAAAGAGAAAACAGTTCATATTAAAATCTTTAATAGTTCATATTAAAATCTTTAAAAAAAACTGAGCTTTTGGCTGCAGCCTTTAACAAATGATGAAAACAGACTGGTAGCCGAATAAAAGCTCAATTTTTTAAATAACTTTTAACCAGAGAACATTTTTTAAGATTTTAATGTTTAACCCTGGTTGCTCATCGATTTTTGCTAGAAAACAGTTCAATAAATTGGGAGTTTAATACAGTTGTAAAATAGCCACACTCACAGAGATGCACCCCAAGTTTTGAAGCCCAAATTTTGAAAAAAAAAATGTTGTTTTGAAAAATTAAAGTCAATAAGTCATGAAAAAAGAACTGGTTCAAAGTTTTGTTAATGTTTCATAAAGCTACGTAGCCTTTTGCAGATGTTCTCGCAGTTAAGTCGTACCCCAGCGTTTGAGCTAACATTTTGGGCAAAAAGGTGCAGCTTATACACTAGTGTTTACAGTATTCTTAAAACCACAGTAAGAGATATCCTGAAGAATCAAATTGTGTCATACAAGTCCACATCTGTAACACACTAAAACTTCATTTGTTTACCTGAGAGCAGCTGAGTGGGTATTGGGGCAAAAAGCTCAGTTGTGAAGCCAACAGGACTTCTTTTTCCCAAAAATAAAAACATATCTTGATTACCATAATAGTTCAATTTAGTGTCCAGGGTGCATATTTACTTTTGGTAGCTCAGACGAAGGCACTAACTGGAGAAGGGTGCTTAAAGCGACAATTTAGAAACTCAACGTCAAAAACTAAAGGCTGAGACGGTCTATAAGTCCTTAAACGACCTCGCACCGAATTATTTGTCCTCTAAATTTATTCAGCGGAGTGATGTGATTACTTCTTACAATTTGCGGGATTCTGATAATAAGCTTGTAATACCATTGCCATGTACTAACTATTACAAAAATAGCTTTGCCTATAGTGGTGCAGTCCTCTGGAACAGTCTACTCTCAGCTGCTAGGCAGGCAACATCTCTCACTAATTTCCGACGATTCTTAATTAATTCCAACACAGCATTCATGTAAAACAGGCTTTATTTTAGTTTACTTTTTTTAATAGTTAGTTAATTATATTTTTAAATTATAGAATATTAATTTACATTCATAGTTTCTTATTAAGTTGTAGTTTATATTAAATTGTTAATGCCTGATGTATTTACCGTGTTTTTTAAATAAAGATGATGATGATGAGGTACTTATCTCTTATTTGACAAAAAAATGCAATGCATGCATGAAAAAGGTGCTTTAACAAACAACAGAAAATGTACAATTTGTCAGAATAATGTTTGGCTGCATAGTCAGAACAATGGTAACAGTGGTTTGCATAACCAGAATTTCATTCGCTACCTCAATGTCTTCAATGTCACTTTTTTTTCTGTAGCACTGTAGCTTTTTGGCATAACATCTTCAAAGGGGGTGGGAGAGGAGGCACTTATAAACAAAACTTCAAATCAAATCAAATCACTACAGTTTATGTCCTTAACATTTTATTTTTACAGTGAAACAAAGAAATGGCAAGTTATCTAGAAGACGGAGAATATTAGCAGTAATTTGCATAGGAATACTGGTAACTATTAATTTAATCAAAAATAATCAAAAATTACAATGGCAAGTTTCAACGTGTATTTTTAGGAAAAACTTAAGTCACAGCCCATTTCAATAATATGCAGTTTTTCTTTGACTGGCATACTCTATGTGACAAGTACTAATTCTTGGCATTTATATTTTCAACCTAAGAATTGCTAATAATGACAATGCCACCCATGCAGGACTCAGCTTTTGACAGTGCTTATAAAAATATATGCATTCATATAGAAGAGTGTAAAAAAGAGAGTAAATATTTACCAAAAGATGTTTATTCAGTGCTTCTAAAGGACATAATGTGGTCACACTGTGGTCTGGAGAAAAATTCAAATGGACTATTTGTTTTTTGCTTCTTTCAGTAATTTAATAATAATTTATTTAATATTCTGAAGATCAAAATCTAGGAAGTATTGAAAGATTAGTCTAATTAATTCATAATCACACAACAATGCTGGCAATTGTTCACAATCTGCAATAAGTTAAGACTTTTGTGATGTAAATCAATGTAAAATTATCCTTATCCATCTCGATCTGTTATTTTTAGGTGATCTGTCATGTTGCATTTCTGGTTACATACAGAAAGGAGCCAGTCACAGTACTACCTGTGGAGTGGTTCTATCCACTGAATTCTATTTTAGCATTCCCTACTGGAATAGCTGGTAAGAGAAAAATAAATATTAACCCTTTCACTTCCAAGAGTGCCAAGCATCAAAATTCAAGAAACATCCCAAATTTCATTTTGTATAATATTGAAAAAAAAATGGTACCATGCAAAAGTACTGCTGAAGAGGTTTCATATGAATGGTTACACCATAGGATTTTGTCCACAGAATCAAAGTGAGAACTACATGACATGTCTCCATAATTGACCCTGGGAGTGAAAGGGTTAAATAAATAAATGTTAAGTAAATAATTTATTATTTAATTTAAATAGTTCCTCTCCCTGGGAAGGGCTTTTCAAGTCGGATGATGAAACAAACACAGCGTTGAAGCTCTAATTGGCTAAGCAGTTTATGAATTGCTGCTTTAATATTTACATGTAGCAAAAAGAGCATTAATTAGGAACCAAACTGGAAAACTTTCTAATTCCTCACTATTGTTACACTGCTGCAAAATTATTCATAATTTGCAAATAGCATGCCATATTTTTTGTTAGAACTGGGTGGCTAGACTGGGTGATTTGTAAATCATATGTACTATTCTGATGGACTTGTTGGAATTGGTCTTTAAAAAGGTGAATTATATTTACTAACTGACTGGCCTGGCCGGTCAGTTCTGACAAATAAATGGTAAGCTCAACTGTTTTAGCGCTCATCTCATGTGTTATGCCTATTTTACTAGTTTAGCTCCCAACAATCACTGCAGTGTTACATTTATTTTTTACAAAAAAACTTCCTTTCAATTTGGCGGTCATGGAAAATGGAAAATAATGCATAGGACCTTCATGGGCCATTACTGAGAAAAGCCAACTTAGTAAACTTAGCATAATAGTGCACTAGCTTTTTGGTGTTGTTTGCAACAAATAAAAAGTTGCATCTTCAAACAGCCTCGGTCAGCCCAAAACGCATTTTAGACTCTCAATTTTATTTTGTTTAAAAAAGGATGTTTTGTTATTCCTGTTCTTGTTGATTATGTTTGAATGCAATGATTTTGACAACACTTGAAGTCATTTCAAACACCATTTTGTTGCCACAGGTGCTGTTGGTCTTCCTTGCTGGATCGTTACATCAAATAATATCATCTCCACGGTTCTGTTTTGACTCATTTTACACTGTGACTCTAGAAACATTAGCAGATGGCAGAACTGCTTGGTGACTGGGCTTTGATTATCAGGCAAAGCTTCGCCATTGGCTTTTGGCTTGACTATTTGCCAGAATAATGCGATCACTTCCCATGTATATAATAAAGTTTAAATTAGTTAGACTACACCGGCCATGTATTTTTTTAAATAATTATACTTGTCTTTGTCTGTACCCAACTATAGTATGGATAACAAGATTATGTAAAGCAGGAAGTTGGAAGAAAATAATATCGTTATGTAAATATTTTAAAAAAGTGAAAAAGTGAACAGATTCCATTGAAACGTGAACAGTTTTTAATGCCCCAAGTAAAATACAAAAGAAAAGGCAGGAGTATAGACACATTTAAGGAAAAGAAAAAGGGCGGCGAAACAATATAGAAATGTTTCTAAGGCCCAGTTCAAACGTCGAACTTCACATGTGCCGAACCTGAATGCAAATGAGCAAGAACAATAGATTTTGCTTATTTGCATTAGGTTCGGCACATGTGAAGTTCGACGTTTGAACCGGGCCTAAGAATTAAGATAACTTTTTAGATAAAAATATTGTTTATCAAAGAATATTGTCTATAACTAACTGCCTGATTATTTTTAATCGTACTAATGGTCAAAGTTAGTTTTCATGCATAGCTAAATTGGTTTTATCAGCTGAGTTATCAACGCAGCACCGCAGTTTCTTTAGAAACTAACCCCGCTTTTTTCATGCACAGTCTCAAAATTTGGGAGTTCCTTGTGCAGCACATATGTTATGCATGATACATATGCAGTCCATATAATGATATATAATTTCTTTCATAAATTTATCGTCATCACATTCATTCTTATAATGTATATGGACTCGCAATTGACCGCTCAGGACTAGCGTAGAGCACTTCGGTAGCTCATTTAAAGGCGTTCGTGGCCGTTCGTGCTAACTGTTTGCAACTCATGTCGCAATGCCATCATGCCATGCACGAGCGCGCGCGCCAAGGAAGAAAACTAAACACATAAAAGAGCTGGTAGCCGTTGCGTTAACTTTGCTTAGAGTTGGTGACACCTATTCCTTGTTTGATAGATCAGTTTCCTTTCATAATTATCCGCATAAGAAGGAGTGCTAAACGGCAATACACGATGGAATGTCAACTTTTTTTATTGTTGCAACTATTGATCTCATTGGCTTAGACTCGAAGACCGCTAAAAAGTTAGGTTTCAAGATGCATTTTGTTTGATTTTTTAAAGGTTTCGTGTAATTTAAGACCCAATCGCAAAACATGCAAATTTTTTAAGAAATTGTATTTGAGGAACTTCATCATAGAAGGAAAATTATTAGCTATTTTCTTCTGCTATTTTGATTGGTTAAGCACGAACATTTCATAAAATTTTTGTGACGCAAATGGATTTTCTTTATTTTCATACTGAAATATAAAAAGAAACCATAAGCTCCTCCCCTATTCTTGAATTTAAAGACATTCTATGTGAGAAAGAGCCAATGCTGCTGAACAATGAAGTTTACTGTAGTTCTTACGAGGAGCGTTACTTAATACCAATTTTTACCAAACAGGTACATGTATGATCTTTTTGTCAACGTAACAATGCATTCAAAGGCAACTCCCTGTAGCGGCGCGTGCACGATTATGTTGGATTCTAAAGCAGTTTGCAATTATTGGTTGTTATATTTTCAGAAGTGTGGTAAAAGGTAAATATAGGGAATTCTCTCGATCTCTAAGTCGAACGCAATAATTGCTGTAATTGTGGTACTGACGTAATTAATTCTACTTACAATTATTACGAAATAAACACAACCGTATTTTACTGCGTAATTGATTCTGTAAACAACCGACATGCCAGGGTAGTTTGCAAACTAACAATTTCCTGAAATGGGAAGGAACAGCAAGCGGATTTGTGTTTTTTTGATGATCTGTTTCTTTGTTGCTGTTGATTCCGCCTCACTAAAGGAATACCGTAAGTGAAAATGCTGCTCGTTTAAATTTGGTGAAATTTCCACCGCGGTCAAAATGTCTGTGTATGTGTCAAACCACAATGTTAAACCGGTTGTTTTCATGCATCGATATTCAAACAGTAAACAAATGTACACGGCGTCGACTAGTTTCAACATACTTCGCGCCTTTAAAAAAAGCTTGAAACGTTTTTAATAAATCGTAAAACGACTTACTTAGTAAACTCACAGACACAGAAAAAGGTTATGAGCTTTGAGCTCGCAAAACCTTATCTTTGACGGACTTTTCTTAATTTTTACATATATCTGTCGTTCTAAAAGTTTTTATCGTGACACCGTGTTGCTGCAATGGTTTGCTTTGAATTTTTACGCTCGAAATTCTTGCGGCCAGCCGACTGCGAATAAAGACATCGCGCATGCTCACAGCATGGGGACGGGAAGGAGTTGACCTGAGCTTGTCCATTTCCGATTTCTTAAGGCTAAAATTTGCAAATAAGGTCGTGATTACCATTTTACTAAACAATGCTTCTGTGAAATTCCAAAAATAAGTAATATTGTGAGGCTTACTCAGAAAACATTCCGAAAATAATCCTGTGCTTATATTTCATGAAGATTTATTTTTTAAAAGTTAATTTATCGAGGGCTTTTATTCGGAGGTGCTATTATTACTATTATATTATTATTGGAGAGAATTGTGTGCTTCCAAATTTCATTGGGCTTATAATTTGACAGCAGTTTACGTCTGACTGAAAAGTTTTACGGTTTAAATGAGAAAATTACGTATTAACTTGGAATCATAAACAGGAATGACAATATTATTATTATTATTATATATACATGTATATGTTTTTCTTTAATGTGGTTAATGGCAAAATAAATAAAATGAAAATGAAAATGAAATGAAAAAAATGAAAAATGAAAGAGAACGAACGGCACTGTCATCAAGAACGGTCTGCGTCACCCGAAGGCTAATCTTTAACATTTGCGCAAAGTTTTTACATAAGAGCAGGAAAGCTCAGTTTCGGAATGAGAGGTAAATATCTGGAATCTGAAATATCCTCGTTGAAAAGGACAGTCATATTTTCTGAATTTTACGGTAATTCATGAAACATTTGCCATTATTCTTTGCAATCGTTGCTAGGTACAAACCACCTTAAAAAAGCGTCGGATTCCTAAATTTATCGTCCAGATATTAAACGTGAACATATTTCTTTTCATTTTCAAGTCTTCCTTCTTTTAGGTAACAGCGAGGTGCGGCTAGAATGGAAAGAGTATGATTGGATGCGCAATTTTAAGGACATCACGAATTTCTATAAGCATTTTTAAAAATACAAAAATACATACAATTTAGTCAAAAACATTGTTTAAAATTTATACCCAATCCACCGTCAAAAATATATAGCTGAAATGTTAATTTATTTACTTATTTATTTAGGTAGATAGATAGATGCTTTTACTTAATTAAGTCATGGTAATCCCTCCCTGTATCAACAGATCATCTGTCGTCAATGGGATCCATGATTGTTTAATAATATAATATAATATATTAGTAAATTTTTACCTCTCGATAATGATTTTCTAGATTTCTTATTGGTCCAACCGCTACCGATCTGAGTCGTTATTGTTTAATTTGCCCAAATATGGAAAAATGATGACGAATTACGCGAAACTGAAAAACCGTCCCGGAAAAAAAATGGCGACATTCGGGGAGCACGTTGTGCACGTGCACGTGGCGGGCAAATCTTTCCTCGTCCGCAATATAATTTCCACAATTCTAATGTTCAAATCCGTATATAACCATTTCGGCTAGTCCGATTAAAACCTATTTTTGAAGGAAACTACTTTTGAAAAAACATTCTTCTCGATCTCGCCGCTTGTTAGCATTTCCTCGCTTTCGATTTGCGAAGCGATAATGTGACACTTGTTCATTGACGTGACAGTCATGTATTTTTTTGAAACGGAAATAATTGTTTTTTCCAATTTCCAGTTATTTGAGTGTTTGAAAATTTACTAAAACAGTTATTCATCTCGGCCTCACCGAATATTAGCTGATATATAACCAACTCGGCGCGGCGCCTCGTTGGTTATATATATCAGCTCATATTCGGTGAGGCCGAGATGAATAACTGTTAAATATAATATAATATAATATAATATAATATAATATAATATAATATAATATAATATATTGTTTAAAACTATTTATTTACAATATTTAATACCATTGAACTTAGACTATTAGAAACTATTATGACAAAAATAACTATTTTAAAAATTATTAAAAACGACGCTTTCATTGTAATAAAAAAGACTTCTTGGCCGATTCATACTTATGTTACAGACAAACACGTAATAACGCATTTTTTACGTACACAGTTCCTAAGTACATCAAGACTTTCAACGCAAGAGAAATCAAAACCGGCAATTATAGTTTGCTGTCCGTTGATGAAAAGCACAATCACTTGCTAGTTGGATCAAGGTATGTTATAGCTGAGTTGCATATCTTTCAATTGGTCTCTCTTGTCGAACCAAACGAAGACTGACATTTCATGATGTTCTACAAGACATAATGCTCCAGGAATTTCGGAGTATTTTGGCAGCCTTGTCCAGGGGGTTTCTGCGCATGGCCCGCCTTATCTAAAGACAAACCGCTGAGCCATTACAGCAGGACTACGAGTTAAAAACACAATCGGTCCACAATTATTGGTTGAAGTATGTCCCAGGGGTTGGGCGTGTGATCACTTGGTCTAATCCTGTGATTATGGACCTTTTTGGCAATCGTTTACACTAGTGAAAGAGGGGCAGCAGAAGCAGAATCGGGATCGAAATCGCAAGAAAGTTCTGTTTTAGTGAAAATCAATACCACGGAAGCGGATAGTAAGCAACGGAAGTAGAAGCGGAATACAAAGAAAGATCGTCGAACTGCTTCCCCTTGCCCGCTTTTCTTTGCGCTTCTTAGGACTTTTAGTCATCTTTGTGACTTTGGTAAATGACTATCGCAGCTTGACTAGTTTGAAAGAGGCATTCAGTTGCGATTTTCGCGGAGCATCAAAAAGCACGTCTTTACTTGAGCATGTCGTTACCAGTCGTCTTCAAAAAGAAGAAAGTAAGAAAGTTATGATTTAGTGAAAATCAATACCACGGAAGCGAATAGTAAGCGACAGAAGTAGAAGCGGAATCGAAAGGAAAAGGAAACCTTATGATCCTTTCGATTCAGCCAGTCCAGCATCTGCTAATGATCCCGATAACGTCTCCTGACTAAAATGAAGTCTCCTCACTCTTGCAACTGTGATTTCGCGTACGGTTCACAGGAGCACAGCCAGGATTTTTCAAAGGGGGGCGGGGGTCCGCACTGTGTCACACCCAGGGTACTTACCAGATTCTCATGTCGAAATCCACGCTGTCTTTTACTAAAATTATCTCACAAACAGGGGGTCACCCCTCGTGTAAGAAAACCCACATTTACAAGCTGTAATGTTATAGGAATATGATGGGGATCACATTTCAAGCTTATTCGTCTTGTTTTTGCTTCAGAAACCGTGCTTTTCTAGTGGATTTGGATGACATCGATAAATTTGTGGTGAGATTATTAGAAACATTTTATTGTATTTTCTTTCAGTTTTTTAACAACTTTATTGGATTAACTACAAAATAACCTACTTACTAACACACAGAGAGTACAGATACACAGTGATAGTTACCAAAACGGGCGAGGCGCAAAAGGGACGTTAGTATCCATGCAGAGCACCTCCCCGTGATGATTAAGACAACAAAATAACGTTATACAAAATAAAAACATGCTAATGTGGATCAAGTCTAAAAATTAAAAATCATTGTAGCAAGCTAGAACAGGTTCTTACTGTTGACCACGTACACAGGTAGTATAGAGGTTTTGCACGGCAGCCATGTTGCATGGCAGGAACAATGAAAATGTTTTGCATTAGAAAGAACATTCTTTCCCATAGGGAAAAGAATCTATTGTTCCTGCCATGCAACATGGCTGCCGTGCAAAACCTCTATTAACATGGAAAACAGTTAACAAAAATGTAGACTGAGTAATGACGAAAAAAATGTAATATAACAAACACGAGGAAGAGTGCTTCATCATGCAAGATTTCACAAAGCTTGATTCTTAAGCTTGATTCTTAAGCTTGATTCTTAATGTTTTGTAATACATTCATACCCTTCGCTCTACTGGTTCATGCCTTTAGAATTGCCTATCAATTAAACTAAACAAATTCCTTTTCTCTCTTCGTTTCGTAAAATTATTAAGAACTTAATGATCAATAATTACGATGACTTTATTGATACATTAAATACTTAAATTAATATTATTAGCTCATGAAGAAATACTTTTTAAATTTACTTTTTTTCTTTGGTTTTTCTTTTCTATATCCATCGTGAGACAAACGAAAAATACTTCTTTACTAGTGTGTTCACCACGATGAACAACAACAACCCCCCTTTTTACGATATCCATAATTTAGTTTTATTTTTAATTATTTTCTTTTTCCTTTTTTGTAAAGATCTTGTGTGAGTTGAAATAAAATATGTTATTGTTGTTGTTGTTGTTGTTGTTGTTGCAATAAAGCAAGAATTCATGCATTCAGCTACAAATATTCGGTCAAGTGATTTTAATTGAAGAGAAGGAAAAAAACATTGTAAAAAATAGCTTACAGGTTCAGTACATAGTGGGTTCACGTGACAAGTGAAATAGAAATTAGACAAATTTCTATTTGAAATTAGAAACTAATTCCATTATTTTAACTTCTTTCGGTTACTTTTGACTATTTAAAAATGTCTTTAATTTAGTTTCACGAATTTTGTGAATCCCTTCCCGATTATTTTTTAAACTTTGCAATTATATATAAAAAATGGGGGTCGCCGACTTTCGTTTTTTTTTACTACAAGCACTTAAGGCCAAAATAAAAGGTGCGTTAAACAATTTATACTATTACTATCGTAACCTGTTACGTCATAAAAATGACCATAATTTGTTTAACAATGACTGTGCATTTATTTGATTCCATTATTGTGGCATCAACTGATAAAGACTGTGGTAGTATTAATAATGCATCAAAGTGTAAGTAACATTGTTGTCAGCCATATTAAGTGTGTTTGTTTCTTTTAGTCGTGGAATTTAACAGACCCCTTAAGCAGCCAGGTTTCCTGCAACAAAAATTCGGTATGTCTCATTTATCTAGTGTTACTCGTGAATTAACTATGTTTAACCGATTATGTTACGCTTCGTGATTTTTTTTCTGAAATTTATGTTTTTTTTTTTTTTTTTTTTTTTGCATGGTAAAAAATTGGATGACATTCGCCTCTAATTTTTTAACTCGTCCCCAGACCCCCAATTTGACTCTTAAAATCACAGCGAAAACGCTATTTTTTGAAGGGAAATCAAAATATCTTCCATTTAGGAATTACTTTTCGGAAATCCAAACCCGGATTCCAGTATTTTGGTTATTGTTCTATCTGGAAACGTTAAAATATTTTGATAATTTGAAAAAAAAAAAGTCCCGTCATTTTGACCTTGAAGTGACCAATGTCATGTAAAGGCTTGTATGGAGTTCAACCGCGCGGTCATCGCTTTTAGCGGTATAACTCATTTTAATAGGCATAATGGGCTCATCCCCGGTGTAATATCTCACAGCTGACATCACATTAGCAAAACAATACTGATGATGCAATCCGAAATCTAAATAAGAATAGGATGAACAAAAGAAAATCATAAATTATATTACATCGGGGATGACCCGCATAATGTCAACATCCACACTCGGTTTTGAAGATACTGGGATCTAGTGAACATTTTAATGGGAAATTTGGTTTATTTGGAGCGAAAAAACCGTCATTTTGCCATTTTTTTCAGTGCAATATGCTTCGCCTGAGCCCATTTTGGCGTCTATTGGTGACTTGCGCGGACTAGTGCCCAGGTCGTTCCAGCTCAACTGCGCCTGGGCAATAGTTTATTTTAGTAACGCGCATGCCCGGAGCAAATGTCTCCTTTCAGAGAGCAATTTTTTGGTTTGTCAATTTCAGAAGGACGCATGCATGTGCAAGATAATGTTACCATTCAGAGAAAGAATTTTACTTTGCTGGAATCTATACTGAGTAGGAACCTGTGGTTGGAGAAATGTGAGTAACTCATCAGCAAAACAAATCAGGAAACAAATAATGTTTTGCTTACCACCGGGGCAAACGTTAAAAAAAATATATCAAGAAAAGTCCAGGAACAAAACAACACAAACTCAATCCGGGACTTTTATTTTACAACTTTCAAAATGTCTATAAACTATTAAATTAAGCGAAACTTTTAACTTCCGGTAAAATAGATTTCTGGTGCGATTAAACAAAAACCAATTAACTCCTTTTCTTTTTACTGAATTGGGAACAAAAATAATCTTGAACAAATAAGCTCCCTCTTACAAAAAGAACTGTATTAAGCAAGGCTGTGAATATTTCACCAGCAATCTGAATTTTTTGTGATGTCTAATTGTCCAAACCAGTCGGCATTTCCTCGAATACAATGCTCAAGATTTGAGAAAAAGGCATGTGATGTCACGTGATCCATAAGAAACACCATGATTACAATTTCAAAATGTTGAGAACGATGAAATCTTTCCAAGTACAGCTGTATTTTTTTTCGGGCATGTGAACGTATTATTAGTTGATTAAAATAAACGATGTGGGTGTCAACTTAGCCCATATCGAAAATATCCCGGTTATTTATAGACACCTGTAGCTCACGGATACTGTAATTATATATCCCATCGTTGCCTAAAAGTAATCCTTGGTGACATTTCGCGACACTCAATTTGTGCGAATTTTGACAATAGTCCATTTTACAGTTGTGTGCTTGGTGACCTTGCCTTTGAGTGGAAGCGAGGCTGAAGGTGACCTTGCTTTGATACAAACCTTTCTGCCTTTCATATGTTAATAAGGCTTTTCTCATGCTAACCAACTAAATTTACATCTGAAAAGCTCCAAGGTCTGTATCATAACAAGGTCACCTTGAGCCTCGCTTCCACTCAAAGGCAAGGTCACCAAGCACACAACTGTAAAATGGACTATTTGTGGAAAATTTCATCTATTCAGTTCTAAAAAATAGGCGATTTTTCCTGACATTAGTTCTTCGAGAGTTCAATTAAAAAAGTGAAAATTTGATGTAAAATTTCCTGCAAGTTGAGTTGAGTTAAGTTAAGTTAAGTTAAGTTGAGTTAAGTTTATTGTTTACTAAAAATTTCCCATCACACCTAATTTGCATTTTTGTAGAGGACAGATTTAAGTTATGCTTCTGGCAAAGATGATCAAGGAAACGTTTTCAAATCAGAAATATATTTTGCGAGCAGAAATGGACAGAATGATACATCTGTAATAACAGGTTTGTACTCTGAATCAAAGGCTCCTATGAGCCAACTCGTGAATGCGAAACGCTCTAATTATAATTTAAATAAAAGATTCTGCACACCTTCAGACCCTCACCCTCTCCTAGTCGTTATGCTCCAACCCCCCACCCTCCACCTCTGCGTCCCAACAATGCACCACCTTCGTCCATCCAACGCCGTCCCCATGAGTAAGGCAGATGACCATTGCCCGTTCCGAAGTTCAAAAGGAGCCTGGGGACGAGGTTTTTAATTTTGATTTAATTAAAAATTGGAGCCTATCACAAGAAAGATCATATTATAATTAGTCAGTGTACAAAATTTGGGGCTGTTTCATTAAATGGCAACCATGTGGGAGGCTTTCAAAAATCTGAAAAAATTAGAGACTTTGTATGGATTTGGGGGACGCCATCTCTGAATTAGAGACATTTGTATGGGATTTGGACGACCTTTGGCAGCTCACAGCCTGGTTACTATGCAATGAAACATAACCAAATTTGGTAAACGTACTAATTTTCATGCAATCTTTCTGATGGTGCAATTCATTTTTTGATATGACGTAATTTGAACAATGTGTAAACTAGGGCCCAGTCCCTTTTTGAACTTCGGAACGGGCAAACACTTTCAACACTTCTCGTATTCACGAGTGAAAAATGGGTTGTATAAGTTGAACGCGCGGCGCGAGGGAAATCTGAGAGCTTACTGATACTGACTGCACTGATATTTCAGACTCCAATATTAGATTCCGTGCGAAATGAAATTTTCTAGATCCTCTCAAGTACAATTCTCTGCATTCATACAACATAGTTAATATTAAGCACAATGGTTATGAAACCGTGAGAAATTTCTTTGTTCTGGTGCTGTTTTTGTTATCTGTTTTCGACCTTGCCCGTGCACAAGCACAACAGATGTTAAATTTTTGTGCGAGTGACTGACCAATAGAAATGTTGTCATTAAGTTATTCAGTCGGCGTGTAATCTCAAAACAAAAGATGGGCACGGTTGTAACACTTAAACCATAATTTTTAGCTCCCTTGTTTGTAGTCTGTTAAATAATTAAATAAGAAGGAACTAATAAACAAGGCTGACTGTACAAGTGGGATTATAATATTGTTGTTCAGTCAGTTGTACAGTCAGCCTTGCTTTATTAGTTCCTTCTTATTTATATTAAATTTGCTGACTAGATCCACCAGAATCCGACGCTTTTGCATTGTCCGTTGGCCCTTACAGATATTTCCAAAGTGTTCATAAAAATTAATCTTTTTGGGACAATGTGAACACTCACTTGTACTTTCTTTTTACAGAGAACGGGACGCTCTTCACTGGCTCAATCCCAGCTCTTTCGGAACCGGTTATCCACAGTAAAAGCTTCAAACAGCCAAAACAAAGGGAAATTTCTGAGACATTCGAAATCAGGTCTTCTTTATACCGGGGCAAGTTTTTTTTATGTACGATGATTACGATAGTGTACCTTTGAAGTAGACTATAACCACATCGAACCCCTCCGAAGTTGCTACTTTCGCTTGGTAGACCATCGAGCGTTGCTCGGATGACCATGTAGAATAAGGGGTCCCATCCCAAGTGTCCTCGATTAGCACAGTGCTAAATACATTGACACTTAAATAAAGAAATATTTTTAATTTGCGATCATCGTCATCGCCGTCTGTTCCTTTCCTCCTCTCGGAGAATTAGATGCTCAAATCTTCCCTCTTTTAGCTACGGTCTTCGTCTGCTGTTAGAAACTGAATCCGGAAATCGTGCGCTCTTTCCACTTCAACAGTTATTTGCCACGTCTCTCATGGCTGATCCCTCCAATGCCTTTGGGTGGTTATGTTAGCATATGTGATGGAACATGGGTATTTAGTGTGTTAATAAAACATAGCTGAGTAGTAAAATATTTTTGTTTTGCTTCTTGTAGATGTACAATTTGTAAAGAGTTTCATCATTGGGCATTACGTTTACTTTTTTTTCGTGAAGACTCCCTTGTGAAATGCTACCCGTACTGCAGAAAGCTAAAACATTCAAAGGTGGCAAGAATTTGTAAGGTATAAAATTGCATAATTTGAACGGCCTTCAGCTTTTCCATAAGCAAAGCTTTAAGCATCTGTAAGCTAAGTTTGTTGAATTTTGAATTTTGATTAAGTGACATGGCCAACCCAAATGTCAATCAAATAAATACACCTCCTTATAAGGTAACATAACTGATTGGATTTCAGCGGAGCACAATCCGTGAACAGTGCGTTAATGAGGCCCATTAACTCATGAGTCAAATTAATTATCCTCACAGTGATTGGACATCCCTTATTTTTTTTGTTGATTTTTCCCGTAAGCGACCACTACTTTGTCATTGCCCATATGGAAAATAAGCCAGTTATTTTTAGGCATCTTGCGGATATGTTATTATATATCCCCTCGTTGACTAAAATATCCCTTAATTAATTTTCCTTTTAAAGGGCGATATTTTACAGCAGTCAATTTAATTTTCGCGAATTAAATATTAAAATGAATTTGAAAATTTGATGTCGCAAACTTTTTACTGCAATAAGGTAGTTAAGTCTATTTTTTTACCGAAAATGTCCCACTGATTGGATTTAGTGTGAGTTCACCGTATGCACTTTAAAATACAATACACCCTTTAGTACTTAAGATAATTCATGAAACACATGACATTTTTTCTGCTTTCAATTTTTTTCCAGGGAGACTACGGTGGAAGGTATAGTTATGAAGATAAATTCGTCACATTTCAGAAGTCCCGACTTATTTGCACTGATGGCAAAGGTTTTCTCCATTTTAATGAAATTCGTAGGTGTCCTCATTCTTGTTAGGACAGAGCTTATGTAGACTCTGAAAATCTTAGAGATAAACATCGTTATTGTAAAGGGCTCTAGTTTGGCAGCAGCCGATTGTTTTAAAGAGGTGTATATCTTAGTCAAAAACTATAAAAACGGCAAAACCACAGCGACAAACCAATGAAGAGTGCCGGATCTATCGTAGACCTGGATCAGTAAAAATTGGGCAAATATATTCAATTGTTTGTTGTTTTTTTTATTTCACTTCCGTCTCAACTCTTTTCCTTGCCGTAAGGATCAGTTTGCCGTTTTTACCTATACTATCTTGGTAAACACCGCATTTCCAAGCATTTTATGTACTTATTGACTGAGTGGGAGAAACGGATGAAAAAAATATTTGGCTAGAGGTACTGAGCAAACGCACCGAGGTCCGCGTGCCATGACCGACAGCCAAATATTTTCACATCCTGCCCGACCCTGCTAACTTAAGTAAGAATTTTACTGGTAATACGTGTCTCGCAAAAACCTCACTCGGGGGGGGGGGGGGGGAGGGGTGCACCGCAAAATTTTAGCGACGGGAAGGGAGAGATGGAATTTCTGGTTTAACTGGAGAGGTTGGGTTGCATGGCTACAATGGCTTCGAAATTTGAAGTTGAGACATTCTCGTTCCCAGTCGTTTCCACTTAACTTGAACTCAGTCTCCTGTCTTCCTAAAAACATAAGGGGGAACTGGTATTGGTCAGTATTAAGTTTTGAGCAGTGGGTCACGAAACTGCTATGGGACTGGGCACCAAAAGACCCTCAGAAAGAAAATTGGTCTGAAAGTGGATGCATAGTACTGTTGTGGCTAGGACAATATGCAGTGGTGTTCTGTTTATTTTTATTGGGTGAGAGTTGGTTTATCATATTCTCAAATTCCAATTTTGAAGCATTTTAGTGCTATCTTCCAAATTAACCTGTTCCTTTAGAGGCTGATGTAGTTTTTGTTCCATATACTGGGTATCAAATAATTGCTAACCCAATTCACTATTTCCACTGAATGGTTGAGATCGCAGGAGTTTACTGCTGCTGGAGAGTGATGCTGTACAAATAATCTTACCAAACAAAGCAATGAGACTACAGTAACATAGAATAGTAGAGTACAAAATACCAACATCCCATAATAGTTATAACATGTAGCATTGTCATAGTTTGGTTTTCAATCGAGTTGCACAAGGTCAAGTCCAGAAGGACGTCGGACACCTTATTGAGACTTATATAACGGAGTAACTGGTTAGCTTTCAGTTGAGGTTAGGGGTAGCAGTTTATATAGTTAAATTTAGGACTAAGCAACCCGAGAAGCTAGGTGGTACAGTGGTACGGTAGGCTATGTAAGCCTAAGCCAGCTGAGGTCACAGATTCAATCCTGAGTGGGGATTTTAGATTTTCTTTTTTACACTTAATAGTCTAGTAGCCAAGTCTGAAAAGAGGCCTAGAAAGTGAATTTCGTTGCACTCCCGTGCTATATTTGTCTAAATAGCATAAAATGACAGCAAAATATCTTAGGAATACAGAATGACATCTTTTATTGATTGGCCAGTGGGACATCACGCCGATATCAGGCATTTTTTACCGGGTACCTTTTTGCCATACTTCGCTAATTAATATGCAAATCTGAATTCTGCCATGGAGTTTCAATTCATTGTAAAGTGCACAAAATTTAGTCCAAATAAGCCAAACTTGGACATTGCAACAAGCATACGTCATTCTTTGATCTAGGAATGTTTTGGACTGTATCCTTAGCAACTGTTGCTAGGAGAGTTATAGGAATTTTCTACGCTCTAAATGGGAAAGACGTACGGATTTCCCATTTTGTCAACTGAAATGCCCTTTTTAATTGTTTTCAAGCTTCATTTATCCCCGAGAACTTTTCAAGACGGACCACTGCTGTTTTTTAGTTCCCGTATTGGTCACACATAAAAACTACATGTAGAACTTCCCCAAAAAGATTGCAGTAACCACAGCTCCAGCAAGAGCAGGCAGAAACAACAAAGATATAAAGAATCAACTTGACTATTGTTTTTGGTTTGAATGCATTGCAATATATGGTTTCCATAGAATATAAACTTGGAAGCGAATTAGAAATACATTCAAATTCGGTTTGGTGTTACGTTTTCAGTTCCAGTTTTAAAGCGTGAATTTTGTCTATATGTACGTCTTTACTTATTAAACTTTTTCTTTTATGAACCTATAAATGCGCCAGCATTCTTTCGAAAAACAAACATTTTACGCCCGGCTGTTTGTCGTCAACTGTTGTTTCTCATACAAAACTGAATTCAGGTCAACTCAGTGTCTGCAGTATTAAACTAGTTAAACAGGGGTGGAAAGCCTAGTGCTCATCATTAACCGTCGCGGGCTTAGCCGGTACGACGCGACAATAAGTATACAAGACTGCATCATGCCGCAATTGTTCGTTATTCAAAGACATCATGGACACCAGGACTGCATATGGAATTATTGCGAAGTCATTACAGCAAAAGGGTTGCAACGCCCTCTAATTTATGCCTGGCCGGTTTATACAGCTTGCCGGAGATAACATCGACATGGAAAGATGGAATGGAAACACCATTGCCACGACTATGGTGTTGTTTCAAAGGAACAATACTGGCTGAAACAAAAGCAGCATTATTTGCTGATCATTCCTATAAAGGAATATCTCTGCCAAGTCAGTCAGCTGTGGAGCCTGAGCTCGTGTTCAGCACTCATGAACGACGGTCAACAATGGTAGGTGTTGTACAGGGAGAAGATCCAGCAACAATGGTCCTAGTGACTAGGTGATCCTCTCCATCCATCCGTCCGAATGGACGTCACTTGGGTCCTTTGTCGTCTAAAAACCAAAGCATGTCAAGTTCATAGCGGCCCTCTGCGTCAAAGTGATTACTAGCCCCTACTAATGCGTTTAAGGAATGTCTATTGGATAGCGGCCCATGATAAACATATATATATATATATATACGTTAATGAAGAATGCCCAGAACATGATGGTCAGCCTATAACAAAAACACAGCGTCATTACCTTTGTCTAGGTTTTTTACTCTGAAGCGTAGGAAAAATACTGTTATGCGTTTGGAACTGAGGCTTTCAGGTTGCGCTAAATTAACTTGCTGTGATTGGCAAAATGTTTGAAGAAAGTGGTTTGTATGACATCGTGCTGGTGTCCGGAATCTACGGCAGTAACCCGGCTTCGGTACTCCTTCAAGGGTCGAATGGGAACCCTCGGGGCCAAGCGCGTAAGCAGGACCAGCTGCAAATGATGCCGGGGACATGCCCGGGTGATGTAATCATTGTTTTCTTAGATGACATCTAGTATATATTTCTGACATGAGGTTACTACCAAATATGGCTCCACAAGTGCAATGAAAATTTGAGAAGGGAAACCACGCCGTCAGCAGGTTGGAACCGCCTATCTTCCAGGTTTGGACAGTCATGGGTTTGAACAAACCGAATATCATAGCCACGAAAGGACTGCAGTTAATGCTGCCACCAAGTAGATGTACGACGTTGAGGAAGGAGGGCTATGGAAAATAAGGAATAACATGGATGTCCAGAAATTAAATCCCTTTCATCTGGTTCAGGAAAACGAGGAACCAGCTTTATTCCTCAATGTTGCGACTAGGTTAGTGATGCCATCTGAGAAAGCAAGCCGAATTATAGGCGCCAAACAACCGGGGCAGCCTGAGTGTAAGAATGTGCATCCAAAATGCTTCCCAGCGCGATGCCTTTGATTTTTGGGATAAAATCACAAAGGCTGATGTGATGACGATTGCGTCTTTTTTCAAGAAGGGCAATATCAGAGGTGCAGAAGAGAAGGAAGTAACCATGCTGACATAAGCTTCTTTGGTCGGTCGTTAGCCTTCTTTAGCCGTATAGGGAAGGCTCCCCAGAAGTGAGCTGGAAGCAGCCTTGATCTTCGATGGCATGGGATCGCAATCTATGAAGTTAGGTGGATAAACCATTTTTGAAGAAGCTGTTTAGAGTAATCACAGCGAAACTTAGCAGGGAGAATTATTCAAAGCAACCAACATTCCAACAAAGGAGGAGAAGGAGAACGGCAAGGATTACGCAGCGCGCTTGAAATCCATATCAACTCTGGAAAGACTCAAAACCCGAAGTACTAGGCCAAATAAATTAGTAACGCCGAAGACAAGACGTCGATAGTGCATTTCCTTTGCTATACATGATGTGAGATGGCAAAGAAGTCGATGATCCGACCTGGAAAGAGGTTATTGATCGCTGGAAGCTTCTGTGACCAAACCAATGCAGGTGAAGTAGTGTAACCATAAGACGTCCTTGCCAGTCTTATTAGAGCTTATGACTACGAATAGGCAGATACAAGAATCCTTCAGTATGTTAAGCAAGCTTCAGAATCCTGTGGAAGGATCCTCATTCAGTCCCGTGACACAGACTTCGCAGTACTTTTTGTGTACTTCGTTGCTTCTCTGCTGTGCAACGAGCTGTCGTTGAAGACCAATACTATGGTCTGTCATAACATATTAGGACGGCATTGATGACGAAAAATCCCGCACCGACGAGTCTTTTAGAGCTGAAAATCTGTAAATTCAACCATTCAGCATGCAAGAAAGACGACTTGTGCCAATGCAAGGCAAACTGCATACCCTGCACAGACGCGTGCTTGTGTATAAACGACGAAATCTATCAGAACACTCTTTGCTTAGAGGAGCCCAGTGACGACGAGGATGACGATTAGAAAATTTAATAAAAGTGATGCTTGTTCATGGAGGAATATAGGTTTGTTTAGTTGGGATTTTGGCACTTATGATTACACGCAAGTATTGTTTAAGAAATACTTCATATTTGACTGTTTTTGTCATTTTCATATTATTTCATATGTGACAGAATTATGTGTGTTATGGGGAACTTTTATAGATGAGGACACTTTATGATGCCTAACATGGAGTAGCGTGGCCCCGTCTGCGTGCAATCCTGGACACAACTTGCTCTTCCAGGAGCTATGGTTATTGCAATGACTATAAGATTAAGGACTATAGGTTTCATGTGTTAGTCTATTATATGTGTAAGTTATTCCAATACGAGAAGGCGTAAACGACTGTGACGTGTCTTGAAGCGTCCGCTGACCAAACTTTGAGGTTTGACGCTTGAAAACAGTAATAAAGAGCGTATATTTATAGCAGACTAAGATATAAAAACACTTTAGTTGACAAAATGTGATAAAACCGTGCCACACAACTCTGGTAGACAACTTTTTCTAAATTTATTTTCGATTTAAAACATGGAAAATTCATGTAACTCTACGAACTGAATTAATTGCGTCTCGTAGCAACAGTTTCTAAGGAAACAACTATGAAATATGCTTAAATCTAAGAATGATAAATGTTTAATGCTGTGTCCAAGTTTGGAGAATTTGGACCAAATTTTTCTACACTTTAAAGTTCTTTTAAACCCCATGGCAGAAATAAAATTTGCATAATTAGCAAAGGGGGACTAAAAGGTACCCGGTAGAAAATGCCCGATATCGGGGTGATGTCCCGCTGTCCCAGCAATGAAAAATGTCATTCCGCATTCTTTTGATATTGTGCTATCATTTTGTGCTATTCAGACAAATATAGCAAGGGGGTGCAATGAATCGACTTTTTATCGGAGCTGGCTCCTGGACTATAAAAATTTATTGAAAATAAAATTCTAAGAGTCCACATTTCGTTATATAAGTCTCAATAAGGTGTCCGACGTCCTTCTGGACGGTATGATTTAGGCACAACCGTGGCACAAAAACTAGTCTGAAGTGTCAGACGCTTTCTCGCCCTACCCTACCCTACCCCCTGTGGGCGCCGGCGAGAGAGCGTCTGAATTCTGAATGAAATAATGCCGTCCGGTTGCGTCACGGATAAGTACGAGCATGGTAGGTACATTCTGATGGGTTCTCAATAAAAACAGCTTCTTATTGGTCGAAGCTTAAACGTTTTGGTGTTCAGTTTGAATGATGGCGGCCCGATATATCAACAACAATGGCTTGGCAGTCTATGAATATTCCATAAAACGATTCAACACAAAAGAAAACATTAACGTAACAATGGATAAAAAGAACGAGGTATTGTTGTATTTCATTTCGTTTTTGACACGGATAATAAATTCGACTTTTATCGTCGATTGAAAATCCCACAGGAAGTTTCATCATTTCGGCTTCCCCGGGAAATACAGAGCGGTCCCGTACATTAATTCTGGAAGCAGTTTCTTCGAGCTTCACGGCGCACAAAACACAAACAGTCTTATACATATTCATACTACTCGTGGCCGCCATTTTGATTTTGATTTTATTTTAATTTACTCAGAAATGACATAAATTAATCCGTGACGTAACCGGACGGCATTATTACATTCAGAATTCAGACGCTCTCTCTCCAGGGGCACCCAACGAATCTGTTCCTCTCTTTATCTGTTCCCCAGCGGAATTCTTGCTGGCTGGCAAAATATTCTGTACATATTTTTTTAATTACCATTTTTGCGCTGGTTGACTTGAGAAAGGAGTCGCAAGAACAATCTGTGCTGGCTAACTTGAGCAGATCGAAAAGAGACTGGATCGAAGAAAATCGGAGGACACTTTGAGGCTTAAAAGGGTTCAGCTTCGTAGTAACAAATTTAAGCAGTACTTAAAGATACCCGAACAGGCTAAGTTCGAGACGGCAGTAAATGTACAAAACAATACACAAAAAGCTTCAAATAGCTTTCCATTAATGTTTCATTAGTTCCGAAGCCCTTTTTGGTAACTTATTAATATTGTGTTTTATTAATTGCTGGCTGGGAAACAGACATTTTTTTAACCAGCTGGTTGGGAATTTCCCTATGTGTTATGCTGGGAAAAGGGAACAGATATATTTTTCCCAGCAACGTAGAAGAACACCTGGAAATGCTTTTATATCATTTATTTCAATTTGTTTGAGTAAAATAATACATTTTACCAAAAATTGTTCGTTGGGTGCCCCTGTCTCTCTCCGGCGCCCACAGGGGGGTAGGGCAAGAAACCTCAGACTACATAAAAACAAAACCAAAGTTATTACTTTAACCAATCATAACACACACAGTCAATCCAATGAAGCATTCAGAATTCGGTGTAATTACAGGTAGCCAGATTACCACGGAAGGCCGTATGCTTTTGCAGTAGGGCCGAACGGTTTTTTCCGCTCTGGCCCGGCCCACTCGCGTAACTGTTAACGGCCCTAATACGGTTATTTTGTAAACAATTTTGAAAAGAACGCGCGCAGGGGACCGTACGGATCATTTGATAAATCTGCTTTTTTCATTTTTCAAACAGAGGATGTCTGGTGGGACGAAACGACAAGCCTGTTTCACGCAATATTTACCTCTCAGCCGTGAGTAGATGGAGTGTAGTACACATCCTTTTTATTAATAACATGAAATAAAGGTTATTGTGCTTAATTGTGAATCGACCTCATCCCTTAGGGCGATATTGTTTTCAAAAATCCAGATAGACATCTTGATAGATTGGCGGCAGTGATCGGAAAAAGTGCCAGAAAGCGATTTCCGGCCAATGTCAGCGCTTACTGAAACACTCTACAGCGTTTGCTTGAGACATATAGCTGAATTTTTGTTAGATACTAATAATATATTTTCTAGTGAATTTGTGGGGACATTTTTGTTGCATTTTTGTTAGCACATATTTGTTAGATACTATCAATAAGAACACACAAGAGTCGAGTAGCATATTTTTTGAAAGCGGTTTAGCGAGCGCATGTTTGTGGCCTGACAAAGCGATCCATACGTTGATGGTTCAGTTAACTAAGATTTTAGAGAACGTTAGAAGAGAGAGCAATTTATTTGGCCGTATTTTATCAAAAATTCAAGCTCTCGTTATTTTGTTTATTCTGAATTAGAGTGATTCATTTGTATAGTAGCGCACGTTTGTGGCCTGACAAAGCCATATATTCATAGCTTGATTTAGTGAACTAAGACTTCAGACAACGTTCCAAGAGAGAGCAATTTATTTGGCTTTATTTTATTAAAAATTCAAGAGTTCTTGAGACATCCTTATAACCTAAACCGCTTATCTCAATAAAGGTCAATAACTAAAGTCGATTTTAATTAAATGCGTCATAAAAAATATATTTCCAGAATTTCTATATAAAATAAAATAGATATTTTCAAACGAAAGGAAAGAAATGTAATTGTGAAATATAGGTTTGCGTTATTAGAATTCTGATTTTTTAAGTTTAGGTATTAGTACAAAACGCGTTTTTAGAAGAAAATATAAGAACATGTTATATTAATGATATTTTAGGAAATAACTATTTGATATCAAAGATGAAATCTGAAAACTTAAGAAAAGAAGCGGACGCATTTTGCCTGTCTTCACGATCGCTGTTTTGAAAAATGCCACGGCATTCAGTTAGGTAACATTCCTACTGTTTAATTATCTTCTGCAAAGAATAGCAATGATTTCTACGGCCTACGATTATGGCTTTTCATGTTTTTAGGGAACATGCATGATTTTCACTAATAAACTTATTGTTCGCTGTGGCATGCAGGTCATTATAAGTCATTCCCTGTTTAAGTAACTATGCATGTTCACTAGCCGGGTTCTCATGTTTCGTGAGCTTTGTAATGAAACGTTTATTTATATGTATTTACTGCTGGCATATTAGCAGCATGAAATTCGGTGGGAGTCTTTCTGGCTTTATCTGGATGGGAAATTTGAAAAAAGTATGAATATTCCCTTCATTATGTCAGATCAACTTGCAATTCCAGTACTAGGCCTTTGGAAATCGATCGGTCCGGTAGAGATGAATCATTTCTGTCATTTGTGCGCTTGAATTTGCTAATATCCTTTACGATGTGTGCTTAATATTTCCCAATCTGTTGTAAAAATGAACTGATATTGTTTATAGCATTACGTTCCAAAGAAAGGGAAGAGAGAGTTTGAGCTAAGCAATGCATTGTTGCTGTACAGTGTGGAATCCATCTTACAACGGGTGCTTGAAAGTGATCAGAAAGAATTTCACAAACGCTGTGTGTACATGTGAATAAAAACGTTTAATTTTATCAAGCGACATTAAGTGAGTAATCAGTAGAAAAATTCTTCTGATTCTTGTACAGTGTATATTTCAGGATTACATGTACTGATTTTGCCGGTTGGCCTTTAATCTTGATTTTTAGTTTTTGTTCACTTTAAGGCTCAAACATTTAGGTTTCAGTGCATTATTTAGGCCTCATTTTGGTTCATTTTGGTCTGTTTTTTTGGGGGGCTAGGGGGCTTAGTTTTCCTTACGGATGGTTTAATATAGCTGGTATTCCGTCGAACTGTGAAATGGTTTATTTCCCTTCACGATCCATTTATATACAGTAGTATAAAATGAGACAGGCAAAAGTCGTAAAAGCATAAAAAGCCTTTACAATAGCTTTCTAAAGTAGGTATACATTAGATCACCCTAGGAATATATGACATGTTTGCTCGATAATATTGGTCCTTGATAATTTCAGCAGGGTTTCATGTTGACAATAGAACTGATTAGAATTATTTTATCTGTCTATTATCCATGCCTTCATTGTAATAGCCCTCCTGATGTATATTAGGGTTTCTTTAATTTGGCTTAGACTCGTTTAGATCGGCTGAAGTTTTTATTATCGTTGTGAAAATATTACTGAGAATCAGAAAATTTCTTAGGCCGTGATTTAGTGTCTATTTTAATAGACTTAAATAGTCTATGGCGTGCAAGGCTTGTGAGAAAGTGTTTCTTCACGGATGTAGTCTAAGATCCAACAATGAAAATGCTGTGTCTATATTGAAATAAATACTTCTTGAGGTTATTTTAGTTAATTATTCTGTTGTGGAGTAGTGTTTTGTGTCTTGTGTTTGACAGAACCTTCGCAGAATGTCGCCTGACTTGAACAACAGGCATTGACATTCAGTTAACTTCACTTTAATTTGAGAATATTTACAGCGTTCTGAGCGTTATGCAATGTGTTTTTTTTCTCCGAGAGTCTCGGTAATTATTTTCCTCCGGCCTGGTGTCGTAGAATTTAAAGCATGTTTCAAACCGCATGACATTTTTCTAAACTAAAGGATAACGTTTGCTTCGGGACTATACAGTACATCACAAAAGGAAAGATCACATAGCTTGTATATAACACTGACATTTATTGATGACTTAAATTAATGACTTAAAATTATTAGCTTAAATAGAAACTTTAAAAAATTCTACAATGTCAATTTAGTTTCGACAATTAATTATTTTTGTTGAAGATATTGTTACACATAATTAAAACAACCCAGGATTAGATAAAAATCACTAACGGAAATGGTCTCTCGGACAGGAACCACCATTTAATAAAAGACGGTGGTCTCTTTATGTACTCCCTCTCGCCCCACCTAAAAAGATGGTGTCTTGTTCGCATCTATCAGGAGTAGAAACTGAGAGAAAGATAAAAATAGTCCTGTGCCATTTTACTAGCAATGCTTTATGCAGATAGAATATTAAACTCTCATCTCTGATTTTTAAGGCAAAAAAATGGGTCCATTACACTCGTTAGATAGGTGGTATGCTGTGTAACCCCCTATCCCTACACAGGGTGGGTCCTCGTCGAGTATACTTGTTATGACCACTTCCCTAAGAGCCACCATCTGTAAAGTGATGCTGGCATTTTTCCTGCAGCAAATGACAATTGAAAGCTAGTAATTAATTGTATGAATGATACCAGTTATAGGAAACTTGTTCAATCTCTGAGCCGGACAACAAATCGAGATTTTGTTACCATGTACATGTGTTACACTCTGTTAAAAATGACGAGAATGCCATTATTTTAGAAGTAGTGGTGCATGTCTAGGGAAGAACTGAAACGGTAACATATTGTTTGTTTGAGGCTCTTGTTAGATATTTTGAGAGTAAACCAAGTGGACTGATTCAGACGAGTTCAAACTACTAACTCTTGCTCCAGAAACAAGACAAGAGGAGAGCATCACCATTTTCAATGACGTCCAAAATCATTGATAAAAGAGAAATTTGACTCAAGAAACCACACAGTCTAGCCTAAAAACAATATTTGGATATAATATGGCAGCACTCGGTATGATGGGAAAAACTTACAGGAGATAGCCCAAAAGGCACTTTGATTGTATTGTGGGGTTTAGAGATAGCAAGGTAAAAAGCAAGGCCAAGCACACTCACAAACACTTACTTAGGGCACTACATCCACCGAATTTAAAGTCCGATTCAGAAACCACAAATCTAGCATGCTTAATAATAGGAGAACTTGTGAATTGGAGGTACATTTTAATACTTCTGAACATGATATTTCACAAATTAGCTTTATTCTTATCGAACAAATTAGATCATTTCAAAATACATTTCACCTTGACCAATGGTTGCTCACTAGGGAGGCTTATTGGACAACCCAATTGTTTACGCTCAATCTGCATGGCCTTAACAAGAGACCTGATCAAAAAACCGCATTAACTACAATAATTAACGCACGTACTTTGCAATAATAGGATTGTCTTTTTCTTTTCCTTGTTTTATTCTTTGTATTGTTTGTAGTAATTGTTTTGTGTTTGAACGTTCTGTCGGGGGCACTTGGTAAGACGTGCTGGTCCTATCATTCCGACAGTGACCTATATGATTATTCGGGGGCCCTCGATAGGTAGTTTTCTTTGTTTCAATCATTAATTAAGGTTTTTATCACATCATGTATGTTATTTTTAGCGTTAAATTTTGCCTTGTTATTTAGTTCTTTTGTTATGTTACGTAACCTCGTTTTCCTTTGTTTTTGTAACTTAACGTATATAAGTCACAACTTGTATACCTTAATCATTGTACATAGTTTTTAGCTTTTAGTTTTTAATTCTTAGTAATAAACGTTAAAACCAGTCAGAAGTTCGCCCCATCGTTTTTTATTATACTTATCTATCTATCTATCTATCTATATATATATATATATATATATATATATATATATACAATTATGTATACAATGTGCCCTCCATATATTTATTTCTTTTTCATTGATCGTCCAGCACTGCAGCTGCCTCCTCAGCTATTTGTGTTTACAGTTTATCCGACGTCAATCACGTTTTTGATGAAAGCCCTGTCATTGGTGGTGCGAAAGAACGTTGGTCCCATAAGCGTAACAAACAAACAGAATTTTTCCATGAAGTAAGTATGATTTACATTAATACAGTTAAACTAGTAAATCCTTTTTTCGAGTGGTTTAACCAAAACAAGAGCGATAAAACCAAAACCAAAGTAATTACTCTGGCCAATCACAGCAGACGCAGACAATCCAATGAACCAATCATAATTCGAAGCAAATACATGTTGCCGGCGCCAAGCGCGGGAAAACGTGTGCGAGCAAGTCACGATTGGTTTTGGTTTTACTTCTGATTGGTTGAGAAAATGGCGCGAGATATTTTTAGCCAAACACAAAGCGTATGCAAAACCAAACAATCGCAAAATTACTTTCGACACTCAATTGAAAACTGCTCTGAGCCCCCCCCCCCCCCCCCCTTTTCCGGAGGGGGGATTTATTTTAAGAGGTTTAGAGGACGGGGGGCTTTATAAAAAGGGGGTTTATTATAATTTAGCGAAACGGGATGTCATCCGAACTTTCTGCACGTGGATAAACGTCTTTAAATCCTGTTTTGATTGATTAATGAAGTGTTTTACCTCCCAAGCTATTACTGTAATTACGTACGTAGTTAGTAGAGGTAAAGGGAACGCGAGTACTGTATGTGAATTCGCGCCTGGATTGGTAAGGTAAAAATGTACCTGTAATACAGTCTGTCGTTTATTGTTTGGGTTGTGACTGTTATTGTTTGTTCAATTTAACACAACGAAACGGTACAAAGGCTTCGTCGGGTTTCCCGATTTTCCTCTCTCCACGCACACAAAAAGAAACAAAAACATTTTTTTCGCATTATAATTCAATCTGTTAATAATGGTGAAGAGTCGCTTTGTGGCTTTGCCACTGCAAATTTCTAGTATGATTAGTGGCCGATAAAATTCGAAACCCCGCTTTGGGAGAAGTAATTTTTTAGCAATTTTGTTTTTTAAAATTTTTTTGTATTTTATTTTAATTTTTTGATAATTTGTTACCCGCGACGCCATTTTAATTCCATTTGCAGTAGAAATCGGTAAACGTGAGATGTGAAAAGTTTATGAAATGATGACATGCCAATTACTCCCCGAAAATTATAGTTACAGTGTGCGGCGCTTCTGAAACCCTTATCCTATTACAAAATATATCCTTTGG
The DNA here is from genome assembly GCA_022457155.1 of Cladopsammia gracilis. Classification (NCBI taxonomy): domain Eukaryota; kingdom Metazoa; phylum Cnidaria; class Anthozoa; order Scleractinia; family Dendrophylliidae; genus Cladopsammia; species Cladopsammia gracilis. The sequence goes on from JAJGOT010000032.1 coordinate 2,269,892, forward strand.
TTACGTTATATAGCTTATATAAAGAAGTAAAGCAATATGTACCCCCACCCCCCACCCCCCACCCCCCCACCCCCCCCCCCCCCCAACAAAACAAAAGTTTACAACTGAGGGACATCGGGTACATCTGTTATATGTCATATACTACATCTGTTCGTTCACGCTTGCGCAATGAACGAAATAAAAATGGTGGCTTGCTTGAGAGGGGGACTTAATAAAAGATTTCCGGTAGTCATTGAAAAACGAGTATCTTGTGGTTATTCCTATTTAATATAAGAAACTGACACACCTACATGTTGATCAATCTCGGCTTTTAAATTCTTACAATAGAGGTCTTGGACAATTGTCAATTTTTCCTTTGCAGTGTAAAGTAAAACCAGGATACATCGAACCAAAAAATCACGAACATGTTCCTGATGGTAGGATGGCCACGAGGAAAATGACGCTCAGGGATTATCGACAACTGGATTATTATAAGATAGCTTACAAGATACTGCCCATCAACGGTCAAGCATGGTTTATTAAACATGGAATCAGGTTAATTTATCCACACCTTGAATCTCACTTTTTTAACGTTCTGATTTACACAAAGATAAAGTTTTAATTAGTACTGACGATATTAATATTTTATTGAAAGGATGACCGCCATTGCTCTGGACAAAGTTGTTGGACACACAGTAGTCTACACATCAACAGGTAAAGCAGCATAGCGGGATTTATGACTGCACCAAAATTATTTCTCACCTCATATTGCATCACGTGTGCTCTAAAGATACCCTTTGGAGTTGAGGAAATCTGGGGAAATCATCCCTCAATAAAGTTTTAAAAGATGTATTGACTAATACCGTCAGTGATGCTTTATTAATCTTTCAACCAATTTTCTTTTCTTCCATCTGTGAAACTGTTAGAAAGAGGTTAAAAGTAAGCTCGCGATATACACCTAATTAAAAAAACCGTTGTTGGGCGTAAAGTATAAAAATGAATAATACGACCGAAAGGTTTTCGGGCAAGTGAAAAACGAACTTCTTGTCTTCTTAGATAAATTACACATTTTTATCCTCTGAACCTTTTGGGAAGGAATAGATCTTAAATTCTGATAAATAAAATGTTAACAAGCCCTACCTGTATTTGTCGCGTTCCCAGCATTCCATCGTGTCGTATCGTTTATTTTTTTTAAATCTTGATTTCTTGCTTATTGATTTACTACAATACATGTGATCATTTAGATTAATTACGTTAATTACAGTAAACGAGCCTTAAGCTTAATTACTTACATTTCCACCACAATTTTTTTTAATTAATAAATTTTAAATTATATCAATGTAAGTAATACAGAAGCAAAGACAACATTTTTCAACAAAGGAATAACTACAACTACCTACAGGAAAAAGCAAAGAAAATGCGACGGAAAACAGTGTATGTTAAAGGATGATTTCCCAAGTTCGATAGAAATTGGGAAGCGATTTCTGTTCAGTTGCAATCCCTTTTAAAATTTGTAGTTTTTCTTGCATTTGCAGAAGGAAGTTGCGGAAGGATAGTATTTCTCCACGTAAGCTAGTGCAAAAAATGTAGTATTTTGCGATTAAGAAAGAGTAATTTAAGACCTGCGGATGCTTTGTTCTCTTTTACCAGCCATATGTCGTATCGTTTATGCTTTGTGCTTTAAGTTAACTCGTGAATACTCGAAGCGTTGAACGAGGTATAGCAGACGGAGACAAATATGCAAATTTTCACTCCTTCCATCACTCAGCTGTAAACTGAGGGAGAGTTCAACAGTTCAATAGGTAATTAGCAATTGCATGGATGTCTCCTACGTTAGTAGTATAGTAGGGATGTTTTAACCTACTTTTTAACTCGTGAATACTCGAAGCGTTGAACGAGGTATAGCAGACGGAGACAAATATGCAAATTTTCACTCCTTCCATCACTCAGCTGTAAACTGAGGGAGAGTTCAACAGTTCAATAGGTAATTAGCAATTGCATGGATGTCTCCTACGTTAGTAGTATAGTAGGGATGTTTTAACCTACTTTTTAACTCGTGAATACGCGAAGCGTGTTAAACGGGTTATAGCAGACGGGGACAAATATGCAAATGTTCACTCCTTCCATCACTCAGCTGTAAACTGAGGGAGAGTTCAACAGTTCAATGGCTAATTAGTAATTGCATGGATAAGTCTCCTACGTTAGTAGTATAGTAGGGATGTTTTAACCTACTTTTTAACTCCTGAATACGCGAAGCGTGTTAAACGAGTTATAGTAAACTGGGACAAATATACAAATGTTCACTCTTTCCATCTATCGGCTGTAAACTGACGGAGAGTTCAACAGTTGAATAGCTAATTAGCAATTACATGTTTAAGTCTCCTACTTTAGTAGTATAGTAGGGATGTTTTAACCTACTTTTTAACTCGTGAATACGCGAAGCGTTGCACGAGGTATAGCAGACGGAGACAAATATGCAAATTGTCACTCCCGTCCGTACTTCCTTCCTTCCTACCTTTACTTGGTAATTCCGCTAAGCGGTACATTAGGCTTCGAGCTCTGGAGGACTTCTTATGTATTTTTAAGTAGAGACTTAAGGCTGAAGAAAACATCACGCAAGTTAACATACACCATTTTAATCCCATTTGCGGTTGTCGTCCCAATCCCACGAACTAATTACATGAAAAATAGCTTTAGTTATAGCGGAGCAGTTCTCTGGAACAGCCTACCCTGTGATATGAGAGAAATGAAATCTCTAAGTCAATTTAAACGATCAGCTTATCTGAATTTTTAATTTAAACTACACACGGCATTCATGAAAAACAGGTTATTTAGATTAATTGTAGTTAGCTTTGTAATTTGTTTAGGATAGTTAGGTTAGCTAGGTTAGGTTCCTGATGATTTTACCGTGCTTAAATAAAGATTTACAATTACAATTACAATTACAATTACAAGTTTATAAATGAGCGTATTCAGTTCAGAAATGTAATATAAGCGTGTGGTTTCCTTATGCCTCAATCAAAGGTCACAACAAATTTAACGCATTGCGTAAATAATCCATTTGTCTCGCTTCGCACAATGCATATTTATATCACGCTAAAATTTGATTTATTTGAACTTTTACAAATGACTACCGGTCCGCCATCCACTCAGTATAAAAGAGCGTTCCAAGTTCACGAGTTGGGTCATAGGAGTATTTGACAACGTTTCTTCGATTAGGTGTATATTAACATCAAAACAGGTGAATCTTTATTGGATTGAGACCTATAATTGGTACAATACTGGACTGAGGACTGGGCATCGTTAACGAATAGAAGCAAAACGTTTATTAAACATGTTATATGTAATAGTCCATTTCCGAGTTGCCTTTAGCCTCTCTATCAAAGCGAGGCTAGGTGCGAAACCTATCATATGAAAATGAGTTTTTATTCACATACAAATAAGTTTTATTTGCATGTGAATTAAATCTCATTTTCATATGAAGGTTTCGTACCTAGCCTCGCTTTGATAGAGAGGCTAAAGGCAACTCGGAAATGGCCTATTATAAGCGTCATCTTTAAGTATTGATACTCTAACTTTCTTTTTATCCTATCATTGCTTATCATTCCTGGAGGCTAACTTGAAACTCTTTGGTTAATTTAGCCTCCAGGCTCTAACGTTAATCTATATTTTATAAGTATTATATTATTTGTAGTTTTTCCTGTTTAGTGTGTTATTGTAAAATGTAGATATCTATTGTTATGAGTAAAATAAAATTGTATTGTATTGTATTGCAGACCGAGGCTCTGTTCTTAAAATAACGCATAAGCCTTGTCTTTTGACTGAAATGGACATCTTCCCTGTGAGTTAACTTACTATTTGTACAGCATATGCTAAACTAGTGAATAGTGTGTTTGGCCGCGCTCTGATTGGCTACTCAAACTCAGCAGAGTATTTGCTATTTACCTTCATTTCGGTGAATAATTGTTCATTATCCTAACAAAGGAGGCATTCCACCCGATCACTTACGAAACATGGTTATCGGCTATAAACTAATTACGTGTGATGTTATTTTAGTGATTTTTCTTAATCCAACTTGATGGTCGTTTAAATCAGTACGGAGAACTGATTGCTGTTAAAAGTCGATAAGTATCCTATTCAATAAATGATTGAATTGATGATCTTAAGGTGGTTCCCAACAGTTTTCAGCGCTTTCCAAGACTTAGATTTTGATGGGTCATTAAAACCACTTTTTATCAGTTGATGCTACAATCATGATATCAAACGAATGTCCAATGATTGGTGAACACGTTGTTATCATTTTTGTGACACAATATGTTACTATAGCAACTGTATGACGTGCTGAAAACACCCTTAGTTTTAGCTTTGAGTGTTAATAACTAAAAAATGACTCGGTGAACCCCTCTTTTTTTATTGTCGAATTTTGATCAGTAGGATAGATGCAACTTTTGGCAAAGTTTAAAAAAATTCTGTAGGCGAGGTTCAGAGCCACCATAAATTTTCAAAAATTTAAAGTGGCTCTGAACCCCACCTACAGAATGTTTTTAAACTTTGCCAAAAGTTGCAGCTTATCCTACTGATCAAAATTCGACAATAAAAAATGGGGTTCACCGAGTCATTTTTGAGTTATTAACACTTAAAGCTAAAAGTAAGGGTGTTTTCAGCACGTTATACTGTTGCTATAGTAACACATTGTGTGAAACAAATGATAACAACGTGTTCACCAATCATTGGGCATTCGTTTGATATTATGATTGTAGCATCAACTGATAAAGAGTGGTTATAATGACCCATCAAATTCTAAGTCTTGAAAAGTACTGGAACTTGTTGGGAGCCACCTTAAAGCTGAATACACAGGGCTGGTGTAACAATGCTTAATTCGTTTGTTTTTTTAGCACGACAAAAGAGAAGTTATCAAAACAATGGTGATTGATACAAATCGGGTACGTCTTATCAATATACATGTACAGATATGCTCTACATATACTATACCGACTTCCCTTAAAGTTACATGACTATAAAGAAGGTTGTTTTAACAGCAGTAACACCATCATCATCATCATCATGATCAAAAACAACTGCTTCCCCATTTGAAAGTGGCGAAAACCTCCAACAGATTGTGTGAAATTACTTCCAATCCACTGCAAGTTATGAAAGTTGCAGTACTTCTCAGTGATGTCAGTCGAAACGATAGATTTAACAAAATATATAATGCCTAATAAATAGACTATCCGACCCGTGTGCGGAAGATCATAGGTTTCTTTTCGAGTTTTATCCCACGCTCGTGTCACGATAAACATTAAATATTTCCCTATATAATGCCCTTATCTAACTCCGCTCCTAAAACCCACTGAAAGGTATAGCATTTTTACCTTCAGTCACCCTCTTGGTGGTTTACACAATCTACAACCAAATGAAGAATGATCCTCGCAGTTGTGAACGCATTTTAAGCAATTGCGAAAAGAAGCCTGAAAAAAAATTCAGGACTTCAACGGGGTTCGAACCCATGACCTCGCGATACCGGTGCGATGCTCTACCAACTGAGCTATGAAGCCACTGACTTTGGGAGCAGGTCAACCACTGGCAAGTTGTACTTTTCAGTGTTGTAAACAACTTGTTTCCATTTCATTTTCAGCATGTCCTCTACATGGGTTCAAACACAGCACTAACAAAGCTGAGTTTAGTGCACTGCAGCCGACATCTTTATCAGAGGTAAGTTTAGTTATAGAGATTAATCAAGTGAATCTGCTGTTTGTTAAGGTTTGCGTCAGGGTCATTCACTGACAAAGACATTCTGAGGGAAGAATGAGTATTACTTTAGCCAGTAAAGTAAAGACGTGTCGGCACTATTTACACCGACTTTACTAGCAGATTAAGTTAAATTTTTAACTCAAAATCCAGCTTCTTTAACACACTCAAATTGTTTCTTTTTTTAGTTCATGTGTTTTTGCTGCCGATCCGTACTGTGGGTGGGACAACAAAACGGCAAGCTGTGTTTCAGTTCTCTCCCATGGGTAAGTTCTGCCACCTGTATAATTGTCGAACAGTTTAAGCTTGTTACAACTGCGCGCATGCTTTAACATTTTAGGCCACTTTTATCCTTTTTACTGATTACTTATGGAAACTTTTAACATCCAAGATGGCCAATTTCGAGAAAATCCAATATGGCGGATTTTGGATATTATGATGCAATTCATACATCATGCGATGCCATAGTTGACCCAGTTTTAGCGCCAATATAACGTAAGTATTCTTGAAGTTACAAGTCAAACATTTTCAGGAGACTTCTCTCCCCCCGTCCACAAAGACCGACAAAGACCTGCAATCGTAATGATGATTAGCAGTGACTTTTAGCTCCACGTAATTCCATAATTTAATTCTTTATTTACAGTGTGTAGCTCGTTCCCGTGCAATTACCTATTATATTTATTTTAATTTGTTAAAGCACGTTACTTGCAAGTTTGCATGCATTATATCGTTTTATGTTACATTTTTAGCCAGCCAAAAAAACTGAAACAAGATTTAAACACTTGTCTAACCGTCAAAGGTGAGTTATTGTCTTAAGTATAATTATTTAGTTACTAATGATAATTAGTCTTCAATATCGAACAAGGCTCGGCCGATTTCAAATTACGAACATACTTATTCCTGAATTGTACGACACGAAATCCAAATATCTAATAAATCGCATCAATAACAAAATTCGAGATTAAAAATCTATGTGAACTGCATTCTACTAAAAACATCAGGTATATCTTCTATCAGTTCGAAACCAGTAGAGAAACAACACAAAATAACCGGTTTGCACCTGATGGACGCGCTCGCAACGTAGATGTCAATTACAGCCATCCCATTACAAAATATTGTAATTAATGTTCATATTCTCTGATACAATGCAGGGGATGCGTGGTCACAGTGGATGAACTGTACTCAAAACAATGGCAATCTCTGTCGCTGTCAAGTTCGACCATGCCAAGAAAGACAAAACAGCCCTTGTGAAAGCGGCCTCGAGTTCCGACTTGAAAACTGTACAGGTTAATAAATGCTCGATCTACCCTATACGTGAGGGGTGATCGTCAGAAATTTTAAAATGAACACCTTAAAGGTACCAGAAAACCGTTTTACGAGTGTGGCTCGTTAATATTACCCCTAAGGGGTACGAAAGTTGTTTTTGTCAGCGTATTGTTTTGGCTTAATACCCTAAAAGGTATCAAAATAAGTCTGACAGTTGTCGTTTTGAATTCAAATTAAACACCTTTAGCAGTACCAAATTACGAATTTTAGCTTCGAAATCGATCACCCCCGTTAATTTGATATGGTAGTCCCCCTCCTTGGGGGGGGCTTCTTTTTATCCTCGAAGACCCAGGCATAGTCAGATCAGCACACGTGGGGACGAAGGAAAGTAGCATTTTTGCTCTGTTATTCGTCAGCTAACCAAACATAGCACAGCACTAAATTCCCTCCACGTCAAACCCACCAACAAACATACCTACCTTTTTAGTTGCATTCTAGTCTCTTTTAGTTATTGATTAAACTTCGTTCCAATATTTTTTAACAATATTTTAATGAAAAGCTTTAGTTTTGATTTAGAATTACTGGATCGGCAAACCGTTCGCCTGTGGCGATTGATAAAACAAATTAGCCAGTTGGTACGGTAGAAATTAATTAGTTATTGTAAAATATGTATTACTACGCAAGCATCGCAAAACGTTCTGATTTTATTGCCGTGGCTGAAAGTCCCCAGCCCGAAAAAAATATATGATGATATTACACCTCCTAGTGAAATACGGAAAGATACTCATTCGACAAGCTATAGAACTGAGCCAGTTCCAAGCGTTAAGTTTGTGGGGCCGGGGAACACATAAAACCCAGCGCGTGAACGAGCGGGGAAAATGAGGAGAGACTGGTGAAAGGGAGTGCCTATCCCCTCCCGTCAGCATTCGCAATATGTTTCCTTTGCGTGCCGCCTGTCCTGCGCTCCCCACTATCTCAACACCTGGAACAGGCTACCCACTATCTGAACACCTGGAACAGGCTACTGGAAGCTGCATTGCTATTACAGTTAAGTTATACACGAATACTTTAAATCGTTTCTTTTCATCAGGAATGAGACAAAATGCGGAGTGCTATCTTGATAAGTGCAGTTGCCAGAAGGGATACGTGGAGAATAAAGAAGGAAACTGTGTAATCAAACCAGGTAAATCACTTCTCTGCCTTTTTAAAAAATGGCGCCATATACATTTAATTTACTGCTTTATGTCATGACTTTTGTTGTTGCTGTTTCTGTTCTTTTTTTTTAACTCATGAATTTTTTTTTAATTATATTTTTTATTTTATTATTTTAACTAAACAAAAACAGTACTTTGTGTGTTATAAACAAAAGACAAAAAGTAAACGTTACAGCAAAAGTCATTAGAACAATACGGCGTTTGCGGAAAACTGCAAGAACTCTGGTCAGCAAGGCTTGTGATGGTGCTACATAAGCAAAGTTACCAAGGGTTTACAGGTTTATGAATATCTTCAAAACATTGCGGCAATGAGATTCCATTTTTGGTGGGACGGCGGGCGTGGATTCAATATCATAAACTGATTTAAAGTATTTCATAAAGCCTTCTATCTTGGGGGTGAATTCTCCTTTTTTACAGATCCAAATGAAATATCTCGCAAGAAGACAGCAGAAATTTATCTGGTGTCGATTTTTTGAAGAATCAGGCCTCAGACCAAGTGCTACTAAGATATGCAATGATTTATGCTCAGGTGTAATATTATAAGTGGCCATCTTTGACGTCAATGAATTCCAAAAGGATGAAACTTTAGAACAGTACCAGAAAAGATGGAGAAGTGTTTCTACTTCATTTCCACAGAAAGTACACTTAGGACAGTTCTTTATTCCAATTTTTGTTAGAAAATTATTAGTTGCTAGTCACCTGTGCGAAATCTATTGGTTTCGTGCTCTTGGTATATTTAGAAGCATGAACTTTGCGTCCGCGATAAGTAATGGTCACCTGCCTTACCCATGGGGATGGTGTTGGAAGGAGAAGAGGGTGGGTGGGGAGGCGGTGGTAGAGGAAAACGCCTATGAGAGGGGAGGTCTGAAGGTGTGCAGAATGTTTTATTTAGAGCGTTTCGTATTGTCCGTATTCACAAGTTGGCTCGCAGAAGCCTTTGATTTTTTTCGACTTTCATTTACGTACATCACGGGTTTAATAGCCATATGCCATAGTTAATTATGCATCACATATAGAATTGTGTTATAATTTTTTGTAACATCTTACCACGATGCCCTCCTTACTGACTCACATTCTGTGAAACCAGTGAAACTTGTAAACCATAAATAAACCTCAAAGCTGGCCATCGCTATCATTACAGGAAAACACGAGGAATGTCATGATGGAAAATGCAGATGCAAACAAGGTTACAAAAGGAGTGCAAAGGGGGAGTGTGTTAAAGGTAAAAGTAGTACGTAATGTCGATTTAACATTCAGAGTACACATCACTGTTATCATTACGTTTTGAATGTAACTGTAGCATCTTACCACGATGGCCTCCTTGCTGACTCACATTCTGTGAAACCAGTGAAACTTGTAAACCATAAATAAACCTCACCGCCATCGCTATTATTCACAGGAAAACACGAGGAATGTCATGATGGAAAATGCAGATGCAAACAAGGTTACACAAGGAGTGCAAAGGGGGAGTGTGTTTAAGGTAAAAGTAGTACGTAATGTCGATTTAACATTCAGAGTACACATCACTGTTATCATCACGTTTTGAATGTAACTGTAACATCTTACCACGATCGCCTCCTTACTGACTCACATTCTGTGAAACCAGTGAAACTTGTAAACCATAAATAAACCTCACCGCCATCGCTATTATTCACAGGAAAACACGAGGAATGTCATAATGGAAAATGCAGATGCAAACAAGGTTACAAAAGGAATGCAAAGGGGGAGTGTGTTAAAGGTAGTACGTAATGTCGATTTAACAAAGATTATTTATTCAGCCGGAGTACACATCACTGTTATCATTACGTTTTGAATATGTAACTGTATTATTTCACTCAGCCACGTTCTTGAAATATGTTATGTTTAATTTTATGTCTAATTTTCTAGACCACTGCGTAGATTTGATAAAAATTCGAGTTTCGATTGGACCAGAAGCGGGCCAGGCGGCTTTATATTTTCCCACATAACGGTGGGAACGGTGCGGAGTCCTCAGGCTGCTCGCCTGGGGCCGGATTCACGGAGCCCTCCTAAGTTAAGACATATCCTAAGTATTGTTTCTTAACAATAGCCTATTATCATTCCAACAATAGTCTATTGTCATTCCAACAATAGGCTATTGTTAAAAAAACAATACTTAGGATATGTCTTAACTTAGGAGGGCTTCGTGAATCTGGCCTCTGGATCCGCCACTGAAATAAGCTCCGGGAACGAAACTCAGTCAGCGGACCAAAATTCAACTTAAAATTAATGTCATGAACCATATCGTCAGTCTGAAATACCCATAATGTACATTTTTGTTTGAAAGGTCTTAATTATTTACAAAAATGGGTAGCAGCTATTAGTTTTCTATTCTGTTGTTGCTGTTGTTTTTTTGTCCTGTTATGACTTCATTGGCAATTTTTGTAACCTAGGGCCCAGTCTCAAGGTTCAAGCTCCATCCACGGCCATGAAGTTCTCCTGTCACGTGACCATGCTTATGTTGGGCTTGCTTGGGCGCCTGGCCTTATCAATATGACCGTGGAACCCGGACATGCTTTGCTGTTGTGTTTTTTCATTCTCTTTATTTTATTTATTTCAACAAGAACTCTTGCAAAGATTATTCCATTTTTGGTTAGCTCTGGTACAAACAAACAAAGAAATCCGTTGGTCATTTGTTTCGTTGGAAAATAAGCTCTCGTTGAACCGTTTTCTTTTTACTCAAGCTACAATCTTTAAACAACCGGTTACAACTATAGTGCAAGGATATGATACCTAACTTGTCCTGTAACATTTATTTGTTATCTAAACTGTATCTAACCTGTATTTATATCTAAACTTGCTTCTGGAAATCTTTCCATAATCAAAGGTAACCCTGACTTTATCAACAGTAGCAAACGCGCATCAATAACAGTGCGTATGAAAAAACCTTCATCAAAGATGTTCGATATCAATAAAATGCTTGTATTGCTGAACGTTATCTTGTCATTACTATTAAGCTAGGAACCAGTTTTATCTGGGTAACTATATCTGTAAGGAAGCACACCATCCCCTCGGTATGGTCATTACCTTAAACGTGCACATAGGCGTACGAGGGGGGGGGGGTGGTGCTGGGGGGGCTGCAGCCCCCCAGTCGTAAAAAATATAGTATTATTCGGGCAAAAACTGGGCGACTATTCGGGCACCACAGACACAGTAAAATTACTGAATTATTTCGTGATTCAATGTCTTAATTTATTTGTTTTTATTTCGTAACTCACATTACTCACTTAACTTTCTAACCAAGCTCCACACTATATCGATCATGTCATTCATGTGAGAGATCCATTAGACGCTCACCGCGTGAGCAGGCATAGAACGACAAATTTGCGTTGTGGTCCGACAAGCCGGGTGGGAAAGACCGCCCAAGGATTGAAACTAAGGGCGCGTTTCTTTCTACATATTCTGCCCATTCCAATAACAGAAAATCTCAAACTATTGCACATATTTCTCTCGTAAAATATGGAAAGAAGTCGCTACTCTGACTGTGTGTACTGGAATCAGCATCATCATGACAAATAAACATGACGTCACGAGTTTCATTCGGGCAAATAAAGTTCAGCACCCCCGACAAAATTTTTCCCATACGCCGATGCACGTGCACACAACAATGTCACCATATAACCAGCAATAGTCATCATTTAGGCTAACTGTAACTGTAAGGACGTACACTACACCATCTCCTCGGTATGGCTATTACCTTACACATGCGCACAACCATATCACCATATAACCAGCATAATTCAACACATTGATACACTGCCCAAATATGGTAAAAAAGGTGTCGATAGACGTTATGTCTACATGACATATAACCAGCGATGGCGGTAAATTTCGCATTTTGAAGGAAAGTGAAAATGACTGCTGCCTGTAATTTCGTGTTTTGGGGCGAAAAAGTGCGTGAACTATTAGTTAAAAAAGGGAAAAGAAAGAAAAAAAGAGAAGAAAAGAAAAGAGAAAAATACTGTTCACATGATTGGACAAAAAAGGCGCGAAATTTTCGCGTTGTCGCGGTCGCAGTGTTTCTTGGCGTAGCTGAATGAAAACTGGTTCAAAGTTTAACCGCTCGACAAGAAGTGAATGTAGGAGCACAATTTTCGTGAAATTCCTTTGGTAATCACCTCTGGAATATTATATAGACTTGATGTTTCCTCAGAAAAGTTTCTGATCTCGTCATTACGGCTGTGAGAGCTAAAAAACGAGCATTCCAAGTTTGTAAACAACATTGACCGACTCAGCTCGTACTTCGATGTTTGAAAATTTGGTGCTTATGGAAGGGACTAAAAAGCCAAATCAACTACAGGTACGACGTTTTAACCGTTTCTTGTATCCTTTAGCTGTGAATTTTTGTGAGCTTACTGTCCACGCTGTAGTTCTTTCCGACTTTTCGCCGCTATGTTTAGGTTCGTAGCCGTGTGTTTGTTCAATTTGTTTTGATTTTGAATTGAACTTTTTAAGATACGAAACACTTGTAACTAAGACATTCTATGCCATTTTACTGTGTTTTAATTCTTGTAGTCACTACTCTGTCCCGTTCTTTGAGCAGACGAAAGCTCTTCGTAGAAACTGTCAACTGATTGTGTACGCTAAATTAATTTTAGCTTGGCAAAAGTTTCGGCATTCACTGCTTGTTGTTTAAGAAATGGTGCGAGGTAAAATATTGTAGTTAGCCTTTTTACTTAATGAAAGGTTGTAAATCTCAATGATTTTTCTCTCGAAACTGTGATTTGTTATCAATGTGTTGAATTATAAAACAGTTATAGTGTTCAAGCTTGCACAATATTGACAAAGGCGCCACTTTCATTCATGAACTGTGTGATGTTGCAAGTTTCGCGCGGTAAAACATCTGTAAGCTTTTTTTAAATAAAAGGCTTGTCGGCGATATTTTTTCTTCAAACTGTGCTTTGTTATCAATGTGTTGAATTACAATAGTTAATTATAATTCAACGCATTGATACACTGCCCAAATATGGTAAAAAAGTTATCAATATACGCTATGTCTATATGACGTATATCCAACGATGGCGGTAAATTTTACATTTTGACAAGAGAATGCAAAAATGACGGACCGACCTCGACATTTTTTCTTCAAACTGTGCTTTGTTATCAACGTGTTGAATTATAAAACTATTATAGCGCTCAAGCTTGCGTGATATCGCCTAATTTTAGCCGACTCGGCCTACGGCCTCGTCGGCTAAAAATCAGGCGATATCACGCGCGCTTTCGCGCTATAATAGTTAAATAGTCATCTAATAGGCTAACTATATCTGCAAGGAAGCACACTATACCATCCACTCGGTATGGCCATTACCTTACGTATGCACCCAACCATATCACCCTGGTAGTGGCAGTCATGGACAGCTGTTTGCCCTGGTTAGGACTCATCAGCATGGCCAGGCGAAAGGGTTTCATATATAATAATATACATGAAAAAAATTACTCGATTCTGATTGGCTGAGAGCAGTGCAGTTCAAGTGTAACACCAGCGCAAAACGTGTAACACCGGTGCAAAAAGTGTAACACCAGTGCAAATTACAAATCGAAAAAAAAAAATTTTTTTCTTTTTTTTTGGCCAAAAAACAAGAAAAAAAAATTTCGAAAAAAAATTTTTGGAAAAAAAAAATAAAAAAAATTCCAAACAAAAATGGGGGCAAACTCAGTTTTTCATGTATAATTATTAATAAGTAATCATACGGTTTTCTCGTTCAATTTGGGATTAATTTGCACTTGTGAGTTTTTCAAAAAGCTCAAATTGCACTCGCCGAAGCGGCTCGTGCAATTTTGAGCTTTTTGAAAAACTCACTCGTGAGTTAATCCCAAATTGAACTCGAAACCGTATGATTACCTATACAAATCGTTGACCCCGCCAGTTACTAACACTGAGATACAATACAATACAGTTTTATTTTCACATTACCATGACATTTTTGTTACAAGAAAATATATATCTAGCTAAACTAAAATTACTAAAACAATAGGACGAATAACTAAATATAAATAACAATTGAGGAAATGCCTAGTGTCTAAATTAACCATACAGTTTTCTAGTTAGACACTAGTCTTGTATAGTATCAATTCACATGTAGACATCTATTACAAACAGTCTATGCGCCCTGATTTGCTTCTTTATAAATAAACGGCAGTACAGCAATTGACAGGACGCGAGGAGTGAATATGCCAAGCCGGATTCAGTGCTACCAGCTATTGCTATTGCACTAGCAATAGCAATAGCTGGTAGCACTGAATCCGGCATAGCATATTCACTCCTCGCGTCCTGTCAATTGCTGTACTGCCGTTTATTTATAAAGAAGCAAATCAGGGCGCATAGACTGTTCTAGGTTCGAGGCCAGCCCGCGCTCCTCCACCGAACGCGGTTCTACTCTCTTCTTCTTCTCTCGGGAGGACGTCCTGGACCGAGAGAGCGGCAGACATTGAGCCCTGCCCTATCTTTAGAAATGTATAAAAAATAACAAAAGATAAGGTTTCTACTTTGAGAGCTAAAAGCTCGCTCATAATCTTTTCCCTGACGGAGTCTTAATCATTCTACAATTTGCTAAAAATGCTTCAAATTGAGACTTGTCGGCGCCGTTATAATACGTTTGACGCATGCATGGCGCATGCACAGACATTTGACCGCGGAGGAACCCTATGCACAAGGAAACTTGTCAGTCAAGCGATACACGGAGACTTATAGGAGACTTAACAAATTTACACCGGTTTTCCGTGGTGTGGACTCTTATTTACCACGATTTACGTCATCACATGGTCAAAATGTTGTGGACTCACGAGGCGCAGCCGAGTGAGTCAGCAACAAATTTTGACCATGTGATGACGTAAATCGTGGTAAATAAGAGTCCACCACGGAAAACCGGTGTAAATTTGTTTTTTACAACAATATTTAGAAAAAAATACAAGGAAAAATCGAAGTCTTGTTACAAAACGTGACAGCAAAGAAAGAGTAAGCGTTGTCTATAACTTTCTCGCAATCTGATTGGTTGTTTTCAAGCGCGCGTGATGTTAGCGTCAGCACCGTTGTCTGGACTCTCATTTACCACTCACGTCGACCAATCAGATTGCGAGTTTAGCGGCAATTGTGGTAAAAATCATATTCGATTAGTAAGGACGACTTGGAATGAGGCTGTAAACAGATGAAAGACAACCTAACATGCACTTCATTTCCCGTCTACAAGTTATCCTGACTTGTCGGTAAAGCGCGGAAAACCAGGAGCGTGGAGCTTTATTGGAAGACCGCCAAAGCGTGGTGGGCGACAAGGCATGATAGACCCTAACTTTGTTCCCAGGGTCTCTCATCTTCCCGCCCCCTGGGGCGAGAGAAGAGAGAGGACGGGAAGATGAGAGACCCTGGAAACGAGGTTGGATTAGACTCACGCCATTGGGAACTGGTATATTGGGATGCATTTTTAGCCATTCTGGGAGCATTTATTATAAAAATTTTGCGGCGCGCGCTACAAATGCCTATGGCATTTGATTTAGCCCCCCCAATCGAAAATATGCTGCGCGGTCCCTGAAACAAGTGACATTAGGCCGGGACCAGCCAACTGCTGTTGTCCGCCTTAGAGAGGTGGATAAACTAAGACACTTTAAATTTTACGAAAACAAACTTCAAAGAAACACAATGTTACTGTGTTTCATGATATAACTGTATTGTGACGTATTTCTAAAGGGCGCGTTAGGTTCTAAATGGAAGGAGAATCACCAAAGAATCCTTGAAGCCCTTCGCTCAACCACCAAATAGGTAAGCGTTCTCCTTCGTCGAACGCAATAATTGCCGTAATTGTAGTACTGACGTAATTAATTCTACTTACAATTGTTACGAAATAAACATAACCGCATTTTACTGCGTTACTGATATTCTGTAAACAACCGACATGCCAGGGTAGTTTGCAAACTAAAAATTCCCTGAAATCAGATGGGAAGGAGCAGCAAGCGGATTTGTGTTTTATTCTTGATCTGTTTTTTCGTTGCTGTTGATTCCATCTCACTAAAGGAATACCGTAAGTGAAAATGCTGTTCTTTTAAATTTGGTGAAATTTCCACCGCGGTCAAAATGTCTGTGTATGTGTCAAACCACAATGTTAAACCGGTTGTTTTCACGCATCGATATTCAAACAGTAAACAAATGTACACGGCGTCGACTAGTTTTAAAATACTTCGCGCCTTTAAAAAAAGCTTGAAACGTTTTTAATAAATCGTAAAACGACTTACTTAGTAAACTCACAGACACAGAAAAAGGTTATGAGCTTTAAGCTCGCAAAACCTTATCTTTGACGGACTTTTCTTAATTTTTACGTATATCTGTCATTCTCAAAATTTTTATCGTGACACCATGTTGCTGCAATGGTTTGCTTTGAATTTTTACGCTGGAAATTCTTGCGGTCGGCCGACTGAGAATAAAGACATCGCGCATGCTCACAGCATGAGGACGAAAATGAGTTGACCTGAGCTTGTCCATTTCCGTGATTACCATATTACTGACTAAACTAGGCTTCTGTGAAATTCAAAAATAATAAGTAATATTGTGAGGCTTACTCAGAAAACATTCCGAAAATAAACCTGGGCTTATATTTCATGAAGATTTATTTTTTTTAAAGTTAATTTATGTAGGGCTTTTATTCGGGGGTGCTCTCTATTGGAGAGAATTGTGTGCTTCCAAATTTCATTAAGCTTATAATTTGACAGCAGTTTACGTCTGAAAAGTTTCACAGTTTAAATGAGAAAATTACGTATTAACTTGGAATCATAAACAGGAATGACAAGAGAACGAACTGCACAGTCATCAAAAACGGTCTGCGTTACCCGAAGGCTAATCCTTAACATTTGCGCAACATTTTTACATAAGAGCAGGAAAGCTCGATTTCGGGATGGGTGGTAAATATCTGGAATTTGAAATTTCTTCGTTTGAAAGGGAATTTTTTCCTGAAGTTTGCGGTAATTCATGAAACATTTGCCATGATCTTCCTTGCAATCGTTGCTAGGTACAAACACCCTTATGAAGCGTCGGATTCCTAAATTTATCGTCCAGATATTAACGCCGTGAACACAATTCATTTCATTTTCAAGTCTTTCTTTTTTTTTTGGAGGTAACAGTGAGTGCAGCTAGAATAGGAAGAGTATGATTGGATGCGTAATTTAGGGACATCGCGAATTTCTAAGCATTTTTAATAATACAAAAAAATATATACAATTTAGTCAAAAACATTGTTTAAAATTTATACCCAATCCACCGTCAAAAATATAGCTGAAATGTTAATTTATTTACTTATTTATTTACTAAGCGGTTATTTAGATAGATGGATGCTTTTATTTAATTTAAGTCATGGTAGTCTTCAGTATCAACGTCGAATCAACGGATCATCTGTTGTCAATGCGATCCATAATTGTTTAATAAAACAGTTAAAAACTATCTATTTACAATATTTAAAACCATTGAACTTAGACTATAAGAAACTATATGATAAAAATAACTATTTAAAAAAAAATTTAAAAACGACGCTTTCATTGTAATAAAAACTGAGAAAAGACTTCTTGGCCTATTCATACTTATGTTACGGTACTGTAATAATGCACTTTTTAATTTTACGTACACAGTTCCTAAGTACATCAAGACTTTTAACGCAAGAGAAATCAAAACCGGCAGTTATAGTTTGCTGTCAGTTGATGAAAAACACAATCACTTGCTAGTTGGAGCAAGGTATGTTATAGCTGGGTTGCATATATAGAGATCTCCCAATTGGTCTCGCTTGTCAAACCAAACGAAGACATTTCAGTTTGTTCCATGCGACAAAATGCTCCAGGTGTTTTGGAGCAGTTTGGCGGCCTTGTCCAGTTGGGGGTTCCCACGCCTGGCCTGCCTTATCTAAAGATTAAGACGAACCTCTAAACCATTACGCCAGGACTACGAGTTAAAACACAATATAATCGGTCCACAATTATTGGTTGAAGTATATGTCCCAGGGGTTGGATAGATAGATAGATTTAGAGATTTGTTTATTCAGAGCCCCTTGCAGCTAAGAGCTGGATAACAGGATCGTGCGCAAATACATATAATTAACATTTATCTTATGACAAAAAATCTAAATATTTCACAGATACAAATTCTGACAATCTTTTTGTCCTACACATTTTGTTATTAAAGTTCCGGCAGCTTCGTAACGAGTACGAGTAAACGGAAGCTACCCTTCCACTCATGGCAAGGCCAAACACAGGGTTAGATGGTTTTAAATTACGCATAAATGATTCGCAAGCAGCAACCCTACGGTCTTCTAAAGACGGCAGACCACTTAGTATCAATGCCTCGTCATAATGTAAATTCGGAAGAATTATCCTAAGGGCGCGCTTTTGAATTCCCTCCAATGCATCAGACAGATACTTTGGCAGATTCGCGAATACAGCCGAGGCGTATTCAATTACTGATCGTATAAGGGAGCAATATACTGTGATTAAATCTGATGTCGGCACGCCACACTTCTTTAGAGTTCTAAGCGCATAGAGGCGACGATTGGCCTTTTTGATTATGTAGTCACAGTGAACACCCCATGTCAAATCCTCTGAAATATAAACTCCGAGAAGTTTAAAGGACTTGACACGCTCGATAACAACTCCGCCTGTACAGATAGGGCGCCAAGTGCAACTATTATAATCAATGGGCATGTGATCACTTGGTCTGATCCTGTGATTATGTGGCCTTTTTAGCAATCGTTTACACCAGCGAAAGAGGCAACAGAAGCAGAATCGGAATCGCAAGACAGCTATGTTTTAGTGAAAATCAATACCACGGAAGCGGATAGTAAGCGACGGAAGTAGAAGCGGAGTCGAAAGAAAAAGGAAACCTCATGATCCTTTCGATTCCGATCCCGAAAACGACTCCACTAGAATGAAGTCTCCTCACGCTTGCGACTGGAATTTCGCGTACGATTCACTCGCTATGTAAGAAAAATCCACATTTACAAGCTGTAATGTTATAGGAATGGGGTGGGAATCACATTTGAAGCTTATTCGTCTTGTTTTTGCTTCAGAAACCATGCTTTTCTGGTGGATTTGGATGACATCGACAAATTTATGGTGAGAGTCATACGAGACATTTTATTGCATTTTATTTCAGTTTTTTAACAACTGTATTGGATTAACTACAAAATAGCGTACTTACTAACACACAGAGAGAGAAAACAGATACACAGTGATAGTTACCAAAACGAGCGAGGCGCAAAAGGGACGTTAGTATCCATGCGGAGCACCTCCCCGTGGAGATTAAGACAACAAAATAACGTTGTACAAAATATAAATATGCTAATGTGGAAGTCTAAAAATTAAAAATCATTGTAGCAAGCTAGAACAGGTTCTTACTGTTGACCACGTACACAGGTCTTATTAACATGGAAAACAGATAACAAAACTGTACACTGAGTAATGACGAAAACAATTTAATATAACAAACACGAGGAAGAGTGCTCCATCAAGATTTCACAAAGCTTGATTCTTAATGTTTTGTAATGCACTCGTACCCTACGCAATACTAGTTCACGCTTTTGGAATTCCCTATCAATTAATACTAGAAGCAAATTCCTTGGCTCTCCTCGTTTCGTAAAACTATTAAGAACTTTCGCCGACTTTCGTTTTTCTACTACAAGCACTTAAAGCCAAAATAAAGGGTGCGTTAAACAAGTTATATTGTTATATAGCTGGAGTTTTTGTCAATACAACGCGCGCGTTGATTGGTTGATTCATCGTCACATGACATCTAACAAACAAACTGTTTCCCGCCAATTGTGCTGAGCGGGCAACATTTGCGAAAGCGGGCAACAATTTTGACGTCAGAGGGTAACATTGCACTGTTGCCCGCTAGCGCACGTGATCAGACCGTGACCAAAGGTGGCATGATTATGATGGATCGAGTGCTCGGCGCGTTTTTCAAGCTGTCTTGTGTTGTGGTTTTTTTTGTGTTGCTATATAACAAATCACTTAATGACTGATCCCTCGGGAAACAGTGAATTTTGTTTCCCTCGAATCTCGATGTTTCCCTCGACTTCGTCTCGAGAAACATCGAGATTCTCGGGAAACAAAATTCACTGTTTCCCTCGGGACCAGTCATTAAGTGTTTACTATCACTATCGTAACCTGTTACGTCATAAAAATGACCATAATTTATTTAACAATGACTGGGTATTTGTTTGATACCATTATTGTGGCATCAACTAATAAAGACTGCGGTAGTATTAATAATGCATCAAAGTGTAAGTATAACATTGTTGTCAGCCATATTAAGTGTGTTTGTTTCTTTTAGTCGTGGAATTTAACAGAGCCCTTAAGCAGCCAGGTTTCCTGCAACAAAAATTCGGTATGACTCATTAACATTTATCCAGCTTTACTCGTGAATTAACTATGTTTAACCGATGATGTTACGCTTTCATGATTTTTTTTTTTTTGAAATTTATGATTTATTTTGTTTCAATTTCAGAAGAACCCATGCAGTTATTTCATCAAGATAATGTTACCATTCAGAGAAAGAATTTTACTTTGCTGGACTAAAGGAAAATGGAAACAAGCCTGTGCTTGGAGAAATGTGAGTAACTCATCCGCATAACAAATTAGGCTCATTTGCAAGGCTGCAAATATTTCACCAGCATCTGAATTATTTATTTGATGTCTAATCTCAAACCAGTCGGCATTTCCTCGAATATCATGTTAATTTGAGAAAAAGGCCATGTGATGTCACGTGATCCACAAGAAACACCATTACAAATCGTTGAGAATGATGAAATCTTTCCAAGTCCAGCTGTATTCTTTTTTTCTGGCATGTGAAGCGTTATTTGAAAAAAAATGATCTGGGTGTCAATCTCGCCCATATCAAAAATATGATGGTTATTTTTAGGCACCTCGTGGATTTTTAACAGTTATAGTACGAAAACGAGTGCAATGTCGCCCGATATTTAGTCGACGAGTTGGCTCGGTAAAATCAGGCGATATTGATCGATATTGCGTAAGCTTGAGCACTGTAACTGTTTCATAATGCAACACATTGATAACAAATCACAGTTTCGCCAAGAAATGCTGCCAAATGTTTTTGTCCAATCATGTGATCTATAATTTTTCTCCTTTCTTTGCTTCTTTTTTTCTATTTTGTTTTTTTACCTAATTGTTTACGCATTTTTTCTTCCAAAGATATGAAATTGCAGGCAGCGGTCATTTACATTTCCCTTCGATCAAAATGCGAAATTTACCAGCATCGCTGGATACAGCTATTTCAATTAAGATCAATTAACGTTGTCGGATGAAAGCTTAAAGCCAAGACCGTCCGCAAGATAGTATGGGTTAGGCTTAAAAGCCATTGCATAAAAATCCCGTACTACCATGCGGTGTTGGCTTTTCGCCTTTTTCATCCGACAACTTAAATGAAATAGCTGTATACGTCATGTAGACCTGCGGATTTCGAGAGCTTTATGACCATATTTGGGCAGCGTATCAATGTGTTGAATTATAAGTTATTATATATCCCGTCGTTGCCTAAAAACAACACTGGAAGGGTGATATTTGTGCGAATTTTGACAATTTGTGGAAAATTTCATCCATTCATTTCTAAAAAAATAACGATTTTTTTTCCTGTTATCAACTTTTCGTGACTTTGAAACTGAAGAAATTGCAAAAACGCGAAAATTTGATGTCGTGAAAATTTACTGCAATAACTAAAGGTAGTTGAGTTAAATCTATTTTTACTGAAAATTTCCCATCACATCTAACTTTTGTCCTAAGAGGACTGATTTAAGTGCTGCTTCTGGCAAAGATGATCAAGAAAACCTAAAAAACTTCTCACCGAGCCCTACACCTGGACAGAATGATACATCTGTAATAACAGGTTTGTAATCAAAGGCTCTTCTTAGCCATCTCGTGAATACGAAACGCTCTAATTATTATTTAAACAAGCAGTAATCAGGGATTATTAAGTGCGTTCGAATGTTTGTTATGGGTAAGAAGTGTTTGAGACTTGTTTGAGTGACATTTCGTTCTTTTTGCGTTCGACGTTAGGAGAACGCAACCTAAACTCAACAAGCGAGAGGCCCGGGCACGAACATTTAGGGGAGAGAAACTCGATTTTGTGGGTGGGTCAAGTACCGGAAATTTGGGCAAGGATGAATAAAAAATTTAGTTCACGTTACTATACATATCTTTTAATTTTTTTCTCAAAATGATGGGCCTTTTTTCCGTTGAAAACTGACCAAAACTCTTCGCGCCTAATTAAAATTATGTTGGCAAATGGCGCCGACAATTCTGCAGTTCACAGTTTTTAAACGCTTAGAACTTTTTTAGTAAACTTTCAAAACGTTCGGAAAATTAACAGTGTATTAGCAATATATTAAAGTTTAAACAGCGGAAATGGCAACCTTAACTTTTCAGTACTTTGCTTAAAGGCCCACCTTCACCCAAAATGTTGTGCCCGCTAAATGTTGTGCCCGCCGTGATCTCTTTCTGTGCTGAATTCGTGTGAAACAAAATTCACGCTTTTATAATATAGGCTCAGAAATTTGGGACATTTGATTGGCTGATGACAGAACTATTCTGACGTAATAGTGGTATTTCAAAGTATTTTAGCAATGACGCAGTGGTATAACACGGTTGCTATGACTACCAAGCGACGTGTTTACATTTTTTGTCTTTTCAAAAAAATGGCGGACAGATTTCCTGAAGTTTCGAGTGACGAAATTGAACAAGTGGCTAAAAAAGCGAAAAACAAAAATACGACAAAAACCACAAATACGTGGGTCAATGTGTGGAAAACGTGGGCTAAAAGCAAGGGCCGAGAAGACAACATTTTGAAGTATGAAGCCCAAGAATTGGACGCGACTCTCGCTGTTTTCTTTGCTGAAGTGCGAAAAAACGATGGCTCTGAATATGAGCCTGACAGCCTACGAGTTATGCTGTCGGCCCTAGATAGACATCTCAGGGAAAACGAGATCAAACATTGCATAGCGAAGGATCGATATTTTGTGAAATGCAAACAAGTTCTTGAAGGAAAATTGAAAAGCGAGAGAACTTCGCGAACAGGGCTTCGGGAAAAGGCCAAATGCTACAAAAGCGCTCACCTTTGAAGACGAATAACAACTGTGGCAGAAGCGTGTCCTGGGTGACCACAGCGCCAAAAGCTCTTCTTTGAACCACTTTCACAACTGCCAGGTGACAATAAAGTACAGCGCCGGAGCCGATGCCACCGTTGGAATTGTACAGAAAAACAGTTAAATACGAAGTGAAATAAGCTCTAGTTTCGTTCGTTTCAGCCCTTTCTTTGATTCTCCGTTTTGACACGCCGATTCACATGTATTACGGTTCATTTTTGGCAGTAGGAAGGCTGTAAAAACGTTTAGAGACGACTTTCAACTTTTTTCCCTCGGCAAACTAAATTTAGCTCTGTTTTTGACAAGAACACTGCGCAACCGTGAAGCGCTGTCATTCATTCAATGTGAAATGTTCCCACTGAATATGGCACGGTGTTCATTTGACCGTAACGAAATAAAAGACACTTTTGAAAAAAATTTCTGAGCCTATTTTATAAACAAATAATTGGATGAGTTGTACGTGATATTTTGGTAATAATACCGCTCGTAATATTTCAAAATTGTTCAAAATATCACTCGCCGAAGCGGCTCGTGACAATTTTGAAATATTACTTGCGGTATTATTACCAAATATCACTACAACTCATCCTATTACCTATGCAAATACGTGCAACCAATCAGATCATGAATATGAACAATGGAGTATTTCAAAACAAAAAAAAACGACCGCAGCGTCTTTTGGGTGAAGGTGGGCCTTTATAATAACTTTTGCAAATTTCTCTCGTTTGACCGCGGTTAACCAGTAACATGAAGTCTGTTATATAATTTTAAAAAGCCTTTTGGGATAATGTGAACACCTACTTGTACTTTCTTTTTACAGAGAACGGGACGCTCTTCACTGGCTCAATCCCAGCTTCTGGGTATTCGCTTATCTATAGTAAAAGCTTCAAACAGCCAAAACAAAGGGATATTTATACAACTTTAATGTCTCCGGGTAAGTTTGTTAGTGCGATGTTTATGATAGTGTAGTCTCTTATTGAGAAGTATCTCCTTAAAGGGACGATGTCCTGGCTGATATATCGTATTTTCATAATTATGTCCAGGAGCTTGCCTTAAAGACGTTCGCGCGAAAACCTTCTAACATTGATTTAAATTTTTTCTAAAACTTTTGCTACAGCTAGGTAACGAGTTACTCGTGTCAGAAATGAAAAAATTGGGAGGTCACCGTGTTCGTTTCGAAGATCAGATATCTGAAAGGGCACCTTAATTTGGAAAAATCTGTCTTCCTTACTTGATATGGCCCCAATGTCTGTTAGACTAGATATATTGCAAATGAATCTCTAGAATGGAACTTTCTATGCCAAATTTTATACGAGTGGGTCTATTAAGTAAATTAAGTCAACTGGTGACGTCCCTTAAAATGAATCTTATTTTTAAACGACAGCATTTGCAAACCATGACAGCCGCAAGTTGGCGGGATTCCATGTTGCGTGGGTAGAAAAATGGGAAAATTTTAAACTTCCTACATTGATTTTTTTTGTTCATTTTTTCACAATCTGTCTATCTGGCCAAAAACAGTAGGGGTATCACCGACGATCCATGCGAGTAAAATCTAAGTTTAGTTAACGTAACGGCTACCAGCCCTTTATCTGTTTAGATTTCTTACTTTGCGCGCGCGCTCGTGCATGGCGTAGCATGGTCTTGCAACATGAATTGCGTGCGCAGTAAAGGTGAATCAGCTTCAAAAAACTTAACATTCAAAAATTTCGAAGAAAATCGTCCTCGCACCCATGTTACACGGCATCAACTTTTAGCGCAACTTTTAGCGCAACAAATCGTCGTTGCGAATCGTCCCGTGAAACCTACAACACCTTAAAGGTGCTGTTACATGAGGCAATTTTTTTCCTGCAACTTGCAACGCAATGCTGACGATAGCCGTTGCGAGAGAAGTTGTGGATGAAATTGCGCGTGTAACACTTCTCTGCGCAACTTGTTTCGCAACGAAAAATTGCGTTGCGAGTTGCAGAAAAAGTTGACCACTTATCTACTTTTTGGAACGTTGCGAGACAAGTTGCAAACGTGTAACATGTAATCAGCAACTTGTATCGCAACATGTCGCAACGGCTCTCGTCAGCGTTGCGTTGCACGTTGCAGGAAAAAATTGCCTCGTGTAACGGCACCTTAAGGGCCGATTTACACGGTACAACTTTGTCGCATGCGACACGCTTAAAACATGCTTACGACATGCTTACAACACGAATTACTCCGTAATAAATCAGCTCAAATCATGTCGTAAGCATGCCTTAAGCATGTCGCATGCAACAAAGTTGTACCGTGTAAATCGGCCCTAAGGATGCGCATAAAAAATTAGTGCGAACGTCGTTAAGCTTGCTCGGTTATCTTGAAATGGGAAGAAAACCTCGCCAAAAGTAACGAAAGCAAAGGAATAACGGCTAAAAAAGTGAAAATTCTACACGAATGGCAATTTTGATTTCTTGACCGCCTGTCACGAAATCAAAATCGATGAACTGTAATCCACTTCCATCGCTTGCAATCCTGCACTTTTTCTCCAAACTACTGCTTTTGTTTTGCTCTATAGAATCTTTTTATCCAATTACTTTGTATATTTGGTGGCATTTGGCGATATAACCCCGGATATAACATAGAAAAAAGTAAGAGAAATATATGTTATTTACCGGCCGGGAGGTCCGTATAGGAAAAAACTGTGCCAGAGGTCTCGAGTACGGCCCGAGGCCGCAGGCCGAGGGTCGTACTCGAGACCGAGGGCACAGTTTTTTCCTATACGGACCGACCAAGGCCGGTAAATAACTTATTTATTTTTTTACTACTTCAATTCTGCGATTTGCCGAGAAAATCTTGATATACTTGTACAGCTTTTCAAGAAATGTCTTTACGCGCCGCGTAAAGCAAAACTGACACATTGCGTGCAAAAAGTAACTCGGTAATCTTCACAACTTTTTCATTCAGAAACAAAAAAACTTATTTTGCAAAGTGAACTAATTTCTATCAGTTTATTTCTCTCGGTAGAATAAACGGCTGTTGTGTTTGCCTGCGGTGAGGATAGAGAAATGTTCTTGCCTACAGCGAAGCCGTGGAAAGCTGAAGATTAACTTAAAAAAAAAAATTTTCAAATTTTTCTACAAATGAAAAGTCGAGCGTAATTCATTCATAGCAGTGCGAAAACTTAAACTGAGCTATTCTTATTTAAAAATGATATCTTCTTGAATGAAAACTTACAGAATTTAGATTAATGAAGGCAAAAGCTGTGGAATATAAGCATACTAATCGAGCAATGTTGTTAAAGTACGAATTATCTCGTAAAATCCGATCGCGAAAATGCGTAGAATGACAAATTTAAGCAACACTTTTTAATGAAATTTCACAGAATCTCGATTAGAAGAAAAAGAAAAACGGAAAAATAAGAACACTTAAATCAAATGCAGTCAAAACCTTTGTAAACAAGCGCTAGATTGTCTAATCACGGTAATTTTTAAGCCACAAATGTCGCTTTGCAAAAAAAAAAACAAACTCCGAACGAACAATAAAATCAACAAATCATAAAATCCAAACTTGTACTCGCCTTTTCGAGGAATAATATTGGCCTTTAATTTTACGGCTGATTTCTCTATCCACTTAGTTTAATCTCTCTTTCTTCATTGAGTCTTTTTGATACCTCGTTGAAGCGTTTTAAAGATCTTAAAAGATCTTTGGTGTGTTTTCGGATCTTTGTCAGCCGATGTCAGCCATGCATGATGAAACTTTGCTGGTTTTCTTCATTGTTTTCTTCATTTATGTCGTTAAATATTTTATCTAGCTAATAAAATTCGCTTCCGCTTTGGTAGCTTTCGTCTGGGTCCATATTTGACGAGAAAATTCAATAATACCAGGGCTCACAAGCTTAAAACAACGGAGTCACAAATTATCGTGAATCATGCAACTACGCAACCCGGGCGGAATCGTTAAGTGAGCGGGCAAGATCGTAAATTTCCGCCCGCTCCCGGAACCAATCATATTGCAGGATTCGCAGAATTCCGCCCTTTCGCGCTCTGAGAAAAAAAATAAATTTTGTTATTTCGGCGGGACAGTCTCCTTTTAACAGCTGTTTAGTACTTTGAAGTGAAATGCAGCCACATCAGTCAAACACCAAGAAAAAAAACAAATTCCATTATGTAAAATGCATCGAAACAATTAACACCATAGAAAGTAAAGTACTGCTAATAAGCTTTCATTTAAAGGGACATTGTCCCTCTAAAAAACCGAAATTGTGTTTACTTAATTTCCATGTTTTAGAGCAGTTTTCAATTGAGTATCGAAAGTAATTACACAATTGCTTTGGTTTTGCATTGCAACGCTTTATGATTGGCTAAAAAATCTCGCGCCACTTTCTCGACCAATCAGAAGTAAAACCAAAACCAATTGTGACTTGCTCGCACGCGTTTTCCCGCGATTGGCGCCGCCGACATGTAATTGTTTCGAGCTCTGATTGGTTCATTGGATTGTTTACGACTGCTGTGATTGGTCAGAGTAATTACTTTGGTTATGGTTTTACCACACTCAATTGAAAACTGCTCTAAATCACTAAATGCCACCAAATATATAACTAAATTGAACAAAATGATTCTATAGAGCAAAAGAAAAGCAGTTGTTTGGTGAAGAAGTGCAGGATTACAAGGATGGAAGTGGCCATGGATTACAGTTGATCAATTTTGATTTCGTGACAGGCGGTCAAGAAATCACAGATTCCATTGTGGTGGAATTTTGAGCTTTTTAGTCGCTATTTTGTCTTTTTAGTTCATATTTCTTTGCGTTCGTCACTTTTGGCGTTTTTTTTTTCTTTCTTCTTGCGGCCATGATCATGAAAACACGATATTTCAGTTGTACGTATACATAACATAACATAACATATTAACATAACATAACATAACATAACAAAACATAACATAACATAACATAACATAACAAAACATAACATAACATAACATAACATAACATAACATAACATAACATAACATAACATAACATAACATAACCTAACATAACATAACATAACATAACATAACCTAACATAACCTTTATTAAAGTGTACACATTTAAAACTAATTATACATACTACTATAAAACATATATACAAGGCAGAATTTCAAATTATTCAAACTTAATACACTTTAATATTTTATAACTAAGTACTACATTTACACTATAAAACTAATTCAACTCAGAAACTAAACATGTACATCTGCTAAACACACTGAGATAAATAAGTTTAGTTAATGTGCGTGGGTTACTACACATGTCAATTTAACCATAGCATAAACGGCATTCTCGGCTCATCCTCGGTGTAAGAACCTGTCAAATTCACGAGTGACGTAAAACAAAGAAAACAAAAGGCATAAAACAATAGAGTCAACTGGGAATGCAATACTACAAAGGTAAAAAACAAAGGAAAAAGTCACAGGTTCTCAAGTACACCGAGGTAAACCCGCATTCTCTCCTACATCCTTCAACAATCGATGTTACGTCCTTTTTGCGTATCATTGTCATAAAGCTACCAAACTTCCATTATTTCTCTCCTCCTTGCTTAATTTTGACCACAATTGTGGTCCGAGAAACCTTAGAGAATGTCTTCCATAAACAACAGTTTTAAAACGAGGTAAAAAACAAAATCTGCATTTCTCAGGCTAAAGTATATCTCTTACTATTTGTATTCTCCTCGTTAATATTAAAAATATCCGCAATATAATTCACTACTAATTTGTTTTTTTACTTTAAACATCATAATAAGTACATCCTGCAACCTTCTATTCTGCAATGTGGTTAACTTAAGGTGGCTCCTAATAGTTTAAACATTCCCATCATGATACATCTATGCTATTCAATCACAGCTACACCAGTAAAGTTAAGAGAAAACGTTTACAGGCTTGTAAACACTTAACCAATGAACAATTTAGGTGGCTACGACATCAAAATTTGTTACCATGGCAACGTCAAAAGAGGCCAAAAAGACCCCATTTTCAACCTTTTGAGGCTAATAACTTCAAAACTGCTCGGTGATTTTTTTTTATTTTTATATATTTTCGTCTTATAAACATAACAAACATTTGTACCAATTTTGAAAAAAATCTGTACGTAGGATTCAGAGATATGTCATTTTTACATAAATTAAAGGAAGCTCTGAACTCTATGTACAGAATTTTTTAAAAAATTGTTAAAATGTTTCCCTTGCCAATTAAACAAAAATATATCGAAAACAAAAACTTTCACCGTTAGTTTATAAGTTATTAGCCTCAAATGGTCCAAAATAGCGTAATTTTTACCTCTTTTCGCGCTGCCATGGCAACAAATGATGACGTCATTTGGATACCACTTTCTTGACTGATAAAAGATTTACTGGTTTCAAGTAAAAGATTTTTAGCCACACCATCGGGCTAGCTGTAATGAAATGCAAAAGACGAGAGGGCTGAACAATATGGAGCCACCTTAATTAGCTCTTTTCAGTCAGAAAGTCAGTGAAAGCACGGTATGAGCTTAGTATAATGATTCTGGTAGTGAAAGGGTTAAAAGTTCTCAAATTCAGTTTAGATGTTCAACTTTGGTTTGTCTGTGTGATAATCGTCAGTTGTCAATATCTGTTCTTGTTCTCATCACGGAGAATTCAATGTCCACACCTCCAATGCTCTTCCCTCTCTTCAGCTGTGGTTTCCGCCTCCTGTTATAATTTGAATCCCAACCGTGCTTTTTCCACTTCAACAATTCTCTGCTACGTCTCTCATGGCCGATCCCTCCAATGCCTTTGGGTATCTAGTCTGTTAAGACAACATAGCTTAGTAGTAAAATATATTTGTCTTGCTTCTTGTAGGTGTACAATTTGTAAAGAGTTTTATCATTGGACATTACGTTTACTTATTTTTCCGTGATCGGGAGCCGAAGAATAAATGCCACAACTGCGGAATGCAAAAAATTTCATTGATGGCAAGAATTTGTAAGGTAAAAAATTACATAATTTAAAAGGCAGTTAAGCTATTGCCATAAGCTATTCAGTAGCATCTGTATGCTAAGCTTGTTAAGGTTTTGAATCATGGTTGAACCAAAAGTCAATGAAATGGATGCAATCTTTAATAATAAAAGGAGCTGATTGGATTTCAGTGGATCACAAAGTTGAATATTCCGTTAATGGTACGACAACAAAGTCTATTAAATAGTCAGTTAAATTAATAATCCTCGCAATGATCGGACTGTAAGGCGAATACCTCTCTAAGGCGGGCATATTCATGACATCAGCTGATTCCAGCCAAATTTCCCTTAATTGTAAAAAAAAATAACTAATCTCAGTCTATAAGGCGAACAGCCAGAACTGATCCTCGAATAGACCTCCTTCATAATGGCGGCCGATTTATGCTAATTGGCCTCACTGGCCTCATTTTAGAGTAAAAATTCTTTTGAATTTTGCACATGTTACCGAGGCCAGTGAGGCCAATTAACATACATATAAAAGAATAAATAAATCGGCCGCCATTATGAAAGAGGTCTATATGTCCGACTTACGGAGAGTTCACTGTATGCACTTTAAAGTGGCACTGTACCGCCTTTGGTTTTACATTGCTACGCTTTGTGATTAGCTAAAAAAATCTCGCGCCACTTTCTCGACCAATCAGAAGTAAAACCAAAACCAATCGTGACTTGCTCGTACTCGTTTTCCCGCGCTTGGCGCCGCCGACATGTAAGTGCTTCGAGCTATGATTGGTTCATTGGATTGTTTACGACTGCTGTGATTGGTCGGAGTAATTACTTTGGTTTTGGTTTTACCACACTCAATTGAAAACTGCTCCATCGCCGAATGCTACCAAATATACAACTAAATTGGATAAAATGAGGGAGCAAAAGAGAAGCAGTTGTTTGGTGAAGAAGTGCAGGATTACAAGGATGGAAGTGGCCATGGATTACAGTTGATCAATTTTGATTTCGTGACAGGCGGTCAAGAAATCACAGGTTCCATTGTTGTGGAATTTTGAGCTTTTTAGTCGCTATTTTGTCTTCTTAGTTCATTTGCAATTTCTATTTTAAGATAATAAAGCAAGCTTAAAGCAACTCCTGGCCATAATCATGAAAACACGATATTTCAAACGGGACACTGTTCCTCTAAAATCAAATATAAAATCAACTGTTGTATAGCTGGAGTTTTTCTCAATGCAACGCACGCGTTTATTGGTTGATTCATGGTCACATGACGTCTAACAAACAAACTGTTTCCCGCCAAACGTCCATGAGCGGGCAAAGTTTGCGAAAGCGGGCAACATTTGCAAAAGCGAGCAACATTTTCACTGTTGCCAGCTAGAGCATGTGATCATACCGTGACAAAAGGTGGCATGATTATGATGCGATTGATGTTTTCAAACTTTGTTGTGTTGTGTTTTTGTGTTGCTATAACAGATCACTTAATGACTGATCCCTCGGGAAACACTTCGTCTTGGGAAACATCGAGATTCTCGGGAAACAAAATTACTGTTTCCCTCGGGACCAGTCATTTAGTATTTATCCTTCTTTTTTCCAGGGAGACTATGGTGGAAGGTATTCATTCAAAGATCGCTTCGTCACATTTCAAAAGGCCCAACTAAGCTGCACTGATGGCAAACATTATCCGCTCCATTTTAATGAAATTCGTAGGTGATCTCGTTCTTTTAAATGTAGGATTATTGTTAGGACAGAGCTTATACAGACTCTGAAAATCTTAGAGATAGAGATCGTTACAGTAAAGGGCTCTTGTTTGACTACCTTTTTTAAAAGAGGTCTATATCTTATAGCAGAAACCCATAAGTGGGTTGAAACGTGTAACGCGCATTCACAGCTTCCGGATATTCAGTTTTTGCTTAGTACCATATTTGGAAACCCCTCAGTCCCTCGAGATTGGAAGCAAGTTGTTCTAGCGAACTGATTGGTTAATATTTTTAATCTTGATTTGCCAAATATGGCTGTAACATCTTCTTGACAAATTGAATAATCGGAAGCTTGTTTTGAAGCGTACAAGAGACAATTGCACGTTTCAACCCACTTATGGGTTTCTGCTTATAGTCAACACCGCATTTCCAAGTATTTTATGTACTGATTGCCTGAGTGGGAGGAACGGATAGGAAAATATTTGGATCGAGGTCATGGCGTACGAAGCGAGCGCAGCGAGGTCCGTACGCCATGACCGTGAGCCAAATATTTTCACATCCTGCCCGACCTAACTTAGTAAGTATTTTATCAAATGACCAATTTGGAGACAAAATTGTTTAAATTTTAACACGCAAGGCCGTACGCTTTTTTAATAGAGACGTACGGCTTTTTACAGTGCCGCTCGCGCAACTACAGATCACTACACTAACGGCCGTCATATGGGTATTTCGTAAAGTAATTTTGAAAAGAACACGCGCGCGCGCGCGGGTCCATGCGGGTCACATTATAAATCGGCTTCTTTCATTTTCCAAACAGAGGATGTCTGGTGGGACGAAACGACAAGCCTGCTTCACGCCATATTTACCTCTCAGTCGTGAGTATGTATGTATGTGAGTAGTATTTTGATAGATGTGAATATAAATGTTAATTAATGGATGCAATGTGATGCATCAAGTCCCGGGTTTCTTAGCTGAAAGAGTTTACACTATTTGTGACTGTAAATTCAATCTCTAAAAGACAAAATTTAACATTTTAATTTCCTTTTTATTGATCGTCCAGCACTGCAGCTCCCTCGTCAGCTATTTGTGTTTACAGTTTACCCGCCGTCAATAAATTTTTTGATGAAAGCTCTGCCATTGATGAAAAAGATACAAATTGGGCCAAAAAGGAAAATAAACGCACAGAATTTATCCATGAAGTGAGTATGACTTAGACTTGCATAACAGTCAATTCTGTATTACACGGACAGTCTTACCTTACCCTTATCCCCCGAACACCAAAACGCAGGGTGTCCACTTAAAACAGGATCCCATAGAAAAAGGCCATGATTGATTTCATTTTGACGCCAAATATCATTCTAATGAACTTTGCAATTTATAGTTAACTCAGAAACAGTGCTCATTCTTTTTATTGAAAGTGAAAGACTGATCAAAGTATTATGTAGAAAGATTATATTTCGCACAACCAACTAAAAACAAGAAAAATAGGTCAGTTTTGACAATCAAAACACATCAAGACAGTTTCCTATTTGACTGCACTTTAAGAACATGAAGAAGTAGATACTGAGTCTAGATATATATTGTCATATTCATAAAGTCATAGTTATCCAAAGTATTTACACGAGGTATTATGAAGGAGGATCTTGGGATTATGCCTATTATAATGAATAAACTGACACCGACTTACATGTTGCCAATCTCTGCTTTAAAATGAAATAGGATTGGATCATGATATAATGGCGGTTGTGCATGTGAGCTAGCGTGTTAGATTCTTAGACAAACGTCAACTTTTCCTTTGCAGTGTAAAGTAAAACCACAGTACATCGACCCAAACAATCACGAACATGTCCCTGATGGCATGATGGCCACGAGGAAAATGACGTATAAGGAGTATCGACACCTGATATATCCTATGATGGCCGACGCGATACAACCCATCAACTCTGAAACATGGTTTTTTAAACATGGAATCAGGTTCATTTATCCACACTTTGAATCTCAGTTTAACTTTCTGTTTTACACTGTGGGATTTCATCAACAGAGATAAAGTTGTTATAAGTACTGACGATATTAATATTTTATTGAAAGGATGACATCCATTGCTCTGGACAAAGTTGTTGGACACACTGTGGTCTACACATCAACAGGTAAAGCAGCATAGCGGGATTTTTGACTGCACCGAAATTAGTTATCACCTTTTATTGCATCAAGTACACTCTTAAGATTTCCTTTAGGGTTGAGAAAATCTGACTAGGAAATCCTCCCTTAAAATTATTTTAAAAGGTAGCAGAAAATACCTCCATTGACTAATACATAATGTTTTAATCTTTAAACTTTTATCATTATTTCACGTAATTTCTTTTCTTAGCTAGCATCTTTGAAACCAGTTAGAACGAGGTTGAAAGCAAGCTCGCAATATCAGAACATAAAAATATGAAACTTTGTGGAATAAACTAAGGACTACACATCGTAAACAAACAGGAGTAAAACGTTTATTAAAAATGTTATAAGCGTTGTCTTTAGGTATTGATATTCTGACTTTCTTTTTATGCTATCATTGCTTTCTTGCAGACCGAGGCTCTGTTCTTAAAATAACGAAAAAGCCTTGTCTTTTGACTGAAATGGACATCTTCCCTGTAAGTAGCAGATGTGGCCCGATTCCGTGACCCAATCACTTTGCCAGAACATGTCTCGGATCTCGGTTATCTGCGAGAATCTTATTATGTGATACAGTCGAAGCTCTCGTAAGCGCACACCCTCGGAACGCGAAAAAAGTGTCCGTAACTGGAGCTGGCCGCTTGCGAGAATGGTTCTCGTAAGCGGCCACTAGAGGTGTAGGGGATAGATGGCCGCTTACGGGAGCTTGCCCAGCTAACAATAAATAACCGGACGTGGATGACGACAAAACAAACACTGAAATATGGTACTGTAATTACTGCAAAATCATTGTGACGAACGGCGATGTGAAGTTGATTGATAAAAACAAGATACAGAGGTTGTTAAAAGGATTTTCTTTGGGGTGTCCGCTAACGGGAGCTTAAAAACAAAGAAAAAGTCTAAGTCGTAATCTCTGAAAGTGTCCGCGCCCGCTTACGGGAATGTCCGCTTACGAGAATGTAAAAATACAGAGTTTGAATGGGAGTTAAAACGAGGTTTCAAACAAGGAGGCCGTAAGTAGAGCTGTCCGCTTACGAGAGTGTCCGCTAGAGTTTCGACTGTATTAGAGCTATTTATGATAGTTCTGAATCACTTTATGGTAGTTTAATCAAATTTAGCCTGGGATTGTTTGAGTTCCTGATCCTGTGGTGGGCAAATTGTATCCCCTACGTAACTTCCAGGGCATTTTTTTTTGAGGTCCGCAAAATGGGAAGATGGCATCATATGACGTGGTAATTACGTCATTAGTACTGCACAGCCGCCATCTTGGATTTCTCCAGTTCTCTAAAACCTAAGAAAACCGTCCAAATTGACTCAAAATAATCAAAGTGCTTAAATGGTAAAAAGTGGAAAAGTTACGACGATGAACTTAATTTTTTTATTAAAAGGTAAAAATCATGAGTCCAAATTTCGAAAAACATGGCTGTCAAAATCTTGTTGTCGTGGAAACATTAAGTCATTCATTTATCAGCAACTATCAACAATTATCAGCAGATAAATTTTAAGAAAAGTCACAAAGTTTGGCGGTGTTTGTTTGAATATTAAAAAAGTTATAAATGTTCAAAGTCAGCAGGCAGGCTGAATAGAGTTAAATGCGGAGATTAATGATTTTAAAACGAAATACGCAGGTATAACAATACCGAATCTGTTTGTTTTTCCAGTCTGACAAAAGAGAAGTTATCAAAACAATGGTGATTGATACAAATCAGGTACGTCTTGTGGAATTCTAACACACATTTAAGTACGGATTAAACCGGATTTTATTCTCCAAACACAACAACT
Organism: Cladopsammia gracilis; assembly: GCA_022457155.1. Taxonomy (NCBI): domain Eukaryota; kingdom Metazoa; phylum Cnidaria; class Anthozoa; order Scleractinia; family Dendrophylliidae; genus Cladopsammia; species Cladopsammia gracilis. The sequence goes on from JAJGOT010000032.1 coordinate 2,305,790, forward strand.
GCATGTGACTCGTCTCCGACGTTTCGGTTCCCGCATCCAGTCCATAATAATCTTTTGGGGTATCCCGGTATACACTACACGTCTTATCAATACACATGTATCTATCCTCTACCGATTATCTGAAGTCGCATGACATCATGACTTTAGAGATGTTGTTTTAGCAGCAACAACAACAACAACAACATCATCATCATCATCATCATCATCATCATCATGGCCAAGAACAACAACAACTGCTACTTCTATTTGAACGAGTGGCAAAAACTTCCAGCTGACTGTGCAAAATAACTTTTCAATCCACTGTAATGTTAGGTTCGATTTTCAGCCGTTTGAGGGAGTCCGGTTTTTAGATCCTCCTCCCAACAACGGCTGGATCACTGGTGGTGTGCGCGAAGGAACGCGGACGCACAAAAACGGCTGGTAATCGAGCCTACTGTAATGTATAAAAGATGCTAACACCATCCACGGAAGGTCATATACAGGTTCGATTGCGGTTGTCGGGGACTCAATATTTTTTCTTTGTCCCACGCTCGTGGCACGATGAACTTTACACCTTTCCCTTTCTGAACGTCGCTCCTAAAAACCACTGAAAGAAACAGCACGTTTATGATGAATTATCTTCATTCACTCTCTTTTTTGGTTCAGTTACACAGCGTACAACCACTGGCACGTTACGTTTTACTTTTCAGTGTTGTAAATGACTTGTTTCGATTTAATTTTCAGCATGTTCTTTACATGGGTTCAAGCACAACACTTACAAAGCTGAGTTTACTGCACTGCAGCCGCCATCTTTATTACAGGTAAGTTCTCTGAGTATCAGAGAGTGATCGAGTGAATGTGCTGTTTGTTATGGTTTATGTCAGGGTCACTGATTTACGAAGACATTATGAAGGATGAACGGGTGATATTTTGTTTTATAATTCAACACATTGATACACTGCCCAAATATGGTCAAAAAGTTATCGATATACGCTATGTCTACATGACGTATATCCAACGATGGCGGTAAATTTCGCATTTTGACAAGAGAATGCAAAAATGAAGGACCGGCCTCGATATTTTTTCTTCAAACTGTGCTTTGTTATCAATGTGTTGAATTATATGATATCGCCTGATTTTAGCCGACGAGGCCGTAGGCCGAGTCGGCTAAGAATTAAGCGATATCACGCGCGCTTTCGCGCTATAATAGTTAAATAACAATCCATTTTAGCCAGTAAAGTAAATACGTTGCCGACACATTTTACACTGGCTATACTAGTAGGTTAACTAAAATGTTTAACACAAAATCAAGCTTTCTAACACCCTCCAATTGTTTCATTTTTTAGTTCATGTATTTTTGCGGCAGATCCTTACTGTGGATGGGACAACAAAACAGCAACCTGTGTTTCAATTCTCTCCCATAGGTAAGTTCTGCTTCCTGGCTTTAACAATGATGGCATTGGCTAAGTCAGGCGTTTATAACTAAGCAAATATCTACGATGCTGAAACATTTTGATGTTATTGTGTACGGAGTCTTACGTTTCCCTAGAAACCCCACTTTGACAAGCATAAACAGCCCAATATAGCAGTTTTGGTTTAATTTTCGAATGGTTTAAGGTTGTTACGACTGCATGCTTTAACATTTTAGGCCACTTTTACCTTTTTACTGATTACTTAAATGGAAAACTTCCGACATCCAATATGGTGGATTTCGGGTATCATGAGGTCATTTATACATCATGTGAGGCCATAGATGACCCAATTTTAGCGTCAATATAACGTAAATACTCTTGAAGTTACAAGCCGCAAACGGCATTTTCAGGAGACTTGCCTTCCCCCGTCCACAAAAACCGAGAAAGGCCCGCGGTCGTAATGACGTTTAGCAGTGACTTTTAGCTCCACGTAATTCCATAATTTAATTGTTAACCCATTCAGACTGGGCTTTTTAGGCAATCTGTGACTGGGGGGGGGGGGCTCCTCGGACCCCCCCCCCTTCATATCTCTGGAACCAGTAAGGCTAGGACCATGAAATTTTCACACAATGTTCATCTCCATAAAAGGAAACCTCACACCCAGTTTTGACCTGCCACACCCAATTATGACGTCACAATGACGCCATTTTTGTTTTTCCGACGTTTCTTTGATATTTTTCCATCCAGATACTTAAAATATCAAATATAACTGTAAAATCATCTTTTTAATATTAAAACATAATAAATACAAACAAGGACACATTTGTAAAGCGAGAGAAAGCAAAAAAAGGCGATAAAACTATAATTTTGAAATTATTGTCCGCCATCTTGGATCCGCCATCTTGGATCCGCCATCTTGGATTTCTCTTTTTTCGTTTAAATTAAAATTTAAAAAATATCTAAAAGAGAAAAGGATCAGAATGTATAAAACACGTATCAAACTAATGTCTATTATCCAAACAATGAATTTAGAAGCGTTATTTAATAAATAGTACAAAATTTTTCACTATAATTAAAAGAGAGCCAAAATTTGCCTACCCCTCCCCCCCAAATATTTGATGTTAAGTTTTTTATGTCTTTCAAGACCTAGTCCCAAGAAAAAACTATTCAAACAAGAAAATGCACTACAAGTCAAAGAACAAGATCTTAAAATAAAAAAAATTCACCATATTTTAATATTTTGAAAACCTGTGTCAAAAACTGGTTGCCATGGCAACATGGTTAATCACACTGACATGTTATGGATACCAAAATGTCCCTAGATAAATTCTAGGAAAAGTCAGAAAATTTGAGCCTCGTAGCTATTTCGGTGTAAGAGTTATCACAATTTTACGGGAGGGGGGTTCGAAAAGCCCCCCCCCCCCAGTCTGAATAGGGTTAAATTAACTCGTTCGCGTACAATTACCTATTATTTTTATTTTTATTTTTATTTTTTGAGGCACGTTACTTGCAAGTTCGGATGCATTATATCGTTTTATGTTACATTTTAGCGAGCCAAAAAAACTGAAACAAGATTTAAACACTTGTCTAACTGTCAAAGGTGAGTTATTGTCTTAAGGTTATAGTGTACCTTCGGGGGTGTCTCCAGTATAACAGCTCTAGCGTCTTAAGATTACACTCAATATACCTAAACCCAGATATCAAATTCAAGCTTATAGAGCTGGCTATCTAAATATGGAAGCCATTTGGTAATAAAATGAATTGTCGAATTTTTTACGACGTCTAAATTCGAACGTCCGAATCAGCTTTAAAACGCTATAACTCAAAGCGATTATTATATTTTGCTAATTTGATTTGTTCTTGGGTTTCCGGACACGAAGCGCTAAAAAAACGTGTCGGCGATTTTCCATATTCAATTGCAGTGAAAAGTTACAGAATATTTTCGAAAAGGGGAGAAAAAAAATTGGAATGATCGCACGGAAATGCCTGTTGACGAAAAAGGTTTGGAATTAAGAAATTCGCCGACACGTTTTTGTTGATTATATGTTAGCCTAGCTTCTGTCCAAATTTAAGGAAAATCGAACAAATTCCATTTGAGTTGTAGCTTTTTAAAGTGTCCCCAACAAGCGAAAAATTAACTTTGAGAAAACGGCGCTTAAAAAAACATATCGCTTAATAAACAAACTCCGCCCACAAAAGTTATACCGTCATTTCTCCGTCAATTTTCACTATTTTTCGATATTTTTTTTTTGGATGAAAGTTCATTATGTAAACTTTATTTTAACGCCAAAAAAAAATTTTCAATAAATCTTCGATCTGAAGGTACACTGTAACCTTAAGTAATTATTTAGTTAGTAAAGGTAATTGGCCTTCCTCTCGTACAATTCAGGGAGTAATACGCGCTCGGCCGAATTCAAATTACTAGCACGATTATCCCTGAATTGTACGAGACGAAGTCCAATTACCAATTAATCGCATCAATAACAAAATGTGAGATTAAAAAATCTATGTGAACTTTATTCTGCTAAAATCATCAGGGATATTTTCTATCAGTTTGAATCCAGTAGAGAAACAACAAAATAAAACCAACCTGTTTAACTGAGTGTACCTGATTGACGCGCGTGCGACATGGAAGTCCAATTACAGCCATCCTATTACAGAAAGTTGAAATTAATGTTCATACTCTCTGTTATAATGCAGAGGACGCGTGGTCACAGTGGATGAACTGTACTCAGAACGATGGCAATCTCTGTCGCTGTCAAGTTCGACCATGCCAAGAAAGACAAAACAGCCCTTGTGAAAGCGGCCTCGAGTTCCGACTTGAAAACTGTACAGGTTAATAAATGCTGTATCTACCCTACATCTAACGTGCCGTGTGACTCCCTGAGGGAGGGGATTTCCATATAACATTAACGGGGTGATCGTCGGAAATTTTGAAAGGGGCATCTAATAGGTACCAGGAACCCATTTTGAGGGTGTGGCTCTCACTATTTGTACCCCTAAGAGGTACCAAAATTGTTCCTATCAGCGTATTGTTCTGGCTTAATACCCTAAAAGGTATCAAAATAAGTCTGTCAGTTATCACTTTCGATTGAGACAACCTTAGCGGTACCAAACCACGAATGTTAAGGCGCTGTTACACTAGGCAATGTTTCGTGCAACTTGTGTCGCAATTTTGTTGCGACACAAGTTGCATGAAAAATTGCCCAGTGTAACATACCCCGCAACAAACATTTCTCGCGATTTTTTTGTTGCCGCAATCGTTGCGAGAAGTAGAAGTCGGTTCTACTTTTCGCAACGATTCTCGCCACGCCGCAACGAAATTTTCAAGCGTTGCGTAGTGTAACATGTTTCCTGCAACTTGTGTCGCAACGTTTTGTGACTTCAGCCAATGAAATTGTTCCTTTCCAGTCCTCTCCGCTGTTCGTCACCTTCGAGCGAGACAAATTGCAAGAAACATTGCCCAGTGTTACACCCTCCAGGCAACTTGTCTTGCAGCATCGCAACGCACGGTTTTTAGTTGTTGCGAGACAAGTTGCACGAAATATTGCCTAGTGTAACAGCCCCTTTAGCCCCTAAAAAGTACGACGATCGAGCGGGGTTATAGATGTCCAAACGATGTCTGTGATTGGCGAACGATACAATTGATATATCACTTGAACAATGTCCCTATCCCTAATCCCTATCCCAGCGGGACAAATGTATTGTTTTCTTAGCGAATCACAGACATCGTTTGGACGAGTGCGGGACTACCCGACGATCCCCCAGTCAACTTTATATGAGTGCTCCCATCCCGGGAGTCTTCTTTTATCGTCGGATACCCAGGGACAGTCACATCAGCGCACGTAGAGACAAGCGAAAGTAGCATTTTTCCACTGTTCTTGAAGTTCAGTCGGTATTCATCAGCTAACCAAACATAGTACAACACTAAATTCCTTTCACGTCAAACCTATCAACAAACATTCCCACGTTTTTTCTGCATTCCATTCTCTTTTAGTTGATTCAGCTTCATCCCAATATTTTTGGACACTTTTACAATTGAAAAGCTTTAGTTTTAATGTGGAATTGATAGAATGTTTAATAGACAAACCGTTCGCCTGTGGTGATTGACAAAACAAAATAGCCATGATCAGTTGGTACACTAGAAATTTAACAGTTCAGTATTAATTGTAACATATGCATTACGCAATCACCACAAAACGTTCTGATCATGATTTTATTGCCTGGCTGAAAGTCCCTAGTCCGGAATACATTCAACTGTTTTTTTTTTTTATTTGTTTTTTTTTTTTTGTTTTGTTTTATTTTTTTTCCATCTCACTTCTGTTTCAATCTCTTCTCCTTGCCGTTAGGATCAGTTTGCCGTTTTTACCTGTACTATTTCAAGATTTTTACTAATCCAGATCTACGAAAGATCCGGCACTGTTCATTAGTTTGTCGCTGTCAGGTTTTGCCGTAATTATAGTTTTTGAATCCGGAATACAGCTATTTCAATTAACGTTGTCGGATGAAAGCTCAAAGCTACAAGCCAAGATAGTTGGGAGCGGCGCAAAAGAAACGTTTTTCCCGCTCGTCGCATCGCTCATTCGCGCCGTTTCTTTTCATTTCGTCGCTCCCATCTGCATGCCTGGAACAGGCGCTCGATTTCCTCGTTCGGTCTTGACTTGTAGGCTTTGAGCTTTGAGCTGTGAGCTTTCACCCGACAATGTTAATTGAAATAGCTGCACATGGGATGATATTACACCTCCTAGTGAAATACAAAAACAACCTCGTCCCCAGGGTCTTCTCGGTTTTCAATATGGCGGCGCTCCGGGAGAAGACCCTTCTCCTCTCAAACCGCCATTTTGAAAACCGAGAAGCCCCTGGGAACGAGGTTGGCTAAGAACCGGCGCGCACGGGGAAAACGAGGAAAGACTGGGGAATGGAGTGCCTAACCCTTCCCGTCAGCACTCGCAATATTTTTCCCCTCATACGCCGCCTGTCCTTCCCTCCCTACCATCTGAACACCTGGAACAGGCTACCCACTATCTGAACACCTGGAACAGGCTACCCACTATCTGAACACCTGGAACAGGATATACAGGAAACTGCATCGCTATTACAGTTAAGTCATACACGAATACTTCAAATAGTTTCTTTTCATCAGGAATGAGACAAAATGCGGAGTGCTATCTTGATAAGTGCAGTTGCCAGAAGGGATACGTGGAGAATAAAGAAGGAAAATGTGTAATCAAACCAGGTACTTTTAATTTAGTGCCTAATGTCAAATGACTTTTGTTGCTGTTTTTGTTGCTTTTTAACTCTTTAACTTCCAAGAGTGGCAAAAATCAAAATTCAAGAAAAATCCCAAATTTCAATTTTTTTTTGTTCTAACTCAAAAGTTAGAACAAATGGTACCATGCAAAAGTACTGCTAAAGAGGTTTCATTTGAATGGTCACAACATAGGATTTCGTCCATAGACTCAAAAGTTAGAAGAAATGGTACCATACAAAAGTACTGCTGAAGAGGTTTCATTTGAATGGTCACACCATAGGATTTCATCAACAGACTCAAAAGTTAGAACAAATGGTACCATGCAAAAGTACTGCTAAAGAGGTTTCATTTGAATGGTCACAACATAGGATTTCGTCCATAGACTCAAAAGTTAGAACTACATTACATGTCTTTCATAACTGACTCTGAGAGTGATCTGAAAGGATTAACTCGTGAATCCGCGAAGCGTTGAACGAGTTGTAGCGTTTAGCTAGAAATTTCACTCGATCGCTCGCTCGATCGGCTATAAACATTGCGGCCGCGATGTGTAATGGCCACCTGCCTAACACATGGGGACAGTGTTGGAAGGAGGGAAGCGTGAGAAGCTGGACGCAGTGGGTAGGGGGGGGGGATTTGATGGAGGCAAACACCTTGACGCGGGGGAGGGTTTGAACGTGTGCAGAATGGTTTATTAAGAGCGTTGGCTCACAGTAGTGTTCGATTTTTTTTCTCGCACTACGTACATCGTGGGTTTCATAGCAATGAGCCATAATTTTTCCTTATTATCCAAGATTTAGAATTGTGTTTTAATATTTTGTAACATTTTACCATAATGGCGTCGTTACTGTCGACTCACATTCTGTGAAACCAGTGAAACTTGTTATCCATAAAAATACCTCACCGCACCGCTATAACTTAATCATTCACAGGAAAACACGAAGAATGTCACAATGGAAAATGCAGATGCAAACAAGGTTACAAAAAGAATGCAAAGGGGGAGTGTGTAAAAGATGTTAGAAGTACGTAATGTCATTTAACAAACTTAGATAAACAAAGGGAGCCCTATTTTTTATATATTTTTTTCATCTCACTTCTGTTTCAATCTCTTCTCCTTGCCGTTAGGATCAGTTTGCCGTTTTTACCTGTACTATTTCAAGATTTTTACTAATCCAGGCCTACGAAAGATCCGGCACTGTTCATTGGTTTGTCGCTGTCAGGTTTTGCCGTAATTATAGTTTTTGAATCCGGAATACAGCTATTTCAATTAACGTTGTCGGATGAAAGCTCAAAGCTACAAGCCAAGATAGCGTCGTTACTGTCGACTCACATTCTGTGAAACCAGTGAAACTTGTTATCCATAAAAAATACCTCACCGCACCGCTATCACTTAATCATTCACAGGAAAACACGAAGAATGTCATAATGGAAAATGCAGATGCAAACAAGGTTACAAAAAGAATGCAAAGGGGGAGTGTGTAAAAGGTGTAAGAAGTACGTCATGTCAATTTAACAAACTTAGATAAACAAAGTGAGCCCTATTTTTTATATAAGGAGGAGAGGGGCGGGCCCTTCCCTAATCTGATATTGAAATAAGTTAGGGAAACGAAACTCAGTGGCTCAAAATTCAAACTAAAATTCGTGTCATGAACCTTTGAGTTACCGTATTGATAGTCCAAATTACCTATAATGTATAACTTTGTCTGAAAGGGCTTATTATTATTTACAAGAAGCGTCAGCAGCTACTGTTTTCTATTCTATTTTCAGTGTCGTGTTTTGTTTTAATTGGCAATTTTTGTAACCTAGGGCCCAGTCTCAAAGTTAAAGCTCTATCCACGGCCATGAAGTTCTCCTGTCACGTGACCATGCTTATGTTGGGCTTGCTTGGGCGCCTGGCCTTATCAGTATGACGACCGTGGAACCCGGACTTGCTTTGCTGTTGTATTTCTCTATTATCTTTATTTTATTTATTTCAAAAAGAACTCTTGCAAACATTATTCCATTTTTGGTTAGCTCTGGTACAAAGAAACAAAGAAATCCTTTGGTCATTTGTTTGGTTGGAAAATACGCTCTAGTTGAACCGTTTTCTTTTTACTCAAGCTACAATCTCTGAACAACCGGTTACAACTATAGTGCAAGGATATGATATCTAACTTGTCCAGTTACATTTACTTGCTATCTAAACGTGTATTTACTTTAGGAAAACCTTCCTTTATCAAAAGTAACCCTGATTTATCAACGGTAGCAAACGCGTATCAATTATAGTGTGTATGAAAAACCTTCATCATAGATATTTATATGACAATAAAATGCTTGTATCCCTTCACGTTGTTTTGTGATTACTATTAAGCCAGGAACCAGTTCCATCTGATTAGCTAAAACTACAAGAAAGCACACTATATCATCCCCTCGGTATGGCAATTACCTTACGCATGCGCACAACCATATCACCCTGGTAGTGGCTGAGCAATGGACAGCTGTTTCATCCTGGTCAGGACTCATCGGCATGGCAAAGCCAGGCGTAAGAGTCTCGTATAAAATCATTGACCCCGCCATTTACTACCCGTCATCGTATTAAGCCCATCTGTTGTAGGCGCTTAGATGTGGAGACCAAAGAGTTAGCTCTCCGAAAACTGAGCACCTGGGAACTATTCCCAATGACGTCCAGATCACCACCAAAGTTTGTGGTCCATAGCTTCTGTTACAGAATGACGTAATTCTTGCTTTCACAGTGTTTGCTTTTACGCTAAGCGAGAGAAACACCTGGAGCAATGCATGATGATCATTGCTATTATGCCATTGATTTCAAAAAACTGTTTAAAAGAGGTAAAGACAGCAAGAGGTACACACAACACCATCAGTACCTTACGCATGCGCGCAGCCATATCACTCGCGAAGTGGCAGCCATGCCAGTTGTTTCGTCCTTTGTAGGACTCTTCCCGAAAGCCCTTTACTTTACTGCCGAAAGGTATGCAAAGCACCTCTTTAAGTCATACCGCGAGGATAGTATTGTGTGTGCCTCATACTGTTTTTGGTTGTTTGAAAGGGTCACTTGTGCACGAAAACTAAGGATTAAACTGCGAAGGTTATTCCGGCAGTCATTTACAATTACGTCTCAGTAAGTTGTACATACTTTTTTAGTGCCACGAGAGCCCTGGAGCCAGATTGTTACTTTGGCTTTTGCAAAAAAGCGTATGGACAGAGCCACTGACTTTGATAACACTGAGCTAATAGTACTAGCAATAGCAGTAGTTAAAAGCACCAAATCTGGCCTGTTTTGAATTAATGTTTGCTTATTCACTCCTCGCGTCCTGTCAATTGCTGTACTGTCATTAATCTATAAAGAAGCAAACCAGGGCGCGAAGACCGCCCTAGGCTCGATTTCAGCAGCCACTTTTCGGGAAAACGAATCCGCACTCCTCCACCGAACGCGCTTCTCTTCTCTTCTTTCCCTATCGGGGACGGAGTTCTGGACCCGAGAAACGGCAGGAATCGATCCCAAGACTGCCCTATCCTTAGAAATGCGTAAAAATAATAAAAGAAAAGGTTTTTTTACATTTAGAGCTCAAAGCCTACTCATAACTTTTTCCCGACGGAGTCTGAGTATACTCAATCACCTTACAATTTGCTAAAAAAGCTTTAAGCTTTTTTCAAGCGAAATGTTGAGTTACGTTTGACGCATGCGCGGCGCATACACTACCATGCAGAACAGGCGTTATTTTTATTCGTTTCAGGCGAGCGCGACTCGCGCTCCGCGCGCCTCAAAAACGCAAAAATGACCCCTGTTCTGCGGAGCCCTATGCACAAGGAAACATACCATCCAAACGATACACTGAGACTTTATGGAGAGATCACATTCGTTTAGTATTAAGGAAGACTGGGAATTTGGCTGTAAACAGATAGTTTAATGATGGGGCGAAATTTCGAGGACACGCGCGCGAGGGGAACGTCCTCGAAGTTCCGCCCTATAAATAAACCGGCGCCTGCAATGCAGGCCAGTAAACAGATGAAAGACAACCTAGCTTGCACCAATTTCTCTTGCTTGCACTTCACTTCACGTCCACAAGTCAGGCCATTTTCTTACTTGTCGGTAAGCGCGGGAAAACAGGGAGCGCCGGGCTTTATGGGAAGAGAATCAAAGCGTGGTGGATGACGAAACAGCATGATCAGTAGACCCACGCCACTTTTTTTATTAGAACTAATTGGTCTTAGAACAAATTGATCATCAAAACTTCAGAGGTGAAAGCGTGTTGAGCTAACTTTCCTGCCCAAAGTGAGTTGTTTGTTACTGTAGATAATTTGTTGCAATGAAATAAGTTTCTTTAAACGCGAAAATAAGTCTTAAGTTAATTTGTTTAAACGCGTATATTTGTTCAAGCCACGGTTAAGCACGGTTTCATTCAAACTTCAGTAGCAACGAACCAACCCCGAGCGCGACCCCGTAGCTGTCCAAACGTTGTCTGTGATTGGCGAACGATACAATTGATATATCACTTGAACAATGCCCCTATCCCTAATCTCTATCCCAGGGGACAAATCTATTGTTTTCTTAGCGAATCACAGATATCGTTTGGACAAAACCCTAAGTTTGATGCTTAATCATGCCAAGTTTGATATCCATTAAGAACATGTTTTTCGTTACGTGTCCCGGTTTAGATGCACCGAGAATTAATTGACCGACTGTCAGTTACTTACGCAAATAATTCAAGACCAAATCAGACCCCTCCCTCCTCCCGTCCCCCCCCCCCCCCTCCCTCCTCCCTACCTCCCCCCAAAACATCTCCTGTTGCATGGACTGAAAGGCTTCTTTCTCACGCACTTATTTTTACCAGAAAGTAACCACGCATGTTACAAAATAAAATTATATTTTCTTGTCGAGTGGCATTATTGATAACACAAGTTTCTTCGAGTACTTTAAATGGAACACGAGTTACAAACTAACATTTTCAGTTAAAAAACTTCGATTTAAGACTATGTTAGGAGACAGACCATTTAAAGAATGGATCGGATAAAAATCAACGCTTTTTTCAAAAGCACACTTCTTAGATAAACTAGCGATCTAGTGCATGAAATGCATAAAATTTAACTCTTTTATTTATATACACTGTACATGTATTTATACAAAAATTTTCTTTGATTGTATTGTGTTAAAGAATAACTTCTTCAATATCATCATCAATGTCGTCCAGCGCATTGTCCACAGCGCGAACGTTTTTCTCCGTGCTCTTTCCAAAACTTTGTAAGTGTTTTCTACGGGGCAGTAACGAATCTTCTTCACTGGCTTTACGTGTAACATTCACTTTGTTTTCCCACGGGTAGGAAGATTTGTCTTTATTAAAAGTACCGCCCCCAAACAGGGGTTCCCCGGTCGCTTTAGTCTCGTCGTTTGTCAACAGATCATCGCCAAACACCGATGCGCCTTTGCCAGCAAAGCCTCTGGGTCTACGACCGTTTCTTGCACCCAAAACATCCCCGTTTTGCTGGGTTGAAGTAGGTTTGCTGGACGCGACACCAAACGTAGGTTTATAGTCACCGAATATAACGCCATTTTGTTCCTTTTCGGGAGTGACTTTCTTTCCGACGCCGAAATCAAGACCGCTGTTTTTGCGTGTTGTTTCTTTTTTCGCACCGAACGAAGGATTATAACCTCCAGACGACAGTTCTTCCTTATCTCTCTTCGCGGCAGCTCTCCTTCCAAGCGTTGGTTTGTAAGAACCAAAGCTAAGATCGTCTGACAACGAATCCTTAGCATCTGCTTTGACGCTCTCGTTTTTAACGCTTTCCTGTGATGAATGCGCAGGCAGTCCATGGTGAAGATTTTCCACAGTTTGTTTGAATTCGTATGAGTAGCCGCTCTGTTTTGAGCGAGCACTACTATGTTTCTTTCTATCACCAGACGCGTCGGAGAAAATATCATCGTCGGAAGCCAGACTTTTCGCGGGCTTTGCTTGTTGCGGCTCGGGTTTATCGTTCTGAAGGAAGATCGGAAGCTTTTTAGGTTTGTTGTCAACAGCAGGACCCGCTAAAGATCGTTCAGTTATGATATTGCTCGGCTGATCGTTACCAGCATCAATGGCTCGCATACGAGCTAACAACAAGTCTTTCTTGCGTCGGATCTCCTCGTCTTCTTCAAAACGCTTTCTCTCTTCTTCCTGTTTCTGTTTTCTCGCGCGTTCTTCCTCTTCCCGTTGTTTGTTTAATCGATCTTCTTCTTCCTTCCTGCGCCTTTCCTCCTCAGCTCTTCGCTTCTCCTCCTCCTCCTCCTCTTTCCGCTTCCTGTCTTCAACCTCGATGCGTCTTCGCTGTTCCTCTTCCTCAAGTCTCCTCCGCTTTTCCGCCTCCCTTTGTAGTCTATCTTCTTCTTTGCTATCGCGCCTGCCAGCTTCCAACACAACAGGTTTAACAGGTTTAGCCGCCTCAGAAACAATGAAATTCTCCTGCCGAGCATCGTTTTTGAAAGACCTCTCCCCTTCGACCGTTACCACTGAACCAGAATCACTCGCCGCGTTTGTTAAGAAGACGTTTCCCCGCTTCTCTTTGGCATCCACGGTTTTTTCAGCGTGAGTTACTACCGGAGCTGTAAGAGCGGGAGCTTGAGAAACCGCAGGGAGCGCTGGCAAAGTTGCGCCTTTCTTTTTCTGCTTTGTAATGTGGTAATGGTAGATGTTTTTCTGGTCCAATTCTCTTTCCTTTTCCTGCGGAAAGGAGAGGATAATAAACCTTAAATTTTACAAGTATTTGGATGCATAAGAACTTACAGTAGATGTTGTTCTGGCTCCCCATGGCTGGGATGTCATTTCATTTGTTAAAAATAACTGTCCGCAAACAGACAAGATGCGTCTTTCATTTTTGACTCTTTGATTCTTGGAACGCTAAATTAACTTTATGGCACGCATTTTTTACGTGTATGAAATTTATTGCAAAAATTTACTAAAATATAAAGAGAGGAAATGACCGAAGAAAAGAAACTATCTTTCTTCCTTCTTTTATTAATAAACATTTAAAACAACGTTTCAATCAATGTCAGTTTTATTCTGCGTGTTATTAAAAAAAAAAAAACAGGTGAAAAATTAAATTGCAACTTAATGAGAAAGGTTGGTTTTGTGAGGAAAAAATTGCTTTTACATGTAACTGAAACAATACACCTTCGATAAAAAGATCTTCCATCAAAACACCACCAAATCGAATCAAATACAGAGAATATTCTCTTGCTTTAATGTTTCTGAAAGCGAACTATTACACAAGGAAATTCTAAATACAGAACTTAAAAAAAATGGCCAAGTCCGTGGTTAGCATAAAATTATCGTTTAAATACCGTGTATAACCAGCGTCTGCGAAAATGTTGACACTTTCTTTGCTAGATTTTTGCCCCTACACTTGAGCTATGCATGTAGATATAACAAGCAAATTAATTAATTTTAAGTTGATCTTTCCAGCACTGCCGACTGTTTAGTTCATGTTAAGTTGCCAGGTTCATCCATATAATCTGAGTATTAAATACAGAAGTTGAACCCAATTTACCTGTAGTCTTTCTCGCAGTGATCTGAAATCCTCCTGCACTCTTTTCAGTTCTTCCTTCGCCTGTCTGTAGCGTTCCTTTTGCTCTTTCATCTCTCGCTGTCTGGCCTTGTCTTTAAGTGTGATCCCTTTCTCGAGATCCTAGAAAGCGTGAGAACATAGCAGCTGAGTAAGACAGTTGAACATAGATTATTATGATTAAACCTTCCATTCGTCCTGGTCGCCAAGTCAACAACAGAAACATTGAAAAAAAAAACTCATTGTAAAATAATTAAAAATAAACAACACTGCAGGGAAGAACATGTATTTCTCCACACTCAGATAAACAAATTTAATGGTCACACTTTGGGAATTGATCTCAGTTGAGAGACCCAAAAAATTAGAACCATATTTCTATAACCTTTTCACGCTCAAAACCAAAACCTGAGGCAATTTTTACATGTACATGTATGGGCTGGTGAAACTCCACACTGGCCATTCAACAATTCAAATAAAATATTTTAAAGAATTTGTACCTATGAAGTAGTTTTTTATACATGGTATAATATTTTTCAAAAAGAAATATTTTTCAAATTGCCCCAGGGCTAATCCTCAATAAGTGTGAGATAGTGTTTCTACTGAATGCATGAAGTCGTTAAAGAGAAAAACATCCACAGGGGACAGGAAAGTTGTCATGACAACTTATCTTGATTATTAACCATAAAACACTGAATTTGGTCTCCTTGGGACATATGCTTGTGAAATGCGTATCATGTGAAACAAAGTCAGTACTGTATAATAAGCAATTCTTTGGTTTCCTGCAGTTTGTAACATATTGTTCCAGTGGTGGGTAGAGGAGAGGTGGGAAAGATATCGATAAATTGCTTGTCAAAAGTAAAGTCCTCTGCAGGCATCTATGTATACATGTATAAATAATATAAAGAAAACCATTAATTTGAATATGAATCAAGTGAAACGTATTGAGTGGTAGCCATATACGATGTAAATGTATATCAATATGCCCCTCTCTCAAGTTTAACTGCGAAAAGCCCTTCTTTTCAACTTAGAGTGTGAGCAAGTGAAAAGTACATTATGTATGAAAAGGAAAATCCAACATGCCTGTCACTTGATAGGCCAAGACATATGCTGTGGAGCAGGGGGGGGGGGCCCATAAAAACGAAAACTACTGTTAGTCTCAAACCCTGGTAAAAAAGCTGGCTGTTTCAAACGAAAAACAAAAACAGATGATCTGTGATTGCAACTTTTTATCAACATAAAAATTATATTCATTTGTGAATTATTTATTAAAAGACAAGAGGTAGGAGGTTCTTCACGCATTAGGGAACTTTACATCACTCAGTACAACTTTTTAAACCTAGTTCAAATGCTCTAGATAACCATTTATCACACCAATTCTAAACCTAGAGTCTCCTTATGTTCTCTTCAGCAACAGGAAGGAGGGTCCAACAGCTCTGCGGACGTGACTGGCTTGAAATTCAAAAGTCATACTCATACTCTAATCTAAATCTCCCTATTATCACATTTTTTTTTAACTCACCGCTATTTTCTTATCTTTCAGTGCCATTTCATTCTCAATGTTCTCCAACTTTTTAGCTAATGCTGCCCGTTCCTCTAGTTTTTTGTCCTGTGAAAGTTCACGGTAGCTTTTAACTTTATCCCTGAGTTTCTGAATCTCGTGATCTCTCTCTTGAGATTCCCGTTCCTTCCTATGCAACATTTCCTGTTTTTTTCGAAGTCTTTCTTTTAATGTCCGCATTTCAGCACTGTGTCTTTGAAGCAGTATTGGTAAACTGGCTTCCTCATCATCAATTTTCCTTATTTCTTTATCCTGCCGATGGCTAACTCTCTTTAAAGACTTGTTTTCCGACTTTAATTCTTCAACTTCTAGATGTAATTCTTCCATAATATTGTGCAATCTTGAGACTTTATGTCTATTCGCTGACAGAACACGACGCATCATAGAACCCTCACCAGTTGTTTTGGTCGTCATCTTCGAGGCGGCTGACTTGCTTTTAGGTTTTGTAGGAGCTAAAATGTTCAGCAAACAAAACCAAATGTGTTAACTATTGAAAGCACTTGGATGACTGTGTGTACAGCAAATTTGGAATTAACCCTTTCACTCCCAGAGTCAATTAATATGGAGCCATGTAGTGTAGTTCTAACTTTTGAGTCAGTGAACCAAATCCTATGGTGTGACCATTCACAATTTTCAAATAAAACCTCTTTGCAGTACTTTGGCATGGTACCATTTGTTTTCAATATTTTACAAAATGAAATTTATGGGATTTTCCTTGAATTTTGATATTTGTTTTTAGTATACAATAAATTATTATTAAGCACTTAATAGCTTAGATATAAACATTTGTGTTAGTTTGCATGTAGATTTTAGGAATGCTGTCAGATAGATAGCTGTAAACCTACATGTATAGATCTACTGTATTTTTACTATTGTAATTAAAGTGCTACTGCGATCAAATTTTTGATTTTAATTTTTTTACATCTTCGTGTACAATTAGACTTTCTTACTCATCTTGCCAAATTTCAATCCATTACAAACATCAGAAGCCATTTTATTTTAACATTTATGTCTGAGAATTTACGGCAGCCATTACTCAACCTTGTTCCAAGGCTTGGTTGCGAATGGGATAAAGTGACGTCAAAGGCTTAAACATACCTCACGGGTTGAAATTATAATAACAATAAGTATTGAAAATCACGCGGAAAGCAACAAAAACATGGGACTTGTTCTTCGTGCAATTTTCTATGCTGATTGTTATTATAATTTCAACCCGTGAGGTATGTTTGAGCCTTTGACGTCACCTTCTCCCATTCGCAACCAAGCCTTGGAACAAGGTTGATTAATGGCGGCCGTAAATTCTCGGACATAAGTGTTAAAATAAAATGACATCTGATATTTGTAATGGATTGAAATTTGGCAAGATGGGTAAGAAAGTCTAATTGTACACGAAGACGTAAAAAAATGAAAATCAAAATTTGATCGCAGTAGCACTTTAAATGAGGCATGCCTAATTTAAGTAAATTTATTTCTAAAACATAACAAACTCTACACATGGTATAGTCGCATTGGTACTTGGATCAACAACAGTGAGATAGCTGTGTGCTTTTTAAAAGCAATACTTTTAATAGCAACAGGCCTTAAAAAAAACACAAAATATTATGCTTTTTGGTCAGCCAAGGATAAAAATAATGTACATAATAGATCTTTAAATAATAGGTACACTTGGGAATACATGTACATCCTCAAAAACCCAAAACAGGCAAATTATGTTTGGGCAAAAGTTAACTTAACTGGCATGAACCTAATTCATCCGTTTTATCTCCCTCCTTCACACATAAATATATATATATATATATATATTTAACTATTATAGCGCGAAAGCATGCATGATATCGCCTAATACTTAGATAACAAAGCACGGTTTGAAGAAAAAATATCGCCGACAAGCCTTTTATTTAAAAAAAAAAAGCTTACAGATGTTTTACCGCACAAAACTTGCAGTTCACGCACTTTTTCACCAAAAAACACGAAAATTGCAGGCAGCAGTCATTTTCACTTTCCTTCAAAATGCAAAATTTACCGCCATCGCTGGTTATACGTCATGTAGACATTACATATATATATCGATCACTTTTTTACCATATTTGGGCAGTGTATCAATGTGTTGAATTATAAATACATTTATCTGTCCGTGGGTCTCGGAGGATGTAATTGCACTCTTCCATTTGGCTTGAAACATGCTTGCCTAGTTTTAAATGCCATGATACATGTATGGAAACTGCCAAAGTTACAATTTGCTACAATGTATATTTTTATGCGAACATAGTTGCAAGCATTTAGTAAATAGAATACAGTATTTTCAATTAAAGCATGAGAAAATAATAAAAATAATTCTAACTCAGTGTCCTAAAAAATCGTTTGAGCGATTTGGGGTTAACTAAGAAATCAATCAAAACAGAGATCAAGAAAAGATATAATATTTTCGTTTGAGCTGATATTATAATTTCGCTTATAATTAATAAATTATTAATACTATCAAGTAACGAGAGCAAATGGTAGAAACTTACTTCACGCAAAACAAACAAAAAAAAATTGGTTTGTTAAAATCACTGTAAGCTGAAATAAGCGGTAGTTTTTTTTTAAATCATTAAGATTTATTTTGTAAAATCGATGAGATCGAGGCTATAAAATACAGTGTAATATCGACACCGCGAAAATGAAAATTCTCCTTGCATGAAATCTTCTGAAAAATCGATTCACTAGCTCTTCTCTGCATGATTTCTGAACGTTTGTTGATTTGCACAGCAAATATCACATTTTCGTCGAGGGGGAACGAACATTTTACATCTAAAGTACTTTACAAAAATCAAACACTGATCGTATGATGAAAGGATTAACAATGCATACTGATAAACCAGGAGAAGTCCACGCATTTTTCACGCACTCAGTTTTCAAAACAACGTCTCTATGAAACGCCACATCAATCTCAAGCGACATCTAATGCAACATAAAAGTCAAACTCAAATTTACCTCTGTTTGTGCCATAAGCACTTCTATATGACGCAAAGGAATCTCTCCTTGTAGAGGCCTTTTTGGACCGCGATCGATACTTTGGCGGTGAGCTTGATGGAGAACGATCTCGTTCCGACACAGGAGACCGTCTCGAAGATCTAGAATATCTTCGGCTAGGTTCTTTTGTGGGGCTCGGGCTGTCGAAATCATCCTCGTAGCTATCATCATCGTCAGAATATCTGCCAGACATTTCACCACTATCCTTTATTTTTTCCTCGGCGAAGAGGCTTTCCTTCCTGGTAACAGAAATGAGTGAAGTTTTCTTCGCCTTCGTCACTCGGTCCAAAGCCGTAAAATCTGTCTCATTGTAGGACGAATTCAAACCGATATTTGACAAAAACGGAGGATTTTCGAATTCTAGAGTCATAACAGGACTCTAGATCGGCCCATAAAAAAATTGTCTTGATATTCTGATCGCAGAATCTTCAACTAGTCGCAAAATCAGTGTGTTGTAAGTGTTATAATTGCTTGTACTGAAACATGGCGGCAGTAGAATGTTATATGTTGTGCGTGACGTCACGTTGCCAAAACACCGTGTAGTCACGGAAACTGGACCTCGCCTCAGTTCTCTTCCAACAGCGCTGCCCGCGCAGGAAATGTTCGGGATTTCTATATTTGTTCCGTCTCTTGAGCACGGTTCAACATTTCACGTTTAGGTATTCTAATTACGCGACAGTGGTTTTTGGACGATTTAATTCAATACAGAAAATAAATCTTAAAGAGCGCGAGATACAGTAAACCTCCCCAAAAAAGAACCTGGTTTTTAAGAACCTGTTAGGCTAAAAATATTAAACAAACAGCGGTGATAAACATTTTAAAAACATGCATTTTATGAACTTAACGTTTCGCATGCTAGTCAACATACATTTTCAAAAGTATAACCGTTAAAATATGGGAAGCTATTTATACTGTATCAGTGGGGTCTGGAACCTAAACAGAAAAAAAAAACATCTGCAGTGGAAATTTAAGACGTTCCTAACGGAAACTGTCTGTAAATGAAAAATGAAATAAAAAAACCTATACTAATAAAGTAACAGCTTTTCGCTGCTGACATTGGCATTCAATGCTGGCTGCAAATCCTGAATAAATAAGGTCTCTTTAACCTTACAATGGTAGTCAGCCTTGCCAGACGCCAAAATGTCAAAATGGTCCCATTTGATGTTATGACCGGTGTTTTTAACGTGATCAGCAATAGCAGAGGAGTGATCATTTTTCAAAAGGGCCTTGAAATGTTCCGTTTTCCGGTCGTGGAGTCTTCGCTTCGTTTATCCAAAGGGAAAATTAATATAACTCGCAGACCGTTGCGCTTCGCGCTGCAATTAGGATAAATAAATCGTTAAGCCTTCCGGAAGCAGAAAATCACTTAATTCTGATAAGCGTTTAAGTCTTTTATTCAAGGGAAAGACATTTTCATTCAAGGAAATATGAGTTTCATTAAAACGTTTTGACCTTTAGAACAAATATTTTGGATACATGATCATGAAAAACAGCGCGATCGAATTAAATTCCACACGAAATTTGCATAAGTATTTGCGAGAACACTTTGAAGAAACTGTGAAGCCTGGAAAAAACTAATACATGGCAAAATCAAAGCAGTTATTTAAAGAACTAGCTTTATAGAAAACTTTCATTTCGATTTGGTCTTGAAATCAAACGAGGGGGGGGGGGGGTCATGATGCGTCACGCAATATTTATTTTTATTAAAATGTTTCACTAATTTATAGCACTCATCACCACAGTTTTGACATTATGAAAGCATAATCTCCTGAATCCGATTACACGTATTTTTTTTTTATTGCCTGTAAATTTAGGGCTTCCAAAAATTTATTGGAAACCGGGCAGGAGAAGGGTCAAACAATCATTCCATCCGTCGGTAGGGGGTGGGGGGAGTGGATTCTTTCTGGAATAACCCAATGTAATAGAAATAATTCACGGTTAACGTTTGGGAAGTATTACACTAGTGTGGGTTTGATCGGGAATCAATAAATTAATATTCAAAGCGAGTACAGAAAAATTGTTAGCTTCAATCAACGCGTCTTAGAGTCTCATGCGCATGAGTATAGGCTATCTGTAGAGTGAATACAGCATGGTTATGTTTTCCAATAATAATAATAATACCCCCCCCCAAAAAAAAAAAAAAATAATAATAATAATAATAATAATAATAATAAAAATAGCACTAACTAAACAAATGAAATGTTCACACTGAATATCATTTGAAAAATTGGACCTACTACGATTATAATTTACCTTCCTACTTCGACATATGTGAATTTTTTTGCCTGGGGGTGTGAGGGTAGTCTTATTTTTAAAAACACCGCACAATTTGTGACTATTTTCAGAGTCTCGCGCAAGCAGATGGATCACTGTCTAGCTAATGTCAACATCAACAGAATGAGCCGCAGCATTACTATCTTTTAGATACCCTAGTTTTAAATATATAGTGTGTAAAGGCTTTGCAGGGATAAAGTCGTTGTTCCAACTATATCTCGATACTAAAAGAGACTAAAATATTAAAAGTAGCTTAGCTAATGCGCTCTACTTACCATGCGTTTTAACTCGCAATGAAGGGAGTTGTTTTTTCTTGCCACGTATCATTGATGCATGATTGGCAGCTGTCACTTGCTCAACTAAGGTCGTCTGCCTTGATGAGAAAAAGCTGCGTGGAGACTGGACCGTACTGACAGGCCTGGTTCCTGAGCTTGAGCCGCGTTCAGTTTCGACAGCACTCCAGCGGCTACTCGTTCTTCCGCTATGTTCGCTTTCCGGTGGCCTGGGACTAGCTTGTTCTTCTTCGCCTCTGCTCTCCGTACGACTTCCGAAGAAAGCAGAGTCACTTGTGATTGTTTTCGTAACATTTTCAGTTTTTGAATTATCAAATGAAACCTGTTTTCCAGGTCTTCTTTTCCTGTGTATTACTCTCTTTTGCTCAGGATTGCTAACCGTGTCAGAATTGTTACTACTAAGCGAAATCTGTTTAATAAACTTTGCCTTTTTTGAATTAACATTAACAGTTTTATTTTTTATCCTTTTTGATAAAGGCTGGTATTTTGACTCTCTAGTTGTTGAGGAAATTTTCGTTACCAAATCAGGCTTTTTAGCATTGCGTTCTTTCCTTGTTTTTAATTGTTTCTTATCTTTAGCGTTCATCTGCCTATCAGCTTTACCCGGCGCACTCTCGACTTTACTAGAAACACATTCCTGCTCAAATCTCTCCCAGTTTTTGATTGTCACGTCAGAATGTCCACTGTTCTCAGATGGTGTTAACTTATCTCGTGCACTGCTGCACGCTGGGCTTAGTTCTTTGCGATCAAATATCGTGCTCTCCACGTCATCAAACTCGCTCACTATAACAGTGAGCGGAGTGGCGGATCGCCCGCTCACCTGTCTACTACCCGGTGGGGTGAAAGTATCTTCCTCTTGATCACTTATTGTTTGTGCGTTTTCTACAGGTTCCTCTTCCTCCATTTTTACTTCCTCCTCTTCATTTATGTTTATTTTTTCCTCTGCAGCTTCGTTTTCTTCTCCATTTTTCTCTTCTTCTTCCTGAATTTGCTCCATATTTTCCTCTTGATTTTCTTCAGGCAATTCATCTGAACTGTTCGGTTCCGGGCTATCATCAGCAATGGTAGGAATACTACTCACACTAGCATTTAAGCTGCTACTGTAATGTGTTAGTTCACCGTCACTTTTCTCGCCTTCTTCCATTTTCTCTTCCTCCTCAGTATCATCTTCATCATCATCATCATCGTCGTCGTCGTCGTCATCATTATCCTCAATTAGTGGAGATGACGACCGAGATGAGTTAGCGGTCTCCTCATTAGAATTGTCATTCTCTTCATCGCTCTTGGTGTCTTTAGCTACAACAAAGTCACTGTCACTATCAACAGAGCTTGATGAATCAGAATCGTCCTCAGAATCTTCATTATCCTCTATGTTTTCTCTCGCAGAGTCCTCAGCGTTATCGCTATTAGCTTCATAGTCTGCGTCGCCCTTTTCCTTGTTAGGCGGTTCAACATTTTCCACGTCTTCAAGCGATTGACCGGCGTCATTTTCTTTCCGGACAGGTTGATTAGTGTACGGACTCGTTTCTCTTTGAGATGAAGTGTCAAGTGTATCTGATTTATTGTGTTCACTCATATCTCCCACAACAAGATTGGCAGTTGAGTCGCTCGGTTGTTTCTCTGGCTGATTACAAAGTGTTTGCTGTTCATTACCTTTCCGTCCATCGAGTGGCGCTTTAAAAATCGCTTCGTCGTACACAAATTCTGTGCTTTCTCCGTCGCCCGCCGACCGAAGACTAGTTTGCTTTGCTATCGTTTTCTTCAGAGCAGTTGGACAGTTTTTTGTAGTTTCTTTCTGATGCTTCTTTAAATTCTCTTCAGTAAGAGGGATTGGTTGCGCTTGACTCAGCATTATTCGCTGTACTTAACAATTTGTCTTTTAATGGGAATTCCCGGCGTTAATATTCCGTTCATTTTCACAGCTTCCCTTTGCACTTATACGTCATTGCCATTTTGACAGTTAAACACACAACTGAATGTTTTGGCTGTACCGTCCGCGTTCTGTAAATATAACAAAGAGAAATAAAACAAGGTTAAACAATATAATCATATCGATGGCATCGACGGATAAATTCGTTTTAAACTAGAAGTTAAATTTACAACCTTACATTGAAAAAGATGCGCTGACGAACTAAATACAGTTTTCAACGGTTTGGCGGTTGCATTTTAGGTTCAGAGCAGCGCGCGCGATTATTGTTTGGCTTCAAGGTTTCGAAAAAGCTGACGAAACAATGCAACTGAGAAACGTCGGCGATGACGCTTTAAATGTATGACAAAGGAGCAGTTTGCAATCGTTTTGTCAAAACAACCAGAAGCTAATTTTACTAGAAATGTCTATGAAACACTAAAAACTTCTTCAAACCGTTTTTTTTTTTTTTTTTTTTTTTTTTTTTTTTGCTGTATTGAAAAGTATCAGATCTGATGCGCGCTCGATAGTTATTCAATACGATCATTACACCACTGCCAAAGACGCTAGCCCCAGAACGTATGACTGCTTTTAAGACATTCTTTTTACTCCATCGTGTTTCTTGCCCTTTTTAGTTAAACTAGCAATACGTTTCTCGCAGAACCTCGCGAAGCTCGGGGGAGGATGCACTGCAAAATTTTAGCGATGTGGGAGAGATGGAATTTTTTATCCTTGACTGGAGAGATTGGGTTGCATGTTTCTTGCCCTTTTTAGTTAAATTAACCCTTTCACTCCAAGAGTCGTCAATTATGGAGACTGTCAGTAGTATAGTTTTAACTTTTCAGTCTGCAACAAAATCCTTAATGCCGGTGTGACCATTCAAATGAAACCGCCTCTCAGTTGTCAGTACTTTTGCATGGTACCATTCGTTTTGCAACAAAATGAAATTTGGAATTTTTTTTAATTTTGAGATTTAGCACTCTTCGGATTTAAAAGGTTAAGTAAACGTACACACAGCATTAGATTTACTAGCGTTCTATCACGAATGCTGTTCTCTTATTGGCTACGCTACTCACTATCTATTCTGTTGTAGAAAGTGAGTAAAGTGAGTAGCCTAATGGAGGCCGCTTCTTCGCGTTTTCGAAGTGTCTGTGAAGCGTATTTGTTGTTAAGTTTTAAACGTGTAGCAGATTTACACTTAAAACAATTAGATTATTCGCTCTTGATTTCTATCGCGTGATAGATGATTCGGGATAATTCGCTCTCATCAACTATCACGAGAAAAAAAATATCGAAATCTCGAGCTCATAATCTAATTTTTAAATATAATCCGAATTTTTAGGATACGACTTTATACTAACCCCGTGGACTGACTTTTCGTGGTAAATTTCTTTCTGGATCTCCTCAAAGAAGAGATGCTTGCGCCAGACGTCAAGCAAAATGAGGTCAAACAATTAAAAATGCAAAGCTAAGGATAACTATGAAGACAGATTTCTGAATGGCCCGGCCCATGCATATGTCGACTAAAGTAGAACTAGTCCTCTACAGTGGAAATGGAAAATGCTATGAACTTAAACAGAATATAGCTATTTTGAGTTCTTCCAAGCCTCATAAGTGTTTCAGTCTGAAGAAATTAATTATATGTTTCATAGAGCCAAGCCAAGGTGAACAGCATTAATTCAACCAATTAGGAATAAATATTGTATGGACCGTGTGATATCATACCGGTATCTTGTATAAATATCTCGCATTGTTCACCGCTAGTACTAGTACATTCCGGCGTGATATGCGTTCAAATAATTTGATAGAGTATATGATAGTACTGAAAATAATGCAAGCAGCCTTTCTCGTATATTCCTTATACGTCATTCTTTGTTCTTCTAAACCGATTTTCACGCGTGCTTCATGCATATCCCAATGGAAACACGAAAATCGTTTTCCATTTTTAATATTTCTATTTAGATAAAACTGAAATTGAGGAAACCACCATCAACTCCGGCGTAAACGTTTTAGCAATCGAATGCATGTGACGAGGATGTCGGCGCTCATAATACGAGAAGCTGTGCTGTGATGGAAAATAAAACGCATATTCTCCCATCGTTAAGGCCCGTTTACACACTCCCCCCCCCCCCCCCCCCCTCAAACAGGCGATTTTTTTTCTGCAACTCTTGTCGCACTTTTCGATGCAATTTTTTTCGCGCACAAGTTGCATCTTCAAATCGCATGTGTAAACAAGCGGCGATTTCAGTGCGATTTGGGCGCGATTTGTCGCGCGATGTCGCAGAGGTTTCGAACACTAATCCAACTTGGCGGCAATTTTTGGGAAATCGTAGCAAATATCGTACCCGAATCGCACAGTTAATCGCCGCTGGTTTACACTTGCGACAAAAGTTGCAATTGAAGAGAGCGACAAACATCGCATCAAAAACCGCATGTGTAAACGGGCCTTTAACTACCTTGATCTGGATTGCTCTGCGCATATTTCAGGGGCACACACCAAGCAATAGTTAGGAATGGCGTTGTACCGTTTTTCCATATCAATTCAGTGCCCTTTAAAGAAAACTATGTGCTAATACAGTTTGAGTTTTTCAGTTTTTTTAGCTGAATATTTTAGGGAAAGGAATCTTAACCCCCGAACTTATCAGCAGCTTTCACCTTTTCAAAAATCCCAGCTGACCTTGTTCCGTACACCGAAAACAATATTTTTATACCTTCGGAAACAAAAGTTTTCAGATAATTACTCTGACCAATCACAGCAGTCGTAAACAATCCAATGAACCAATCAGAGCTCGAAGCAATTACATGTCGGCGGCGCCAAGCGCGGGAAAACGCGTGCGAGCAAGTCACGATTGGGTTCGGTTTTACTTCTGATTGGTCGAGAAAGTGGCTCGAGATATTTTAGCCAATCACAAAGCGTAGCAATGATTAAGGCCTTCCGAACAGTTTCCACACCGAAACGTTCGTTTCTGATGCTTGAACTGAACATTCAATCGTGAAAAGCTTGAAAATGAAATGTATTCGGTCGTATTTCCTTGGATCCTTGAAAACAATTTCCTTTTAATATTAGCTGCGTTGTACTAATCTATTTAGTTATCCATCTTCAAGTATTTATACATGGGATGACACATTGCCGAAAACATGACTTTGTGTTATCGATCGATCGATTTCAAATTGGCACAGTTTTGATGTAAGTTTATTCATTTTACCAATCTCGTTATTGGCTCCTTTGATTAATTTTACAGAATTACGAATTACATGAGCGAAATTAAAGACACTCGCTCGTCTAGATTCCGGCGAATTTGAACAAAATATTTAGCCAAGTGGGAAAAGAAAAATGAAAAATCAAACTGTAATCACTATCAGGACCTATCAGGAAATAATTAAGAAGCCCAATTTTTTTTAATCGTTATTCTTTGCTTTCTAACTTCGTTAAACATACAGCATTTTTATTACCATTTTTAACCATATCATCAATTACGATTCCGTTCTATTGAAACGTTGGCTTAATTTTTCTGCAATTATGCTGATGATGTCCGAAATATAAACATTGAAATCCTACCGGAAAATTTTCGCCACCGCGAAAACGCGCGGCCTCTTAAAGTTTTGTTTTCAATAATCAAATACTGAAACTCGGTCGGATTATCAAAAGTTTTTCGTTTCTGAAAATGCATCAGAGATAGTTATAAGAAATGTCTTTGAGAGATTTAGCAATAAACATCAGTGTTGGTAATGAATATTGCCACCCGAAATAATAATTCATATCAATATAAAATAAAGCCTATTGAAAACCACAGCACAGGAAGAAAGTGTTGGAGATTAAGAAAGTTTCTGCATAACATATTAATTTTTATTCAACGTTTGTATGAAATGAAGACCCCTAAGGGAAAATAGGAGGCGTGTGATCGCTTTGAAGAAGTCCCGCTGTCTAGAGTTTATTTTGAAGTCGGTTTTGAATGATAAATTCATATAACAAAAATATGCACATTTCCGTCGAGTTTTGCGCACCACTTAGGGAATAAAAACAATTCGCTTAATACAGAAAAAATCAAATTTGTATTTTTAGAGCTAAGTTTGCTTTTGTATTTACAGTTGTTTTACGGACTTCGCACGATGCTTTTAGGTCTAATCCCGCGTACTTTTGACACTTTTACAAACAGTGTTTTGAATTTAAAAACTGGCAGTTACTTAAACTAACTCAAAAAATGAGCGAAGACAAAGATCACTGCCGGTCTAAGAATAAACACGTGTATATCTCGCTGCCGTGCAAGATATGCAAAGTGTTTTGCTTCAGGGTTTTGTTTAATTATCACCCATGAAAAACAGTGACAAAACGTATTGAGCAACTAAATAAATAGCTGTGTAACCGAAGCAGCGATTAAAGTGTTTTCTCAGTGGTATCTGCTAGCGACAGCTCTAAATAAATACGGTTATCCTGCGGAATATATCCATGTCTACTCCCTGCACGGCGAGAAAAATAATTCTGAAAATTCATATATCTCATTCATGAAAATTCATATATCTCAAAACTTTTTATGCACGCATTCTGTAGCACTTTTCACATTTGTGATCTTTACTTAACCGCAGTTTTAAGATATACTTGTCATGTACTGTCTTTAACTAAACTTTTTAGGCACATTTTGCAGTATTTTTCACAGTTGCGAAACAAACTTTGACGCCGTTTCTAGCCATACTGGTTACGCATTCTTATATCTTCGTTATCGGTAATACCCATGTTATAGACTCCTCGCTCACAAGTTAACCGATGGTGGTTACCGGTAACAGACCTTATTATATGCCTTTCAGATGAATCAGTTTTAGGCGACATGAAGCCATCTTTACGGAAACATTCAAGGCAACATATTGCCTATAACTAGTCAATCAATATAAGAATTTTAGTTTCTTTTACAGAAATTTAAAGATATTCGAGTTTAAGAATTAGTGCGTATATATTCTAAACATAATAATAAATACCTTTCTCAGTCTGTGCACCTGCAAAAATCCGATCGAAGAACTTGCTTTATAAATCTAATTTTTGCTTGTCGTTAAGATTGATAAAAATCTATACGTCTGGTAAAGTTAAAACAAATCGTTTAACTCCGATGGATTATTGTCGTGCGAGCTTGTTATATGTCAAACCGACTGATATTGATATACATGCGGTGAGTTTTTCTGCCAGTTTCCACAGTTACAAACAAAATACGAGACCGCGGAGAA
The DNA here is from genome assembly GCA_022457155.1 of Cladopsammia gracilis. Taxonomy (NCBI): domain Eukaryota; kingdom Metazoa; phylum Cnidaria; class Anthozoa; order Scleractinia; family Dendrophylliidae; genus Cladopsammia; species Cladopsammia gracilis. The sequence goes on from JAJGOT010000032.1 coordinate 2,334,222, forward strand.
ATGCGCAAACCTGTGTTATTCGCTGTTGCTATTGGCTAATCATTACATGTCAATCAGCTGACAGAGAGCCAATCTTGGCTGCAAAAACCGAGTCATTGTCATTGTAATGGCTTTTGAAAAATACTGCTTCATACCCCGCAGTGATATGTGAGTGATCCAACCGAAATGTCACAAAATAATTCATAGGTTGAAACACAAGTATTGCAACGAAAAAACACGATGTTTAATTTTCTTCTAGCCAAACACAGAAGTCAATAAAATAATTAGTGTAAACGTACATTGATGTGCACACAACCCACTAAAAGGAGTTTTCTCGAAAATTCCTTTCTTAAACAATGGAATTTTAAATTGAAGTCGATTCCGTTAAGTTTGCCTTGAGCAAAAATGAATGATTGTAACTCATGAGCGGAATAAGATACTGTTTAACATAATAAATAATTTACAACAAACACTGTGTAAGACACTTAATTTGACACACTTTCCGAGTCACATTAAAAAGGCATGAAGATTTTCCTAATAAAAAATAGATTGAAGAGCAAAATGACTATAGTCTTAGTATTATATCTGGGTGGAAATTTTTACAAGAAAGCGAGGTCATGCACGAATTACTTTTTATATCATCGCATTTTTTTCTTTTTTGCCGCGAATGACATGGATGAACACGTGATCTCTGGCGCTCTTGTTCAGCCATCGTTTACCTCAAATACCACGGTAAACGCCATGTTGACGTTTCCCCTTTGCCTTATACTTGATGTTTAATCTCTGTCGGTATTCACTGCAAATGGCAAAAGATAAGCTCACGTTTGCCGTAGATCTCTTTATATAAACACATCGCACCTCTTGTTGTAACAGGTCGTTTATAATTTATTTATTACAATTAATGGCATTTATAAAAAATAGGTACACAATGTGTACAGAAGCGACGACGAGTTTCAACTTGGTGTTAAATCAATAGGTCTGGGGTGCTCTGATAAAATCAGTAAATCACTCGATTTAAATGCGAAGTTTCACTAGAAAAGGGTCGGTGAACTTTCATTGCTACAATGACGTTTTTTCCAAACATTTTCAATTTTTGTACTTATGGTCGTAGGAATAACGTATGTTTATCAGTTGTAGATTCTTTTGTGTTTGATTGAAAACTGAACGTGAGAATGGCCAGGTTAGGCCCCGGGCTAAGCCCTTTTTATACTAAAATCTCCTGTTGAAGACCCAGTAGTGACCATTATGCATTGCATGATAAAAACAATGTAAGGCTCGATCCCGTGTTCAAATAAATAACAATAATGAGCGTAATGGTCATTACTGGGCCTTTAAGGCCCTGGCTGACACCGATACTCATGGTATGCATGAGAAGGTATATCACACAATTGTGGTTGCTGCATTGGTTATTGTACATTTTATTTAAACCATATTGCACAAACTCATGCGCAAAATAAAAAAAAAATCATCATTTTCCCTTCATATTTGTGACATACTTGGTTGGTATAATTTTATGCTGATCAGGCTTAATATATGTCACACACCCATTAAGCACAGGTAACATTTTCATTTTCAAATTACATCTGAGTTAGTTTCATTTGTGTGCAATTCAATATTTGTACATTTTGCAAGTTACATGATAGTCAGTCCATTGTTGTCCAGATGGTTGTTTTTCTGATAAATTTCCTTACAGCCTTACTATGAAGTGTTAATACAGGAAGCACAATTCGAACTGTACAATGTACATCGTTAAAACTGTTACAGTTGATAAATGACAACAACTGGAAATTGTTTCCATGTTTGTGCTTCACGAATTGAAAAGACTTTGTCACCTCTGAACATGTTTTCAGAGATTATTGGTAGACATCTTGTGGTTTCATTAATGCACATACAGCAGGTCACCAGTTTCTTCAGCACTTGAGACTTTTCATCATTACCAGCATTAGTTAATGTGCTAAATGTTTGCAGATGCATTGAGTGGAAGTGATTGAGTCCCTTTAAAAAGAAAATAAATGAAGTACCTTAAGTGTTTTGTCATACTAAACTTTAAAATCAAAATGGCTTTTATGGGGACTTAAAAGAGGAATTAAAGTGCTTCATTTAGAGATAAAATGGATGGTGAAGAATTCAATTTGGGAACTAAGAGATGTCATTTTATGTATAGAAAAAACTATTACATGTGGCTAGTCACATTTAGGGATGGACCATTCTTTCTATTTTTGAAGGGGAGCTTGGGCAATTGTTGTAATGGTAAATGACAATCTCTTATATGAGACATTTGTAAGTTAACAGCTACACACTGTTTACCAGAATTACTTCCAAACAGCGAGACATTGCCATGATGAAAATCAGCTGTAACTATCTTTGAGGTATCCACAAAATAGCTGAAAATAGCATGCGCAAGCACCAGGATTCATTTCTACATCGTTAGCAAGTCGAATCAAAAGTGGAAATAACAACCGTACGATACATGCAGATTTTTGTGAACCAAAGCTTAGTGTAGTAACTCATTTGCCACGCATAAACAACATTTCTCATCGTTGAAAGGTATACAGCTTCTAGATAAAACACAAATAACAACATAGACCAGAATTTTCCGGGTCTTTCTGCATGTACCGGTATCCATGAACCACTCATTGTTTTCTATTGTTTGTGAGGTATTGTATTTTTGGTCTTGTTTGCATTTGTATTGTTGTCGTTCTTTGTTCCTTTTGTTTTACGTAATATGTGCTCCGGTACATGCAGAATCTACTAATTTTCCTTTGACACGATTTAAACATTCTCTGGCTTTCAGATGAGCATTATACAACCCCACAGCGGCTCAAAATTGCATTAAAGATACCATAACTGTATACACAATATGCTGGTAATGATGGCTTACCTTTATTTTTTAGCTTGAATCCAGTTGCTCCGATATTCTGTACACAACTTATCGTGAATCACCGCACACTACAGTTCTCGTAGGATACTCAGTTATAAGTCAAGTTCAGTAAATCAATGCTATTTCAGTGCTATTTGTGGCCTTCAGTTCTGACAAGTTCTTTCTGAGACAGGCAAAGATTTGTTCCGAAAGTTCAGCGCCCAGACTCGATAATTTAGTGTAGACCTTTTGTCTATCGCGAGTGCGAGTATGTACTGCTGATGTACGTATATCACTTCGTGTCTGTTTGTTTGCAAGTGAGCGAAAATATATTCACGATAAATAAGGCACGGCGGTGTTAAATTTGAAACAGACAAACCAACCTTTTCTCCACACTTCAAAACAAAATGGCGGAGCAAACGAGGTGGTCGCGTGACCTTATCTTCCAAGGCTAGTTCCCAATGTTTCTCGGGTGTAATCCGGACAGACATCCGGACACCACGGCACGATGACCGCTAATTTCTCTTCAGTTTCAACATTGTATTTTTAATTTTGATATTCTTTGTATGATGATCTGCTCTTATATGGGGTCTTAGACTCCTTTGCGTTTCATCATTTGGCTCACATGTATATATTTCCTTTTTAAGCGATGACGAAGTCATCGCGTTATTGTCATTGGTGCCATTGTGAGTATTAGAACAGATGGCAAAAGACAAATTCCGGCACGTGTGCCGTATTAAAACTCGATGCTCAAATCTCTCTAATATAAACACAGACCTCTTGTTGAAACTGGTCATTTGTAATTCTTAAAAAAAGAAATTTGCGTTTCATTTGTTAAAATATAAGAGCAGATGGCAAAAGACAAGCTCACGTTTGCCGTATTAAAACTCGATGCTTCATTTCTGTAATATAAATACAGACCTCTTGTTTAACGGATCGTTTAACTCATATAAAGAGAAATTAATAGCGCTTCATTTCAAATTGGCGTCATACATGTACATTGTTGGGCGTTCAGATAGTGGTGAGCGACGCACAGGAAAAAATATGATTGGAGAGATGAATAATATACTGCCTTCGCCAGTACTCAAAACAACTGTCAGAATTCACATCGGCTCAGGTGTTAAAGCTTTGCTGCATTTGTCTTTTGAATGTTATACGCCAGTCGATGCTAACACCTGGTAATTACCACAATAACTTACATTGCCTTACAATAACACGCGAACTTTTGAAGTTCAGGCCCTGTTTACATTTTACAATGTCGTCACTTATAATTATGGCGACAAACATTGAAACCCTGAAAACGGAAACTGACAAAATGGATTGAAATCCACCAATCAGACCCTATCACAACCCACAAAAAAAAAACTTTTAATCCTGTTGGATTGAACATCCATGTTTTCCTGAGTTGTGAACTTCAGAGTTTGTGTATTATAAACCCTTTCACTCCCAGAGTCAATAATGGAGACATGTACTACAGTTCTAACTTATGAGCTAGTGTCAACAAAACCCTATGGTGTGACCATTCAAATGAATCCTCTTCAGCAATACTTTTCATGGTACCGTTTGTTCTAATTTTTGAGTCTGTCGATGAAATCCTATGGTGTGACCATTCAAATGAATCCTCTTCAGCAGTACTTTTGCATGGTACCATTTGTTCTAACTTTCGAGTCTGTTGATGAAATCCTATGGTGTGACCATTCAAATGAAACCTCTTCAGCAGTACTTTTCATGGTACCATTTGTTCTAACTTTTGAGTCTGTTGATGAAATCCTATGGTGTGACCATTCAAACGAATCCTCTTCAGCAGTACTTTTGCATGGTACCGTTTGTTTTTCAGTATTTCACAAAATCAAATTTGGAATTTTTCTTGAATTTTGATTTTTCACACTCGTGAGAGTTAACGGGTGAAAAGGTGCAGTAACCATCCAATACAAGATGAGCCCATACCCGGCAGACCGCCGGGACAATGCTCAAGCAGATTAGCCTGCGTGGCAGGCGTTCTAAGGGAAAGGGGAAGGGGAGAATTCAGGCGCGCGAGAACGCGAAGGGCGCGCGAGGAAGGGGGAATGGCCCTTCGCATTCTCGCGCGCCTGAATTCGCCCCTTCCCCTTCCCTTTCGAACGCCTGCCACGCAGGCTACAGGCAGATTGACTGTACAACCTCTTTAGCTTCAGTATTTCATTGTCCAACATAGAGATAAATATAAAGGGAATTAAACCTCCTGACTTGTAGAAACCTTGCCTTTTTGCATTAGGTACAGGTAAATGTCGCGATACTAAAGCTTCTGAATTCTTTGGGGCAGGTGTTGGGAGACAGGGCATGAATCCTGGCTGACTAATGCTAAATGCCTCCGCCGGCCATGAGCAAAAGCGATGAGAACGGCGGCAGTGATTTTCGGAATCGAAATCCTGATTCCCTTCTCTTTTTCCTCGTGTTATTTTTACTATTACATGTGAGGAATGCACTGTCATTTTTCAAAGCGTATGTTTATTCACGTTTCTACACTTGACGATTTATGGATCCTTCTACCATACAATAAATACAATACAATATAATAAATAGAAGGGGTCTGTCAGGCCTGTAGCACCACCCTTCCCGTGACAGTTGTCAAAATACGACCATCCAAGCACACACAAATCAAGCAGGCAACTTTAATGTTTGTCCACTGCTTGATCCATCCAAGGTGAGTTGAATCAAGGTCTTGGTAGCACGACATCCGGGAACGTGTTTTCTGCTTCTCTCACTGCGCCTTCTGGGAAAACAGCTGCCACGCACAATTCTGTTGCTTTCACCCACCCCCGGTCAGGCATGTTGTCATTCTTCCCTGTAGATGATGGAAAGGATAAAGTTTGTCCAAATGTGGCCTGGGTTCGAAACCTTGACCCAGCATATAATAAGTGGGTTGATTTGAAGTTGGTTCTTGTCCTTGCTCTGTTTTTTTTCCCTCCGAGACCTCAGATTTCTGCATTTCTAAATTCATTTTCTTGGTGAGAGAAGCCTTAAAAAGAAGGTTTTTGGCATATAACTGGCCGATAACCTGATCGGAAGTGATCTTTTGAGCAAGCTGGGCTAGTGCGTAGTGTATTTTTTAAAAACAAAAAAATGGTGTTTAATTTTTAGCTAATGACCTGAATGATATGGTTTCACGCTGTTATGGAACTTTTTTTCTTTTTCATGATGCTTTTGAGGAAGCAGGGGTGGGGATACCATATCAATACACAGACTATTAATGATCAATCAAAACTACCGGTACTTACAGAAGACTTGTTTAAGCTCCACAGTGTGGGATGTAGGCATGTCATCTTCCATCACCTCAGCAAGTCCCTGCAGCACTACAAAAAGAGTGCTGCCTACAAATATTAAGAATAATATTAACCCTTTAAGCCCCAAAAGTGATCAGCATCAAATTTCTCCTTGTAATATCAATGCCATATCAATCAAAAAGGTCATGAGAATTAAGGACATGATCACGCAAGATGAATTCTCTTGATTTCCAAACAGTTTCTCCCCACTGCTTTTATAGGAAATGTATGGGACTAGAAATGAGAATTTAATTTTGATATTGGGGCTTAAAGGGTTAAGAAATGTAATGATCAGCATGTCATGAGTAGGGGACAAATAAAATATTTCCCGACGGGAATCAAACCCATGAACTTACCATCTTGGTATTGCCTCTTGGACAACACAGCCTCATTAGCTTGCACTTCCTTGATAATCATGGACAGCGCAATTATGTACAGGAAACCGGGAGGACACCCACTGAACTGCTCTGTCTGGAGGGGAACAGAATTGTAGCCTTGAATATAATGAAACGAGGAGGATTCCTTTGGGGGGGGGGGGGGGAATCCCATATGAAATTGACAGGGGTGCTCATTGGACATTTTTGAAAAACACCCTAAAAGGTACCAGTACCCCCATCATTTTTATATGGGAGTCCCCCCCCCCCCCCCCCCCCCCCACCTTTTACAGGATCAAAAGTCTGAAACGATTTCAATATTATTATGGTTCCTTCATAATTATATTTTACTTCAGAATTACCTGCTTCAGTGTCATCCTCAGAATCTAACAAAAAAGAAAAAATTAAACAACATTTGTAAGAAAGCACCGTTCATAATGTGGATTTTGTTTTACTAATTTTACAGGACAACACAACGTCCAGCTTTTTCCTTGAAATTTTCAAATTTCAAAGAGAATGATCACAACGGAAGAATTTGGCAGGCAATATTTTCTAGTTGATAAATTGTCTTATTCTCCTCACCTGTTTACTTGTTATTGTATTAACACTTTGGAGAGATATCTATATTGTATATACAGTGTAGCTAGAAAAACAAGTTCAAACCTCTAGATCCAAGGCACCTCCATATTTTGTGTACAATTCAGCATCTCTCTGCTTAACTTGTTGCTTCCACTTGACACTCAGCTCTTGAAGTAAAGTTGCTTCAGCTGTGAACTGCGCATAATAAAACAGCAACATAGCAAGGCTGAGATGTATTTTTATTAATGATATATAGTGCATGGTCGTCAAAGGCACTGAAAATGAGCTGCATGTCTTCATCTTTAATAGTGCATGAACATGCAGCTTTCTGAATGCAGTGCAAGACTTGTTTGGGTTCATCCTCAGTGTAAAAACCTGCCAACTCACGAGTGACGTAAAACAAAGAAAACAAAACGTACTGAAACAATAGAGTGCAAGACAACAAAGGTAGAAAACAAAGGAAAAAGTCAGGTTTTTACACTGAGGTAAACCCCTTGTTTGTTGTGCAAACCAAATGATAATTTCTTGATCAAATTGGTACAGTTAAACTTTATTAATAACAAATAAATTATTTTTCTGAAAATAATTCAGCTTCCTATTATTGTAATTTAGCATGCTTTAGAGCAGTTTTCAATTGTGTCGAGAAAGTAATTTCGTAATTGCTTTGGTTTTGGATTGCTACACTTTGTGATTGGCTAAAAATTCTCGCGCCACTTTCTCAACCAATCAGAAGTAAAACCAAAACCAATTGTGCCTTGCTCGCACACGTTTTCCCATGCTTGGCACAGCTGACATGTAATTGCTTCAAGCTCTGATTGGTTCATTGGATTGTTTACGACTGCTGTGACTGGTCAGAGTAATTACTTTGGTTTTGGTTTTAAGACACTCAATTGAAAACTGCTCTATAAAGTAAAAGCATGATGTTGATGTAATTCAGCACACACAACCTAAGAATTAATGAAAGCTATATTATAAAACAAATAAAACTGCCTTTACCATGGCTTGTTAAGCACTCAAGCAAGTTAATATGACAACAATGAAGAGTAGGCACAAACAAACATTAACCATGGTAACAGCTTTAATTTGTTAAAATAATATTATAAAAGTACTGGGTAACCATAAAGACGCAACAAACCTGACTAAAAGCATTATGGAAGTTTTCTTCTCGAAGTGTTATGATCTGGCATGGTCCAGCTGATCTAGGAAACAAAACATAAATAATGCGGAGTGACATATATTATTAATTTATACACACGTATGTAGTCAAGGCTTGTTTTTCAGATTGTGGAGCACACAATGGTATACAACGTTAAAGTGCACCTAACCCCCAATTTTTTTTTTTTTTTTTGCTTAATCAACCCTATGTACATTGAAAAGTTGAATAGTTAAATATTTCTTGTTTTTAATGTCGCGTTGTAGTGTTTTAATGTAGTGAGTTATAGAGATTTGAATTTACAAAATGCTAATTAGATGACGCAAATTCGGGAATTTGCCATTATTTCTACATCAATTAATTAAGTATACAGTATACAACTTAAGGAAAATCAATTTGAGAAATACCAAATATAAACTGTGGATAGTCAATTGATTCGTAAAAAATATTACTTGGAGGTAAAAACAGTCAATGATTGTGATTGACAGGTACTGGTATTACACATAACAATATTGTCTAATGAGTATGTTCATGAAAATATCAGTATTTATATTTCATATTTTAAAACTGGGGCTGCAAATTAACTCATTAATACCAATATACAGAGTCCGAGTTAGGAAGTATTCCCCCCAACCCCAGGTTTTAGCCTGAGCCTTTGATTATTCTAGATATATTAATATTATCATAAATAATAACATACTCTTTACTTCATTTTGCATACATGTGTACCTCACCGTAGATCTTCTCTCAGTTCCCGTGAAAAAACCTGCACATGGAATGACGTAAAGTGAGAAATTCACACAGTCAAGTTATGTACTAAAATTCATAAAATGACCCCTGAATGTCTTGTAAAAATAGGATTATTAATCAGATTTATTATGTCTATAATTGCCAAATGCCACCAAATATACAACTTAACTGGATAATAAGATTCTTTAGAGCAAATCACAAGCAGTAGTTTGGACAAAAAGTACAGGATTGCAAGGATGGAAGATTACAGTTCAAATTTGACAGGCGGTCAAGAAATCAAACTTGGCATTCTTATGAAATTTTGACTTTTGTAGCCATTATTTTGTCTGTTTATAGCTAAAATTTATTTGCTTCCATCACTTTTGATGATTCTTTCTACCTATTTTAAAATAAAAAAGCAAGCTTAAAGCAAGCTTCAGGCCATAATCATGAAAACACGATATATCAAGGAAAGCTTTCGCTGCCCAAGCCAAATACTAATTACCTAAAACGAAGTTTTTGCTACAGCGGGGCCTGTTTGTGGAACAACTTGCCCCAAGATTTAAAAAGCGTTTGTTCTAATTGGGCAGTTTAAACGGGGTATTAAGAAAGTATCTGAGATATCGGATTCCCACACGGCAATCATGTAAAGCAGTTGTACAAGTTTTAATTCTTAATTATTAACTTAACTGATGATTCTCCGTGTTTAAATAAAGATTTACATTACATTACATTACACATTACATCACCCGGGACACTGCCCCTTTTTAAATGAATAGAACCACTGACAATAAAAAGGTAAACTAATCCAATCACAACAATCGGACAACAATTTGTTTGCACACTGCACATCACGACATTCCAATTATACCTTCTTCACCAAACGAGAAGCCTTTTACCCCAGCAGCAAATGTAGCAAGCTTCTGGTCCCCTGTAAAGAATGTCACCCTGTACAAAGTACAGTTGTGTTAGGACTTCAAATTTAATCTCGCAAACGATATTATCTTTTTTCCATAAAAACCACAGCAGGTATTAATATTTGTACTTACTTTCCATGAACAAGAATAAACATTTCTTGTCCTTTCCAGCCTTCCTTGACAATAATACTATTAGAAGGATACAGTACAATAATTCCTGAAAAATAGGAATTCAAAGTCATTCTCTGTGTAATCACATCAGGGAAGTTAGTTTAGTAGCCTATTATTTCTTACATGTAGTTCAGTAGCAGTACAGATTGATTAACAACAATTTAAGAACAATAACTGTTTCACTACTACAGTGTAAAGTAAAACCTTAAGTCTTGTGGTGTTGTTCTACAACTTTCAAGTATGTAGATGAAATCTTTTATGGAAGTATGACATTCAAAATGAAAGCTACGAAAGACTTCCTATTATGCATGGTGCTGTTAGTTATAAAACAATATTTCAAATGAAGAATGATCCTCGCAGTTGTGAACGCAATTTAAGCAATTGCGAAAAGAAGCCTGAAAAAAATTCAGGACTTCAACGGGGTTCAAACCCGTGACCTCACAATACCTGTGCGATGCTCTACCAACTGAGCTATGAAGCCACTAACGTTGGGAGCAGGTCAATTGTAGGTTCATATGTTCCCGTGAAAGGAGTGAATGTGAAATGATATATATGATTTATGATATATGATTTCATTTCCGCAGTTCATATATGATTTATTTCATATATATTATTTCACAAAACAATATTTATTGAACTGTGGACCACCAGCAATTAGGAGTCAATAAGAATAACTTAAGTGAAGTGCAGGGGTGTATTGGCTAGCATGTTGAACTTTAGATCCATAGGTTGATGGTTTGAGATCTGGTATAGGTCGTCATGTTGTTTCCTTAGACAAGATTTCACTTTACTTTACACTGTCTCTCCCCACCCAGGTGAATGGGTACTAACGAAATAATGCTGAGGGAAACCCTGTGATGGACTAGCATCCCATCCAGGGGAACACCAATACTCTGCGCTGCTTCGTTCTACAGTAACGGGTTAAGCTTCAGCCATGTGCGACTTTGCCCAGAATTTATAACTTACATGTACAAGTACAATTTGCTCTACACAGTTTGAGTTTCTGAAATAATTTAAATTTAGTTCATCTTACCAGGTTTAATGGTGTTTACCACAGCATCTAATGCTTCTTTCCTCCAACTGTGTAACACTGGTGACTAAACAAAAAAAAATACAAGTATTATTGAAATTTACAAAAGGAATGGCTGACTACATATAAACAAAGTCCAATCAATGCTCAATAGGACAGGTTTCCAAACCCGACTTTCTCATTTATACATGTAATTTTCTTGTTTGAACTGGAAAACAATATTTTGGAATAGTAAAATTAATGTCATTAATAACTAACTCATCCCGAGTTGTTTCTCACATGAGGGCAGGAGGGAAAACAATCCAGATGACTGGGAACAAATGAATGAAATTAACATTAACCAGCCTTCATTTGGATCCAACAATAAAAGAGGAAAATTCCTCTATTATATTTAAACCTAAAAATTATAATATGACAGAAACTTCAAAACATTAGTATCAAAAAAATTATTATAAAAATTGAACCAGTTTAAAAAAAACTGAACTGGTTTTAAAAAAATTAACTGGTTTCAAAATTTTTCAACTAAAACTAAAATTAAACCACAACATAGCCACCCATGAACATGTGATGTGATAGCTGAAAAAATCACAGAAAAAAGTTGCAGTTGAATTGAGTTGAGACAAAGACAAGCTTAGGACATTGTTGCTTGTGCAGCTACCCTGCCACATTTTTCTGTCAGTTGAACGACTCGACTTAAGGGTGCTCGGACTTAATTACCAACTGAGCCTCTCACAGACTTTGTTGCAACATTTTGTCACGTGTAGCCAACACTGTGCGCTGGCAACACAACAGTTTTTCAAAAAATTGCATCACCTGTGCAAGCAAAAAATCACATGTGTAGCCGCAGCTTTAATTACGATGAAACAGCCAATAATTTATGTCTATCTTAGAGAGATGTCTGCCTTACAGGGGTGTCTGTATTAATGCACAACTCAGTATTGTTCAGTAGTCAATAATTGAAGAACAAACCTACCTTTTGTAGTACATCAAGGGCAATCTCATGAGGAAGCTGTTGGTTGTCAAACAGTTTACTGGTGTCAAAGTATCTCCTAAAGTAGTATAGAAATACACACAGGGTTAATGTTATATTAGAAGAAATACAATTTTTTTCAAAAATGTTTCCCGGTTTTCCAGGCTCGTAAAGACAAATTAGGCTCTCAAACCTCTGTTGAAACCATTGCAGTAGAGTCACTTCACTGGGAAATGTGAACAGCTGACGAGCATCAGAGGTTCTCAGAAGCAATATCACACACCTTGTGGAAGAAAAAAAGTAAAACAATATTATCACCCAACAAGGTTAAAGGATCATAGTGGACTCAACTAAAATCCTGATATATATATATATATATATATATATATATATATATATATATATATATATATATATATATATATATATATATATATATATATATATATATATATATATATAAAACAAATTGGTAAATCCTACTTTTTTTTTATTTACCACTTATTTTATTTACAATATTCATACTGCCAGTATAAATATTAAAAGTACAATCTCAATTCCAACAGGTAAATACAGTGCAAGTGGTGTTAAGTATTTGAAATTTAAGTAAAAACAAAAAAAAAAAGGAACTAGGAACTAGGAACTAGATTATTACAGAAATTATAATATGAAAAGAGAGAAAGACAATTAATGTTAAAAAAAATGTTTCCAATTCCTATTAAAATTGTCAATGGTTTTGTTTTTGTATGCTATTTGTTGTAAAATTTCGAGGTAAATCCTACCTTTACTCAAACATTGGTTCACTTTATTTAATTTTTGAAAAAAAATATGTGTTGATTAGTAAATTATGCAATTTGGTACAATTTAGAGGACAATGTGTGAAATTGCATATCACTTGTCACTTGTTTTTCCTTTTTGATTCTTCTTTCTTTTGTTTGATCCTTTCTTTTTATTTTAACAAAATATAGTGTGTGTAGCGATTTCTAATCATGTAATTAATTTGACTGGCCTGCCAAGATTAGCTTTTGCTACCTGCAAGCCTGTCTTGTAAATTGTATGATAATAAAACAAAGATTTTTGTTGTTGTTGTTGTTGTTGTTGTTGTTGTTGTTGCACCATTGCATAATATCAGAAGCCCAGAGTGTTTATGTTAAATTATAGCACTTATTGCACAACAGCAACACCCATAACAGGTTTTACAGGTTAAACTGAGACATGAGTGTTACTATTGTTTTGTACTTAATCTGTACCTGTCAACTGTCTTCACATCAGCAGTACATTTCATGTTAAACAGTACTGAAACTTCACCAAAACAATCCCCTGCTTGGATTTCTCTCAGGATAAACTTCTCGTTTTCACTCACAGTATTAACATTTCCAGATACAAGCACATGAATTCCAGAAGGCTCATGTCCTTTTCTTAGTAGAATTTCAGGTGTCTCTGCTGTCTGTATTAGTTCTACACGACGTATCACTTCATCCCGTACCCTCTTGTCAAGGGTAATAGGTAGTTTGTTTAAACAGTCAGCAAGTGTGTTCACAGCTTCAGGGGGAAGCGAAGGATTGACAGCTGCTGCCAAATTAGGGCGTACAATCTGGCTTTCCCTTCTTCTGGAACTTTGTTTGTTGCCCATTCCTAAGCAAATGCCTACAGACAAGCAGGTCAGGCCATGGAACTACAATCAGTGACAAAAGTAGTTGAGACAGTCTCAGTATATCACATTATCGAATAATGAATTTGGTATTCATCATTATTATTCATATTACTAGGTGCTACAAAGCTCCCCCCCGCCCTCCCCCGTTCAATGTTGTAGCTTTCAACAAGGCCTGAGCTCTGCCTATCAACATTGATTGGGGGGAGGGGGTAAATTTGTGATGACAACAATTAAAGCAATAGAAAACGACTCCCAAAATAATGAAATGTCTCAACACTTTTGGCGTTGATTGTAGAGAATTTAACTGTAAACAATAAAAATGGTAAAAGGGGACAAGTCAAAAAACAAACGACTGGTGATCAACATAATTTACAAACAAGGGCAAATTTGATACAACCTTGCTGCGATTTCAGAATAACCGGCTACTTATTTACAAAATCCCTGAACGTTTTATAGAACGAGGCATATGTAAACAAAATGGTCTTATCAAACGAGATGCAAATACGTGGCCGGGCATTCTTCACTTTAGCCCAAACCTTCATTAACAGCACACAAAACTGCACCGTTGCTGGCTTAAAGAAGTTATAATTTATTTATTTGTATAATACATCTAAATTATAAGATGCACATTTTAAGCAACATTTTTTTTTAACCATGTACAAACGTTTCACTCGCACGTAATCTTGAAACATGCTTAGAATGTTCGCTTACATGTGTATTAAGGTCAAACGGAAAAATCAATGCACCTACTTTACTCAGTCACGTAGACCATCCTGTCATTATTCCATTTAAATTTCTTTTAACAGCACAAAACCATCTCAAGCACAGACTCATGTCAGAGCCGCTCATCGGCAGCCATCTTGCATTTTCAAGTTCGTGTTGCATTGTGGTACTGTAAAATTCGTACCCGGACCTCCCATTTATCGGCTCTAAAGCGCGGGAAAGGAAGGAAATAAAAGAGCGTTCATCCAAGCCTCGTCCGCAGGCATTTCCGGGTTCTGGGATGAAAGAACAAAATAAAAAAGAGTAGACGGGGAGAGGGTGGGGAGTCGAGATGAGCGAGAAGCTCACTTTTTTTTTCCTCTCCCTCCCCCCCCCCCCTCTCCACCCCCCTCCCTAGTCAGTCGCTTAAGTCGCATTCTTGTCCTCTTCACCAGTCTCTCGTCTAGTCCTTTCTCGTCTCAAGCATTTGCGAAAATTTTAACCCTTAGAATTAGCCAAATTGTCGATATTAAAGGCCCACCTTCGCCCAAAATGCTGTGCGAGCCGTGATCTCTTTCTGAGCTGAATTTCGTGTAACACGAAATTCATGCTTGAATGCGTGCAACCAATCAGATCATGAATATGAACAATGGAGCATTTAAAAACAAAAACAAACGACTGCAACGTCTTTTGGGTGAAGGTGGGCCTTTAAAATATTAACTAGGTTGACTTTGTATGAGATTGGCTTAGTCTGAAGAGAAAAACTGTACGTTGTCCGTATTATTGAGCGGGCAAATTTTAGAGAAAATGTATGGACTTTCGGCCGGTACAAAGAAAACTGTCAGTAATAAGCGAGTGTAGAAGCTTTTGGGGGGTAATAAGCTCCTGGTGGGTGACCGTCAAGCGGGATTCGACTGTAATAAGCGGAAACGCAAAGCTGCAATTAATATGAAGGCAGCAAATATTTCCAAAATGCCGTTACATACGTTAAAAACTATAATAACGACAAAGGCACAGCGACAAACCAATGAAGAGTGCCGGATCTATTGTAGACCTGGATCAGTAAACACCTTGAAATAGTATCGGTAAAAACGGCAAACTAATCCTTACAGCAAGGAGAAGAGATTGAGACAGAAGTGAAATAAAAAAAAAAAACAGTTGAATATATTTGCCCAAATATATTCAACTGTTTTATTTTTTATTTTACTTCTGTCTCAATCTCTTCTCCTTGCCGTAAGGATACATCAAAATAATGATTGCAAAGTAAAGAACAATCATTATTTTAACGGCTGGCTCAGTGTTTTAAAATAATATGCAAATTATTTGCTTTAATTATAACTTTATTACTGTTTTGCAAAACATGATTTTCTATTTACTCGAAAGCTATCTTATAATTTTATTGAAACATCGTCTGCAGCTAGTGATACGTGAATACAACAAAATTTGAAAGTTTCCTTGTGAAGTGTTAGACTTGACTATTTACCTTGGCGAGATGGGCAACCCTGGCCAAGTATAAATATAGATGTAGATGAAGACTAGATTTTGAGAAAAACGACATTGATTAAAACAAAGGGCGAGCTGGCGTTGCTTAGTAACCGCTGTCTTTTGGAAACCAGTGAAACATAAAACTTTGATCACATTTCATAAACTTGGTGAAGTTTGAAGGCAATCAAAGCAAAGCATGTCTTCGCTGCGAATTTTTTTATTTCAAAATAATATTATGCACCCCACAGCAAAAAGCTGTGGCGAGCCTCCTTGAGAGATTTCAGGTCGAGCGGGAAACGCGAGCGGGGGACAGATGTTGTCAAACTTGAAACCAAACGCTAATAAAAAATACGATAGACGTGAAAGTTTGTGTAAGATCCTAAACCAAACTCGTCCTGCGTCAAGGATACAGTACTAGGGAGCTTTAGATTTGAGTACGAGTACGAGATTGAGTATGAGTACGACTTTTGAATTTAACCCTATTCAGACCGGGCTTTTTTGGATCTTCTGAGACCGGGGGAGGGGGGCGGATTCCGCTCCCCCTTTGTAACTTCTACAGGAAAGTAGGTATGGACACCAAATTTTCAGGAGACATTGTATGTCCGAAATTCTATCGATCCACATAATTATGTTGTCATGACAACTTCTATGACGTCATAATTACGTTATATATTGACAGTTCATTCACAGAAAGTGTTTGCCGTACCTATCTCTAAATTGTTTTGAATAATGACAATAATGTTTTCTCTGATGATGTTGGAAAACATTTTTAATGTATATATTGGTACTTGTAACTTGTAGCAACATGATGACGTCATCATGACGTCATAAAAATATATTTGTTTTGATGTTTTAATTTTTGTTATTAAACCACAATCTAAGGGAAGTATAAAT
This sequence comes from Cladopsammia gracilis, assembly GCA_022457155.1. Classification (NCBI taxonomy): domain Eukaryota; kingdom Metazoa; phylum Cnidaria; class Anthozoa; order Scleractinia; family Dendrophylliidae; genus Cladopsammia; species Cladopsammia gracilis. The sequence goes on from JAJGOT010000032.1 coordinate 2,351,021, forward strand.
TTTTCTTACTCTGTAATTGTTTAAACATTTGTATAACAACAACTTTTTATGTTACCATGACAGTTAATGTGACGTCATCATGACGTCATTATGACGTCAGATGTGCAAGAAAACGTCCAAAAAGCGAGAAAATGTCACCTTAAAATACTTAGAATGTATTTATTCTAAAAAAATACCTAAAAAATAAATAAAGCTAAAATAACAAAAAATAAAGAAAAAACAACATTAAAAAAAAAAGAAAATAAATTTCGAATATTTTTTGGAGCCGCCATCTTGGATCCGCCATCTTGGATCCGCCATCTTGGATTTGGAATATCGTATCCTGAGCACGGAATATGCGCTAAAATTACCCAAAATCACTCAAAATTAAAAGATTAACATTTAAGTCAAGCAAAGAGTAAAAAACAAAAATAAAAAATATGCGATAAAAGGTAGAAAAAAGTGAAATTTGAAAGTACTACAAAAAAGCCGCTTTAACTACGGTTACCATGGAAACGCCTCCTTACTTTTTTAATTTTGGATCAAAGACGACAACAATGCATCGTTTGGTGTTTAAATCCATAATAAAGATCAGTGTAAAACAGAATGACATAAAATAAACAGAGGAAATACTTATCTCTCAAAATGAGCAAAAAGCTTCCGTCAAAATGTGGTTGCCATGGCAACGTCAAATTTTCTTTGACAACATACTTTCTGCCAAAATGTTCACAGATAAATTTTAGGAAAAGTCGAGAAGTTTCAAGGCTGTAGGTAGAAAGGCTTAGAAGTTATAAACGTTCAAAGTCGGCGCGGGCACTTTCCGCACCCCCCCCCCCCCCCCCGGTCTGAATAGGGTTAAAGCCAGTCACGTTCCCAGAGCTGTCGGTCCTTTCTGTTGCAGTCCAGAAGATAAGAAGACTCTAGGTATAAAATTGGAATGTGTGGTAAATGGTTATTTAGAGCACGCGAACTAAGTTTTAAAAGTCGTACTCGTACCGTAGTCAATTTCGTACTCGTCGTCCGATCTAAAGTCCCCTTGTCTTGATGATCCTCGATGCATTTTTGAAAAAAGAAAAGGAATATTATAAAGCAGAAATAATTAACGTGGCTAATCTCTTCCTTTGCTATCTTGACCTCTGGATTAGCCTCTATAATTGATCATCTTAACAGTTTTCTGTCGTAACTTCTTGTTAAGCCAGGTTCTATGACGACGGCGTAAACGGAATATTTTCAAATGTAAAAATTGTTAGACCTTTAATTGGTTTTTGTGTACGTCAGGAAATTGTTTTGTTAACCTAATTTCGAACACGGGTAAATCGAATCGAAGAGAAAAGTGGTTACAGCAGTTACTGGAAAATTTCTCCGAAAACAGTTGAATATCATGCGTGAAATTTTCATATGGGACAATATCGTGAATAGGTATATTTTCCTGTTATTTTCCAATCGGCAGGTGTTTTATGAAAGTAATTCCATTAATGAACTCTCCTAGCTGGAATTTGCGAAAAACTTAACATTTCTATAGCTGTTAATCCATTAATTTTACAACAGCAAATCAGCGATCAGTTTTTCTCATTATGGAAAACTTCATGTGTCTCTGACTGACAGCCACACGTCAACAAATAAGAAAACATGATTTTAGGGCCTTCGAAATCTAAAAGACATTTAATCTCAAACTCTTAAGTCAAATTTGTACTCGTGGAGTGAAATCAACGGACAAGATAAAATAATTATGCCAATAATAACGCCGTTGGATTTTGAAGAGGAAATTCGCAAGTTTCGTGGACAATTGCAAGCTCTAAAATTACCGCCAATGAATCAGGCAAACTGTTATAAAAACTTATATACAAAAGAGGATGATTTTCGCGAAACCCTCAAACTTCCTGACATATCAACGGCCGCTAAAAGACGCAAGCTTTCCAGACGAAAAATTAAGAAAAAGGCTAAGAAAGATGAGAAATCTGCATCAGAGGTGAAAAAAGTCAAGAAAAGGAAAGTGTCTTCAGTTAGAAAAATTCCAGGAGAAATAACAAAATCCTTTTCAATTGTGTCAAGTGCTAGCGGATCAAAGTACACTCTTATTCAAAGACAACCATCTTCTGAAAGTGTGACTGGAAGTTGTGATGGACGAGAAGATACTAGCTTATAGAAAGTTTTACATGAAGTATTGCACAATTATACACGAGATCACGTCAAAACAGCAAGAAATGAGAACAAGTCAATCCTATTCTATTTTGTCACTAAACTATGAAAGGGAATAGCGGTGGATTAGGTCACAGCTTGCATCAATGAACGAATGTTAAATATTTTCCATCGGGACTTTTATTGGCTAATCTGTGCTAGAATCTTAAGATATGGTACCAGGATTTGTTAAAATACACTATATATGACTGTTACTGTAAATTAAAAACAACACACTTTTTTATTCTTTTTGCGGTTTGTTTAAAGTGTTTATTTTTATGTTAAAACTTCTTTACTGAAAATGAATCTCGTTCTTGTTGGGTAGAATCGCTGACAAGTCTTTTTCAATACCGAGGTAACTTTTCGACTTCCGCAGTAAAAAACTCCAACCTTAGTCCTGAAACAAAAATAAACAGACATATTAATTTGACGGAATTGGAAAAGGGCGCAAAGCTGACTCAGGTCATTCTTTGATGCCCTTCATTAACTAACGTTCATAGGTGCTTACCAATAAACAAGAAGTTATGTATGGCCTCGATCAACACTCATGCTCTCTCATTGAACTCTCGTGCAAAGAGTTTGAATTCTCGTCAAATCTCGTTTATGTTTGGTCCGGACTTTAAACTGGCCTGGGCCGCCCCCTTTCATTGGTAGTTTTGCTTGCGCTGTTATCTATTTGTCTTTGTTCCCCAATGTTTAAGTGCAATCTTAAATATTTACCTGGGATTTTCGCTGCTTACGCGGTCAAATACTTCTTTCCATACAGGTTTATTTCTATACATTCTGCTCGTAAGCCAGTTGTTGGAAGTCTTTGTATTGACCTAAAAAAGAAATTTATATCAAGGGATTTGAGAAAAAAAAATCCGCTAGGAGAAGAGCCAGGGTTGTTGGCAAATCAGAACAATTAGATTCGTCATTAAGTAAGAGCTTATAAACTTGAAAAATGGAATCTAAATTAACAAGAATTTACGATAGCAATAAAGGTCATGATGTGTGACCGCAAACTTACTGGAAATACACTATGACATGCGCAATACCTGTTCTTCAAACTGTGATCCAATGCACGTGACGTAAAAGTTACATATAAGGAAATCTGGTCGATTATTCTCCCACAGCTGCAAAACAAGTCCAGAGGAGAAAGTTTAGTTTTGGGATTTATATCCACACACTAACCTGACTTGTGTTTTTTATATATAAATTTACGTGTATCTGCGAAAGCTTCAACGACTCCGTAACTACATTACAGTATTGTTACTTATAAAATGCCCAAGGAAATGCGCATGATTGATTGGTTAAACCGAGTTCATTATATTTCGATAAAGCACGCGCGTGACGTAAGGTTCATTATAACCGTTTTTATTTTATAAAAGAAATACAAAAACTTGTTTCTAGTGCATCGTTGAGTTATATAAGCACTTGGGAATTTTTAAGAACACTCGAGAAGCATCTCAAATGTTCTTAAAAATTCCCGAGTGCTTATATTAAAGAAATAAAAAACGCGCCGAGTGCATTATTGAGTTATATAAGCACGCGGGAATTTTTAAGAACACGAGAGAAGTGCAGAGAAGCACGAGCCAAAGGCGAGTGCTTCTCGCACTTCTCGAGTGTTCTTAAAAATTCCCAAGTGCTTATATAACTCAACAATGCACGAGGAACAAGTTTTTTTATTTCTTTTATAAAATTAAAACGGTTATAATGAACCTTACGTCACGCGCGTGCTTTATCGAGTTATAATGAACTCGGTTTAACCAATCACAGCGCGCGCATTTCCTTGAGCATTTTATAAAACTCAATAATGCACTCGGCGCGTTTTTTATTTCTTTAATAATAGTTATCCAGGGTGCCCACATCACCAAGGTGTTTTTCAATGGGGCCCTGCAAATTATAAATTGAAAAAAAAATAAAAAAGTTAAAATACTTTAAAAATTTAGCTGAAAAGGTCCCTTACATTTTGTTTAAAAATTAAAAGTGAGTTTGTATTCCTCGCAGACTCTTTTAAAATGTTCCATTCGGCAAGTCTCCGCATTGTTTACCGGTAGTTTCTTTGAACTCTAGGAAAATGAAAATTCTTCTTATTCGTGTATTATATGAATGGATGTTAAAATTTCTTGAAATATCAAAATTAACTCGTAAGATTAGCCCTGTTCTATTCTCTACTCCAGAGCTTTCGGTTTTCTTGACCGCGCAAGAGAAGAGCTCTGGTGTCGAGAATGAGCCCTGTTCCAAGTTAAGTGGCCTCCTCGATCTGGTCGCCTACACTCTCGGAAATAAGCGACCAGATAGAGGAGGCCGCTGAACTTGGCTACGCTCTAAGGCCTTCGTCGCGGGTTAAGAGGATGGATGTTTATAAACAACTCCATATAGTCTGTGAACAGGCTCCTTTGACCTCCTGTCAGGAGCCTGTTCGATCACAGGCTAACAACTCTATATATAGCATTTGAACTCTATTCAAAATCGTTAAAATAACCAAAAGTCATTTGAAATCTTACCTCAGTATGAGTAGAATGTAGGAGGTCCACAAACCATTGAAAGGACTCGACGTGTTTACATACCCACACAAAATACAATCTTTTAAGCTTCATATGTCTCCCAAATTTGACTTTTTGTCTGAAGAAGACAATCAGTTAAATTAGAAAACTAGAATAATTTCAGACACCAAAGTTATGTGTCTAAACGAAGCCGTACTTTCGAAAACCGAAACACAATTCTGGTTTAATTTTTCCACTCTGGAAAGATTTGCCGAAACCGGCAGTTGCCAGGGGCACCCAACGAATCTGTTCCTCACTTTATCTGTCCCGCAGCGGAATTCTTGCTGGCTGGCAAAATATATACATAATATTTTTTTAATTACCATTTTTGCGCTGGTTGACTTGAGAAAGGATTCGAAAGAATAAACTGTGCTGGCTAACTTGAGCAGATTGAAAAGAGACTGATTATGTATGGGGTTTGATGTTGGTCACTTTGGGGCTTAAATGAGTTCAGCTTCGTCGTAACAAATTTAAGCAGTACTTAGAGACACCCGAACAGGTTTAAGTTCGAGACGGCAGTAAATGTACAAAACAATAAATGAAAAAGCTTCAAATAGTTTGCTATTAATGTTTTGAAGCTCCTTTTGGTAACTTATTATTATTGCTTTTTTATTTATTCATTTTTTTTTTAATTGCTGGCTGGGAAACAGACGTTTTTTTATCCAGCTGGCTGGGAATTCCTCTATGTGTTATGCTGGGAAAAAGGAACAGATATATTTTTACCAGCAACCTATGAAGAACACCTGGAAATGCTTTAATATCATTTATTTTAATATATTTGAGTAAAATAATGCATTTTACCAAAGATTGTTCGTTGGGTGCCCCTGCAGAGTTGCTTTCTTGAACTTCAATTCGGAGTACCCGATTCCATGCGTGATAGTACTAGTGCGCATGCTTTTGAGTATCACGTGTGAGTCACAGCATGTTACAGCAATCTCGTTTTTAAACGACAAACTGCAAGGCTGATATGACTACGTAAAAAGGTAGAATTTGCGAGACACCAATGCGACAGAAACCGATACCCTGCTATACTGATATACTGCTACCCTGCTTTATCGGTTTCTGTCGCATTGGTGTCTCGCAAATTCTACCTTTTTACGTAGTCATATCAGCCTTGCAGTTTGTCGTTTATGTTTGTTCATTTTTTGGCTGATAAGGTCTTTCGTAGATCCTACGTATCGTTTACAGCATTATCGTTTGCGGTCCTTAGCAGATTTTAGTTCTAATCTCGTTTTTAGACTTTCCTCTATCACCATGGAGGACAAGATGATTAGTAAACTGACTGTATTCTCTATTTTCGAATTTCCCATAACACACATTGTTTGCCCTCCAAATTTTGCATAAACTATTGTTTTGAAATGCTCTTGGGAATATGCAGTCCTACCAAGGGCATTTACAAACAATAGTTTATGAAAAATTGGGGGCAAGCAAAGTGCATTATGGGCATTCGAAAATAGAGAATGCCGGGAATTCGTAGTCCTACTCTTTTTTTCCAGTCCTATCAACTGCCCGACGGCTATGCCATGCTGATGAGTCCTAACAAGGACGAAAAACAGCTGTTCATGACTGCTGCTGCCCGGGTGATATGGCTGTGCGCATGCTTAAAGTACTGACCAGACCGCGGGATTGGTGTTTGAGTGTCTCTTGCATTTTCGGTTTTTTTATTTAAATAGCATTTTACCTGAGTTCATTGATGATAGCAGCAAACGGAGTAACACCAATTCCTGTCGCTATACACACGCTGACGTCATAACTCCAAATATCCTGTAAAAATTGGAATTTAAGAGAAACCAGAGAAGTATAGATTAAGAAAGGCATCCTGACATTCAACAAAAACGTTACTCAGGCACTATCGGGGCCAGAAAAAATATCCTTATTGGCGGGTGTCTTTATGTGTAGGCCGCGTGTTCGTTTGCTGTTTAAGGTAAAGAAATGGTAACAGAGATCAAAAAGGAATTGTGTGATGTCTTCTCACCATGCAAGGGCTTCCATAAGGACCATCAACAGCAATTCTGTGAATGAAAAAGAAAGAAATATATCCGACCATAAGAAAAATAGATGTCCAAAAAAAATTATTGGGTCATAAAACAGCATCAGTACAAACATATAAATACTTATTTACGATGAAGAAGAGTGAAGCGCAATCAGATTTACTGGTAGTTTCTTGGTGTTGCGGATGGTGTGATCACCAAATGACGTAAAATAAAAGATTCAAAAGACACTGAACAATACCCACACTACAACACAAAAGCTAACCAACAATGGCTTCCGCAACACCAAGAAACACCCGATTTACTGGATTCAAACATTTCAGGAAAAACTCTTATAATATTTCATTATTTAACATAATACATGTAGCTACAAAAACGTATGGCTTCGTCATGCATGTGAATTTTACTGAGGCTCGTTTTTGTAAGCTTATTTAATTGCTTTCCTCTCCATTTTTTCATCTGCAATTCCGAACATTTGTTAACTGTCAGAAGAAAATTACAACTTTTATCTTAATCTTCGTGTGTCTTTTTTATCATCGACATGCTGCAGGGGCGAATCCAGGATTTTTCTTAGGAGGGGGTGCACCTCTAAGGAATGACGTAACCACGTTTTTTTTTTCTTTGCAGAATACCAGTTATATTAGAAAGATGCAGGTCATCTCAGGGGGGGGGGGGGTGCGCAACCCCTGCACCCCCCTAGATCCGCCCCTGTGCTGGACGTACTGAGCTAGTTGCAATTCGACTAGAAAATCTGATTTACACACTTACTTTATATTGGATCTCACATAACTAGAATATTTCCCATTTTGTATCCTACAAGCCAGGGTTTTCTTTTCTTCTTCGGATGACCTTTGAAACAGTCTGTCTGTGAACCTCCCTAAAGAAAATATCAAGAATTCTCCCGTTAGCCAAGAGAACTGTTCCCGTTTGTATCTTAATAACAGAGCAGGGGGGTCATCAGGGTTATCATGTAAAATATGTCTAACAAGATTTGTTTCGTTGTGACTCACCTGTCCAATCTCCCAGAATCTTACAGTGTATAGAAAATGTAGGGTCCTCTGACGAAGGACACTGTGGGAGCAATAAGACAGAGATCTGACCTGTAGATTTTGCTCATATTATTTAGCGAGTGATGTGTATTATCCTTCTAACAGTTTGTTCACCGCGATATTTACCAACATGGACTGCAAAACAGCGGAGGGAGATGCGAATCGCCAAAAGCCTGGATTGTCGCGTTGGCCTTAGATTTAGCATTAGATCACATCCACCTACATTGAAGAGGCCCCAGTCCCACTCGTTAAGGACCTTCGCATTCGTTTCACGGACTAGCGCAAAACTGCGAACTGTTTTGCAATTTAGTATCAACACTAATAACTTTGGCTTCCTATTTTGTGGTGTTGCCGTATCAAATTGTTTAAGTTTTGAACTGTTTGAATCTGAAACTGAAATTGGAGATTATGCGTCTTAAAGAGAACCACAAATCTGTACAAAATTATTGTCCACTTTTAATATCAATGGTTAATGATTTTAAATTAAAAAAGAAGGGAAACGAAGTAGCTGAAATCAAGTTTAATAGTGTGCACAAACTCGATACGGAAAATAGTGGCCTGGAACACTTGCCACAAAGCAACGAACAGAACCTGACGCCATTTTAATTTTAGAGCCCGCGCGCTTCTTCCCCCACCAGCTGATTTACCCACCCTTTATTGTATGTAATTCATGTATCCCTTATTATAGCGTATGACTGTCATGGGACATGACCCGTGATATTCAGACATACAGCAGTAGACTGTATCTTGTCAATATCACATCAGTTTAAATTCACCTCACCTGTGTCAGGGTGAACGGGTGCCACTCAAATCTAGAGACATCTGCGCATTTAACGAACACGTACTAAAAACGAAAGATGCAAAAATTATTCAGAGCTTTAATGTATTTACTTCTTTACCAAACTTACTCGCTGATAACTGAAAAGAAAGGTGCGTGATAACGTCGTTACCTGTCCTGGCGCAGCTGTAAAGTTATGTTTTCTCATCTTAACTTCCACGACTCTATCACCATGCTGAACAACCTGAGGATTTTCATATTTAAACGACAAAAGTCATTTCGTTAGTAATTCACTAAAGAGAGGAATGACGCACTACTTCATATCCAAAAATCATAGTAAATCATTTTCTCACCTGAATAAGCTCCACTTTCTGAAAACTTCTGAAAACTCTTATGAGTCGCTCCACAATGTAGATAAAAAGAGGACCAATGCACCACTTCCAAGCCTGAACATAACAGAACAAGAATTCATTGGGTCTCAAATTCAATAACTTATCTGATTTTTAAAAATTTGCAGGCAATGCAATCGCGGTTAGTAGCAAAAATCGTTTACGAAAATGCGATTTTTCTAGTGTAAACAAAAATAGATATCTGGCCCCGGTTGTTCAAAAGATGGATAGCGCTATCCACCGGATAAATCACCATCCAGTGGATAAGCATTAGCAAACCAATTGCGTTATCCACTGGATAGTGATTTATCCGGTGGATAGCGCTATCCACCTTTTGAACAACCGGGACCTGGTGTTCATTTTTCCGAGAACCTTCCGTTTTTTTAGTCCCAGTCTCTTCAGAGAAGCTACAGTAATTCTCTCCCAGTTTCATTTCAGTTGTTTTACGCTTTCTTTAAATTGCCTGCTCGTCATGGGAGAAGGCAATCATTGGTACGTCAAATCTCCTAGAACTGATCACCTTAGTCACAAAACCTGCATCACTTTCAATCGAAGATTAGTATTTACGGAAACTGTATTTAATTTACAGCACAATCTGGTCCAAACAAATACCTCTGGTTCATCTGCTTGAAACACGGGATCTTCAGAGCACCATGTCACGTGACTGGTATTGGCGCTAGTGGTTTTATTCTTTGCCATTTCACATCCGGGTGAATGTGTATCCAGGTTTATCTGGTGCTTTATAATGCCGCTTAAAGAAAGAATTCGCCAAAATTATTTATTAGTGAAAACAAAACAAGACTCAACAGAAGGCTCCTTACTGGCTAACTTCAGTGTAAAATTTGAAATAAGCAAGTCAAGAAAGAAATGCGATAACTGATTTATTTCAGGATAGAGCGGTTTTCAATTGAGTATCGAAAGCAATTTCGCGATTGCTTTGGTTTCGCACTGCCACACTGTGATTGGATAAAACATCTCGCGCCATTTTATTAACCAATCAGAAGTAAAACCAAAACCAATCGTAACTTGCTCGCAGGCGTTTTCGCGCGCTTGGCGCGGGCTACCTATATTTGCTTCGAATTCTGATTGGTTCATTCGGATTGCCTGCGCCTGTTGTGATTGGCTAGAGTGATTACTTAATTGGTTTTGGTTTTATGACACTCGCGTTTCACTTGAGTGAAAACTGCCCAAAAATAAATTTATGGTTAACTTTGCTTTTTGACTTACCCAAAACCATGGACAAAAAGAAGCAAAAAGAACACAATGAACAAATGATGTGTGTACCAAAACGTCTCATACGAGGCTCGCCTACAAACAACATAAAAACGTCTTTTTTAGAAACGAGGCGGTTTAAAAAAGAAACTCACAATGAACAAATTACAAGGGAAGTCTCTCTTACCTCACAGCAGTCGTTGATGTCACAATCTATATAACATAGATGGAAACAACAAGAATTTTATAATATCACTGAAGTTACAATTATGACTATTTGTATTAGATTATCAGTCTGATCATTTTAGAATAAGCGCGCATGTGCCGTTTTATGGTAAGTAAGTTAGTAAACACTTACTATCTATTTGACTGACTAAATGACTATCTGACTGGTTGACTGACTAACCGACTGACATACTGGCTGACTGTCTGATTGACAAAGTAACTGACTGACTGACTGACTAACTAACTTGCAGACAGACATACTAACTGACTAATAAATCGACTGACTGACTGACTGACTGAATGAATGAATGAGTGAATGAATGAATGAGTGAATGAATGAGTGAATGAGTGAGTGAATGAATGAATGAATGAATGAATGTCTGACTGACTGACTAACTGATTTAATTTTTCTGTTTGTTTCACCTTTTGACCAAACGTACATACCAGATCGAAAGCTTAATTTAAAATTGGCACAGTGCAACTGTAAGTTAAATATATTTTACGTACCATAGCAAGCAAAAGTAGCGTCATTAATATGCCTGTTAGACCAGCAACTGAAATAGAAGAAGATAGCGGGATTAGTATCTTAAGAAACTGTGGCGCTGCCTCGTGGCTGAGTAAAATGTTAAAGTGCATATGAAGTTAAATTTCACTACCATTTTTTGTGGTTATCTGAAAAAAGGTGTTGATGGGAACATGAGTCACTTGAAGTGGCGGGAACATATTTTAATAAGCGACGCAAGTTGGGTATATTAGACAAGGACCTGGGTTCTAGTGACGTCATTAGTGTGTTAACAACTGAGCGCGTCACTCGTTTTACAGTCCACCGCGGTCAAACGTCCGAGGCGTTTTTCGTTTTATTTAGTGGGATTTCATTTAAAATTAAATGGAAATATGGGCAAGGATGTATAAAAAAAATTAGTTGACGTTATCATCTTTTAATTTTTCTCAAAAATGATGAGCTTTAATCCGTTGAAAACTGACCAAAATTCTTTGCGCCTGATCAAAATTATGTTGGCAAATGGCGCCGACAATTCTGCAGTTCACAGTTTTTAAACGCTTAGAACTTTTTTAGTAAACTTTCAAAACGTTTGGTAAATTTACAGTGTATTGGCAATATATTAAACTTTAAACAGTGAAAACGACAACCT
>JAJGOT010000032.1:2367500-2412500 GCA_022457155.1 Cladopsammia gracilis
ATAATATAAAAGAGAGATAAAAGTTCGCCGCGGGCAACGATTAAGCGAATTTTAATAAACGAAGGAGGCATTCCGATAGAGGCAAAACAATATCTGAGCAAGGTTTTTATCATTTTTGAAAAACGTGAGAACTAAAATAAGGCAACTGACTTGTGTCTGGCTACAACAACCTACCGAGAATAATTTTAAAAAGATGCTTTGATCAGGGTTTACCGCATTACACTGAACTGTTTAAGTGGTAATGAAAATAAAATTAACGTAATTCCGATAGTTTCTCGTAAAATTTAGAAACGAGCGATTATTTCAATGGCAAACTGATATTGATTGAACCTAAAGCTACATTGTAGATTTTATGTTAGAGACTTGTAGAATCAAAACATCACAGCGGAAAAGCTACTTACGTACCAGCCCGATAAAATTACGCAGAAATCCAACGAATCGATGCAGGCATTTTCGACATTTTCCAACTTGACTCGCTTTAGCCATGTGCTTCGGTCTCAGTTTAATTGACAACCTTTTAGGGAACTTGCTTCGTGGTCCGAAGGACACCGAAAGCCTGGTTGGACATAAAGTTGCACGGAGTGCTTCAGACACAAATTAAATACATACACACGAGGGTCACGGAGAATGTTTTGAATCAAGACAAAAGCGAATCGACAAAAGACCTTTGTCTCTTCATTAGAACAAAAACAGCCAAGTTTCCGGTTGGTTAAGCATTCGTTGTTTCTTCAGTTTATCACTGCTGGTAACACAGTATCGACCCCCCACCTCCCGAGGAGGAAGTTGAATAATTAGTACACTCCATGTGAAAGTGCGCGTGTGTCATACTACCAGGCTAAGAATGTTCAGTGTTAAAATTAGAGGGTATAAATAAAGTACGATTTATGACGACGGTACCTTTTAAAACAATCTAAAGCAATATAGCGTTTATTCCCATTAAGGAAATCAATGGTTTCTACATCGGATGTCTCATTGCCGCGTGTGGACAATGGGCATCTCTTAATGACGGACCATTATTTTTTTGACGGGGGGTGTTGGAAAATTTTCACATGCCGGCACCTGCTGCAAACAATTTATTTTGCGTCTCCGTCCAACTGCCATACTTCCAGCAAACAGTTTTTTCTTTAGTGTTCGCTTGCATACAATTTATTTCAGTGTTTATAGCCTCTGCAAACAATATATTTCAAAATTTTCCAACATCCCCCGTCAAAAAAAATGGTCCGTCCCTTATTTCCTGTTACTGCGATTTTGAGAGATTTCAAACTGAGTTTAACTAAAGTCTCTTTGAGGGATATCTGTTTTGTGAACGGGCACAACTCGAAACAAACTGCCCAGCGACTCAGTGTAACTTACACTTTTCAAGACAGACATTCCTTAAAATATTTCCCAAAACACGCCGACGCCAGCCTGGTTGAATATGAGCCGAACCAGCATTTTAGCGATTGTCTGCAAAGCAGTGTAGACCTGTTTCATTAATTTCATGGCCGCCATTGACTTTTATCACCTAAATTCAGAACAATAACTACAACACAGAAACTAATTAATTCGATGGAACAAAAATAAAAAAAAACAATGCTGGTTTTAGGCCAAGTCCACACCAAGGCTAATCCGTTTTCATTTCAAAACGGCGTTTTCACATCCAAAATGCATCAATGCAAAGTTTTTCGTCTATACCAAGAGAATTTAATAATACTAATAACGGGTGTACCGGGCATGTCCACACTAATGCGTTTTCGCCTTTTATGGCGCCCACCTCATGCTCGGACGACGTTTTCAACGACCGAAAACGACGGATCTTTTTTAACTCTGCGAGTCGTGACGTTGGGACCGTTAGCGTTTTCGGCGTTTTCAAATTTATCCACTGTGTGGAGCGTTTTCAAAAACCTAAGGTCTGTCGGGTGATCGTAAACGCCATATTAGCTGTCAAAGATAGGCGAAAACGCACAAAACTACCTTATGTGCCCTTCCACACTAAGGCCCGAATCGCACTTGGGACAATTTTGCACATTCTTATCGAATTTCAATTTATTTAAGTGCCTAACTTGGCAAAGACAAGTGCGACCTTCACTGGCTGTGTTTTCACGAGGCGGTTTTTCTCGCTTAACATTCCTGTAGGTAATTTGTTTACTGACCGCGTTAAGCAGCTTAAAAAATTTATGCGTTTTCACGGACAGAACTTTATTCATTTTTCTTATACCATGCGCAATATATTTTCTTTTGTTAAAACAATAGAAAATTAGAACACAAAAGACAACTTTGTTGTTTAATTGCCGACAAGCTTAAGCGACCTGGTTTGGTGGCTTAAATTTAATGAGAATTCTATTGTAGTTCGCCGACTCGCTTAACTTTAAGCGGGTTGGACAAGCAACTGTTTTCACGAGATTTCCGACTGTTACTCGCTCAGCGACTTGAAAAATCGCTCGTGAAAACACGGCCACTTTTCAGAGAAACGAACTGGAAAGACAAATAAAACTTTTAAAACACCGCCGCCCTCTGATTGGTCCGCTTTGCACGTGCAATTCGTTCGTCATTATAACTGAAAATCACCGCAAAGACAAGTGCGACCTACTTTTGCCAAGTCGAAAAAGTTACGACAAAAGAGCCGAAACTTCAAAGGAGCCGAAGTCCTGCCTTCTGGCAGAACACCACGCTGTCCGGTACTCCAACGCACCCGCGAATCCAGATAACAATGCCCGCTTGATTAACCATTGTGCTCTTCCTTGAGAAAAAAAATCAATATGCAGCACTTTCCTTTTTATTCAATTTCACTGATTGCGGTAAATGGCAGTGTGCAAAAGCACACTGCCATTTGCCACACTGCCACACAAATTTGCCACTGCCACAAAAATTTTTTAATCACTAAAAGTAAAAAAAACCTTGAAAAGGCTTTAAAAAAGTAATTTGTGTTATTTTGGAATCGAATCATGTTGAGCGGTGTTCAATGGCGGTACTGAGTAATATTGCAAAAAAGCGGGGAAAAAAATAAACAAGCGAGCTTCATACCGCATAAAATGAGATTTAAAGCCACGTGCGCTTTGAAAAGGTCTGATGCTCAGATTCAAAGTCGAAGTGCTCCACGCCTTTAAAATTGTTTCCATACCGTAATGTGCACTTTTCGTAGAGTCTTGCAAATTTTAGCTCAAAAATTGACATGTTGTCTAGGACGATTTTGTATGCCAATTTCTGTCCAAATTGTCGCGGACAATTCAAAAGTTGTCCGCAAGTGCGATTCGGGCCTAACTCAATGAAAAGTCTTTGGTCTGATATGCATTTCCCCAAAAGCGCGCACAATAATTTCGTCCACACAATTGTTCACACCTGCCCACATTAACCTTGGCAAATATGAGAATTCAAGAAAAATCCTAAATTTCATTTTGTAAAATATTGACAAACAAATGGTACCAAGCAAAAGTGCTGCTGAAGAGTTTTCATTTGAATGGTTGAATGGCCACACCATATGGAATTTCGTCCACAGACTCGAACGGTTAGAACTACACTATGTTATGTGTCCATAATTGACTCTGGGATTGAAAGGGTTAATACGCTTTGGTTAGAGAAAGGATACTTTTTTATGCATTTTCCCATCGTCCACACTTTAACGATCAAACACGAGGTCTCCGTTATCACCTCTCCATATGCCAACGCGTTTTCCAAAAGATCTGTTTTCACCCGTCTACACTATTAAGGTGGCTCCATATAGTTATTGGCCCTTTTTCCAAATAAAATATACATGATCTTATTGCTGTCTTTCGCGAGTTTTTGTGTCGCGATACTAGGCATATAAGGCGTAGCTTAGGCTTTCTCCAGCCTTTAAGGAAAAATCTAATTTGGAAATTTTGTCTCGTTACAATGGCAACCACTGATTGAGCTGTTGGGCTTGTCGTTCAAGGCTTTTCTCGTTTTTTTACACGGTAAATGTTCACCATTTTTCGTGAAACAGAATAAGCCTTCAGTAAGTCTTATCTGAAAGCCATAAAAAAATCGGTACATAGTAATTTTCGGCAATTTACTTACTTTTCGTTTTTCACGTTTATTGGGTTTGTGTATGTACAGAAATTGTTGTCTTTTTTTGTGATCACGAACCAAAAAAAAACCAACAAATTTGCCAATTTTTATAAAAATTTACCGCGTGGAACGAGCGCAATAACCTCTATTTTCGTAGCATCATCAAAATAAACAAGCGCACGTTCGCACCGTTTTCGAGCCCATGCCTCGCGCGTCAAAACAACTTTACGCAGCCACCTTATAACGATGCGCTTTCAAAAACATCACCGTTTTCAAACTGTATTCGAAATTCTGTTTTCATTAGCGTTTTCGTACAGTTTAAGTTTGGATGAAAGGCGAAAACCAAGAAATAATGATTTCTTGCGAAAACGCATAAACATGTCGTCTGCTTCTTCAAACCAAAGCGTGTAAGTGCCAACGGGGCCTCACACCCAAACTTTCCAGGACAGCATTTTCTTTTCCCCGAAATTATTTTTAAATTTCTTTAACATGTTGAAAGAGCCACGAGACACTGATTTTTAGGCACTCGAGCTTTACTGGGCAGCATGAAAGCAGTCAATCGTTTAAATTTCTTGGCAAACCGAGCCCCTCGATGAAAGCCATGGTATAGAAAATCAGTTCCTTGCGGTCAGGCAAAATCTAAGCTAAATCTATCTCAGGGGGTGCATATTAAGCAAGAAACAATGTTTGAACAAGCTGGTAAAAAGGATTAATTTGGGTGTAAAATAAACGCCAGATTTTCCCATCTTAGAGCTCTTGGACACTCGCTTTATTAAGAGCTCGCTGGGTAATAAAAAATAGGGGTCACTCGTGCGAGAGTCTGTTATCTCCCCAACGCATTTAAGAGCGCAATTATTATTAAAACAAACCTCAGTCGATTGCGTCGTTAAGAGACAGTAACACATACCATATTGTGAAAACAAAGTGGTATTTATTGATAATGTAAGACATCAAAACGTCCCATAAGAAAGTCCTGCTTTTCCAGTGCATACGGGCACACCAGCAGATAACGGTGCCCAACATGTACAACGGGTAAGGGGAAGGGAGGGGAGGGTGAATCACGGTCTGGGGAAGGGTGGGGAAAAGGCGCAATTAACCCGTCACCTCCCCATTGAAAGTGTTCGAGTCACGCCCAATTCTTTCCACTAAACCCATGGCTGCGACAAGAGGGGATTCAGTTATTTCAATACAGGGTTCTAATGGCGGGATTTTATGTTCGCTGCCGCCGTTCTCATAAGTGTTTTGCTCTTTTTTCTCCTTCCCAAGGTTCGAATCAGTTGAGAGCAACTGGCTGATGGAAAAAGCTGAGGGCGCGCTGGCTACAGGCTTAGCGGGGACCGTGTCAGTTACAACGGCGCTTAGCAGTATCCTTTGTTCGCTATCGTTGCTCTCTTCGCTTTGCGCGGCGGGGGATGTCCTATTGCCTGCCTCGCCGCCTGTCTCGCATTCAACACTGCTGGTCCAAACTTCCGCCTGCGATAGCTGCATTTGCGCCTGCGCTTGCGCATGCTCCTCCTGCTCCTCTGACTTGAGACTGACCGGTGAGTTTTGCTGGCGCATTTCAGCTAGCAAGCTTTCAGTGGTCTTTATTTTTTCGTCATAAACATGCACTTTCTCCTGTGAGAGAGTCAATTGCTGTTTGCAGTCTCTGAGTTGATGCTGAAGAGTTAAGATGGTCGACTGCATGCCTTCAACCTCTTCATCCAGCTGGATAACGAAGTCGTTCAACTCTAAAACAAGAGGATAATATCAGGTAAGTTCAGACCACTTTTCTATGGGGCAAGTTAAGTAGAGACGTAAAACCTTGGAATGGCCAACTTCCATAACAGTAACTGTCATTCTGAGCTAATTCAAATTATGCTGCCAGACATTTAAGACTGAGAACTTTTCATCCAATAATGTCCTAATGGGACTTTTCAGTAAGTCTAATGCCGTGTTCACACCAGGCGTGCGTTTCTCGAAAGTCCCGATAACTTTTCGGGCCCGAAGCCAAATATTGAAATCAAAAGAATAAAAGTGCGCAAAACGTTTGAAACCTCGATTATCAATGAAAATAAAACAGCTTTCCGGGCCCGGTAATTACCGGGTCTTTCGAGAAACGGCCCCCAGGACCGAAACATGTTTCATTCAATGAAACACGTCTCCCGTAAACATGTCTACATCTACTTTATTAACTAACAACGCTCTCGCATCAAGTCAGTATGTTTAATTTAATTGTTCATTTGAAAACATGTTTCACACCTGGGTCCAAACTTAATGCTGTTTTTAATATGACACAGCCATAAGCTCGTATAAAATCTTTATAATTGTACATGAACAAAAAAAAATAGAGCTCGAACTTGCTGTTACATGATTTTGTGGTTTAATCTCAATTGTCAAGCTCTTTGGGAACGAAGGGCAATGCACTGTTTAACAAGGAGATGCCATTTGCGCTGATGTGTTTCATTTGGCTTAGATTGAAACTTAGATTGATACTTAGATTGAAACTTAGATTGAAACTTAGATTGAAACTACCTCGTGAAGCAGTTCCAGTCATGCTCATAATAAACAAGTTTCGATCATGATTCACGCCAATACTCCACCTGATGTGAACACTTCTCATTGTGAAACATGCTTCATTAGTGATCAGACTAAACATGTCTCACCCTAGTGTGAACACAACATATGTTTTAAGACATTCTTACCATCTTGACTGCCTTTCAGCTCATCGCTGTATTTTTTCTGAAGTGCAAGTTCAGCTTCCAACTGTGCTACTCGCCCTTGAGATAACTGGCGACCAAGCTCTTGATTTTCCTGGATCAACATGCGGCATTTAGCCATCAGTTTTTTACCAGTAACACTGTAGAAACACAATTCACACAAATATATTAAGTAATAGATAAAATATGAGCGGGAGACCTTTATGGGCATTTAAAACGGCGAGCCGTAGGCGAGCCGTTTTAAAGCCCATAAAGGTCGGACGCGAATATTTTATCTTACTTGTGAAATGAAACCGTGACAATAGATTGTGTCTGTCATGTTAATTACATCGGCGTGGAGTTGTCCCATAGGAGTTTGGAAATATTTACCATTGAATTTAGCAATTCATTTTCATATAGCTTTTGGAGTAGAAACATGGCTGGTCAGTTTCGCTCTCCAAAGAGTAAAGAAGAAGAGACCAGTCTGGTGTCGGAAGCCACTCCGAAAGCAACACAATACAACACTAAATGGGGTAGAAAAGTCTTCGAGGAATGGCAGCAGCGACGGCAAAATACGTGTGCAATGTTAGAAGTTGTTGGAGTGGCCGATCTGAAATGCGAAGATGTTCAAGATCTGACCGTTCCACTAGAGCACATGTCACAAAATACGCTAAACTTTTGGTTGAGCAAGTTCGTTGGCGAAGTGGCCAAGCATAATGGAGAGCGTTATCCGCCCAATTCGCTTTATTTGTTAATTTGTGCGATTAACCGTCATTTGAGTAATATTTGCAGGCATGTAAACGTTTAGATTGTATGTAGACAATAGAAATATGAAATTCTAAATGCAGTTTATTATTCTTTGTTATATCAAACTAGTGATTGATATGTCAAACTAGTGATCGATTAATAAACTTTGTACAAATTTACAGGACTCGTCTTTATTAAAGTTAAGCATACTAATTAGGGGAGTTGGAGATCTTTATAAAAAATGAATCCTATTTATAATTCTACTAATTCATAATTCATCAACCCCTGCCTTTCCCTGCTACCTTTTCAAACCCTCCCCGTGCTTTCAGACAGTTGATTTTTATTGGGGTTTACAAAGGTATACATGTGACTCAAATACTGCCTATTTATTGGTTATAATGCTTACGAATTATTAATGAATTTTACAATTATTATTAATGTCTTCTGGAATGTACAGGTAGGGAAACTAGCGTTGTTTGTTGAAGAACCCAGAACCTTTGGGTGATCATTAAAAAAGTATGGGCTTTAACTCTGCAGGAATCTGTTTGTAATTAAACTGTTCAGAAACTGTGCATAGTAAAGAGATCTTTGCATATTAAGCAGGTGTCAGTAAAACACGGTTCCACTGTATTTTTAGAAAATGTGCATCACCTGTCAGGAGTAAACTTCCAGGCACTGAGATCATTCTGCGCTTGTTCCAGTTTCTCCTTTTCAGAGTCCAAGTCTGTTTTCATTCGTTGAAACAACAAATTAACCGCAGGATCCAGCAATGTCGACCGCAGCTGTATCGAAGATGGGTTTTGAGCTTGTTTTAAATCGTGGATTTGGGTCTGTCGACAACAAAGGACAAAATGTTTGCCTTTCTTCTACAACTGCCACATTCTACCATGCTGCTGGTGTGTAAGCATGCATGCAGTATCCACTTAAATAAATGATATGAATTTGTTACAACAGCTGTATCACTTTTCTTCCTGGGTAAGCTTAAAATCCCATTAATTCGATACATACACAAAACACTATGCTGGCATACACAAGAAACTCAGGCAATACCACATGTATGTACTTATTGACTGAGTGGGAGGGCGGTACGGCTTTTTCCAGCCCTGCTCACGCTAATGGCTACGGCCCTCATAACAGTATTTTGTAAAAAGTTTTGAAAAGAATGCATGTGGGGTCGTACAGGTCATCTGATAATAGAATTTTGTAACCACAGCATCTATGAGTGTTGCACTGGGAGACCACACATGGGGCTAGGAATAATTCCTTATCCTTTCTAGGTTAAATATTAATGCAAAATTAAAATGCTCTCGACACCTTTGCTATTTCTCTCTCTCTTTTTGTGCCATGGCAATAAAACACAAAAGATAGAAGATAAACAAGCTTTCAATGAGTATTATCTTTAGCTGCACTTTGCAATTACACAGAAGCATTTATAGTGACGCACTGAGGCCTTTGCAAACTGATGCATGTACATAGCTGTACACCATTAAAATTACTATATGTACCTTTTAAATGCAAGAAATGATTTAAGAGACAATAATTCAGTTCCAAATATACATGAACCTGCCAATCATCACAAGAATAAGCAAGTCTTCATGAATGTCTGAGGACAGTTCTTTACTGCTCTCTAGTGGCTACGGATTGAGACATGACAATTGTCTGTCACCACAGAAGACTGTGCCCCTTCCGGACACCACCTGTTCCGAGAAAGACACTTGACTGTGCACTAAAGCAGTGTCTCTGTTCATTGCACCTCTATTTACACAGCACTGTTGTGGTTGTGCACTCTACTATGAATGAAGCCTGGTTTTCTGTTCTCCTCACCAAAAGGTCTTGCATTTCTTGTTCCTTGGTCGCAAGCCTCATCACCAACACATTTTCACGTCTTGTGGATTCTTGCTGCTGCTGTTTCAACTTCTCTCCAGTCTCCATGAGCCCTGCAAGCTCTTCTTTAAGAAAACAGAAACATAATGTTAGTGTAAGTGTCATGTTCATTTGTATCATTTTTTTTTCATAAACATTTTTTTATTGTTCTATATATATATATAAATACACACACATGAAATAGACATTGTTTTACACATCCATTTTGCAATGAATTAAAGAATATATGAAACAACAATTATTACGAAAAAACATGCACAAGAAAATGAAAATAAATTTAAATGAGGTATTGCAGGAAAAAAAAGGAGCAACTTTATACAATAGATTAACTCAATTTTTCTGACCAGTATTTCATGGAGATTTGGCGGATGAAATCAGAAAGGGTAATTGTTGAGTAGTTTGCATGAATAGACATAAAATCGCATAAATCGTAAGGTGTAATTAAGTTTTTTTATCAGATCTCTGTTGCAAGATGAACTTAAAAGTATTCCAAACAACAATTCTTTTACTGAAGGAAGAAAGTTGGAGTTATTGGTAGAGTTGAACCAATTGAGAACATTTCACTTGAAGGATTATGTAAAGTGGCAGTGGATAAAAGTGTGTTCAATGGAATCTTCTTCTCCACAGTATAAGCAGTTCCTATCTTGTTTAATTCCAAAGTGGTATAGTTCCTTTCTGGTTATGATGATTCTGTGCAGAAATTTGAATTGAAATTCCTTTAATTTTTTTTCTCTTTACAAATATGCTTAATTGATTTATAGAAGATTTTTCCACTCATCCATTTTCTAATCCTAAATTTATACTCCATTTTTGGGGTCCTGTTGGCAGTGATTGGTAACTTTGTTGATTTAAAATCCAATAAAATTCTTTTGCTCACGCTTTCTTTAAATTTAACTCTTATTCGTTAGTCAGTTGAAAGATTGAGTGTTCCTCATGTAAATTTCTTTTGCAAGATCGTCCATTTCCCTTGCTTTAGATAAAAGGTAATTGGGGATAGCGCTCACAACTTGATAGAAGTTCAAGAAGTTAGTTGTACAATCATATCTACTTTTAAATTCTCTAATTCATTTGTACCATACATGTAGAATTCAAAATGTAACATTTTGCCAAAGGTGGCACAGTCAAACTGCATGGCTCCCTCTGATTGTTGTTGTGTCAGTACTTTAGGAAAGTACTGTATCATCTCCGAAGATTAAATAAAATTATAATTCAGTGAAATGTCTCCAAGTAGAGCATACCGTAACTCAACAAGTAATAAAAGCTGAAAATATTCAGTTTCCTTCCTTGCTAATGTTCTACTGCTTGAACAGAAAAACAAAAATAGTAGTTCCCAGTAGAAATTTCAGTCACCACAAACCGCAAAAAAAAATTGTCCCGCAAAACACAAAAAATTGCCAATCCACAAAATAAAACTCCCCCACTATCTGTTAGAGAATTTACTGTAATAGTAAATACTTATAGGAATTGCATCATATTGGAAAAACTGTCTGAAAACATTGAACTGATAGGGTTTATACCCAAAAGCAGAAAACTTGATTGTTCTGACCACTAACATCATTGGCCAACTGCAAACCACCAAATATGTACATAGGTCAGCAGTCACGGAACATGGCAGCCATAATCCGCAACCGTTTTCCTTTCTCTTATTGTTGTAAATGTTTTTCAGTACTTGTCTATCAATAATAATAATATTTATTGTTATTGTAATGTTATTATTTGTTGATTTTTTTTACATTACTGACACCACCCAGTGACCGCTGGCCGACCCATTGCCGGGTTATCGTTTACTAGAGGCAATTATTATTCTAATTAAAGGTGTAGCTCATATTATGCTATATTCAAAACTGACAACAACTTACTATTTGTTTGCTCTCCATTTTGCTTTTTCTCCAGGTGATCAACATAGTCATTCAACTGCTTTATCCTACAGAGAAAAGCAACAAAGCAGTTGGATTTCAAGTTCTCTACTTGTAATGTGCACACAGTTTTCTTGCCACACAGACATCTAACAACCAAAAGTCTCTTTTAGTCTCTAACAGCTTGCAGTGTTCACCAATCATTGCTGTGATAAGCATATAAAAGCTAGGAATGAAGAAAAGTGGGATTTGACAACATTTCCAAAGCTTGAGGAATTTGTTTTCATCATAATGCAAATGCACAAGGGTCTCTGGACCCACCTGCTTCGCTAGCTATGGCTGACAGTATATCCTTAATAGTGTTCCATTGATTAATGAATAGAAATACATGTAAGTTTTACTGATAAAAACGTTTTTAAAATTAGCATTAATTTTGTCCATTTTTGGGGGATTCTGTGAAGGTCAAGATACAGTACCTGTGTAATGAGATTTAACAGCAGGATTTTCCCTCAAAGTTTAAACACAAATCAACAGTCTAGACATTTTTCTTTGCAATATGTGACAAAGTCAGGTGTTTTGACAAAGACCAATCCTATTTTTATTTATTTATTTTATTTTCCAAGTACTTGCTTTCCATCGATGTGATAATTCATAGCAAGTGGTCAGCGGCCTTACTAATAGTATTAAATTAAACTTTTCGGAGCGACTTTACAATACCCGGCCACTTATTTACATATCCCTAAATCTTTGTTAGAACTAGCCATATGAAAACAAAAGAATCCATTCTTACTCAATGAGATGCAAATAAGTGGCCGGGTATTGTAAAGTCTAGCCAACTTTTCAAACACATTCGATCATCTCGCAGATGTTCTTTTTTGTTAAATAGTAAATAGTGAGTATTTGATGAATAGTGTTACATATATAAACTAAGTTTTACAGCTGATAAAAATGTTTTTAAACTTAGCATTTGTCCATTCAGGGGGTGTTCTGTGAAGGTTAAGATACCTGTATACTGACATTTAACAGCAGGATTTTACCTCAAAGTTTAACAAATTCGACGGCTTAGACGTTTTTCTCTGCAATATGTGACAACAAGTGTCTTGACAAAGACCAATCCGAGCAAATTACAACTATTCAAACACATTCGAACATTTCACAGATGTTCTTTTTAGTTAAATTGCTAAATCAAAAATGATCATTAGCTCCTAATATCCGTTAATTAAAGGATTTTTCAAACACTAGCATGGATAAGTTTCTTGTAGCTGCAAATTCAGCTGTCACGCATAAAACATTCACCTTTCTAATATGTCTTCCTTCGACAAGTCTTTGAGATCCTGTGATTCTAGTCGCACCTGGAAAGAATTTATTTACTTGAGAACGTTTTTAAATGGTTCATTTTCAAGTCAGTTCACCAACATCTTTACTGATTCTTGGAAGAAAGAAACACAAGGCATATAAGACTTGATAAAGGCGTGCTTACTCGTTTCGGTGCAGGTTCGCTTGTGTCGACTTCCTCCTCGCTTTTTCTCTTGTTCACTGCAACAAATGCACATATAACTTAGTTCAAAGTATAGAGGAAGGTTTAAGCGTAAATTTGATAGTTACCGTCTTCATTTTCCGCCATACTAAACATACGATTTCAGCTCCTTTATCGTTGAAATTCGCCTGTCATGACAAAATCGCCATATGCAACTGAATGCCTTCCTGCAAGGCAAGACGGGACAAGGGCAACAAATAACTCAGGGGGTGGGAGAGGACAGAGGGTTCGCTTGTGTCGATTTTCAACCTGGAAAAAAGTAAAATAAAAGCTACTAAAGCTTAAAGAGTGATTCTTGATAAATTTTTGTTCTATATTTAAGTGTGAATTGTTGGAAAGTTTATCAAAACCATGGATATCAGAATAATTCTACCAAGCTACTACCCCAAGAAATATATCGTGGTAACATTAAAACGAGGCTACCACATGTCTCAGAAAATCAATATGGCGGACAATTTTCAATGGAACAGAATGTTTTACTACAATCCAAAAATTTGATATGGTTTGAAAACTGTTCATTATATTTCAAGAACATAAATTTAATATTTTATTTCAATGTCATGGCAGACCACAAGGAAGAACAGGAGCTTGAATTAGAAGCCCTGACTTCTATTTATCCAGATGAATTTTGCCGTAAGTAAGCTTATGCTATAATTTAAGTTTAAGCTTATATTTTATCACCACCCCTCTCGTTATTCTTTTATCTCTTTTATTTCTCGTTATTATGCTATAATTTAAGTTTAAGCTTATATTTTATCACCACCCCTCTCGTTATTCTTATAGCTTCTTTTAGAAATAATTATACTTATATCAAGAATAATGGTAAATCCTTAAAGAGAACTGCTCTCGCAGTCCGCAGTCGTGTTCTAATGCTGCTCCCGCAGTCCCGTAGTCGTCACTCCATACATGTAAGCTTATATTCCTCTAGCCTGCGAGCAAGCTCTCGGGATCGGGTTTGGAGTTTTTGTGGAGAGGTAGGGGGTGGGGGAGGGAAAGGAGCGAGAGCTTGCAACGATGTCTCAGAAATTTGAATGTCTAACCTGAAAAAGCCAGCGGAAAATGCTGATTGGTTGAGATTTAATTTGATGATGACGTCATCATTCTTCGCGCGTCGTGATCAAGACAAAACAAAATGACGGAGAGCAGAGAAGATTGTATTCATAAAGCATGCGAGAATTTTTCTAAATATCTGAAGTTTCCTTTGGAATTGATGAAACCCAGGCAATGTCAAGCAGTTGAAGCACTACTTAAAGGCAGCGATGTCCTCGCTGCTGTTTGCTGTCGTAGCTGCAAATTGAAAGGAGGCAGGATCAAGCACTGTTGGTTGTCTGTTCATTACAAAGTATCATCGACTACCAGGTAGCAGAAGCCAGAAGTATTGGAATGTCTGTGGCTTCTGTTGGCGAAGTTTCATCTTTTGTTTGGGTCAGCCAAGAAAATTATCAACCAGCATTTGTGACCTCACGCAAAAACAATACTAATAGCTATTTGTTTGAGTCGTTCGCTTGCCGTTCATCAGCCGTTTGCGAACGGTAGGAGGCCATTCGAACGGCCGTGATTAGCCATTTGAAAACATATTCAGCCGATCAAAAAAAATCTTCAGCCTTTGGAACAGCTAGGGTTATCCGTTGGGAAAAAATATTCAACCGCTCAAACGGCTGCTGTTGGCCGTTTTAAAAAAATCTTTACCCATTCCAACGGCCATGGTTATCCATTTGCAAAAAAATATTCAGCCGTTTGAAAGGAAAATGTTAGTATCCATTTAGAAAAAAAATTTCCAGCCATTTGAACGGCTATCGACACAGCTCTAGGCCGGTGACTATTTAGTTTATATATTTTTGCTCACCACGCAATTTGCATATGTTCCCCCAAACCTCAAGCCCGAGAGCTTGCTCGCAGGCTAATATTCCTCGTTCTAAAAGCTTTTTGCACAAAAGGTGGCAATTCATTGACTACGGGACTGCAGGACTGCGGGAGCACTCGTTTTACTAACACTTAACTATTCATCGACTACGGGACTGCAGGACTGCAGGAGCACTCGTTTAACTAGACTTAACTATCCAACGTATACGTAGTTTGGTGACTGCGGGACCACGGGAGCAGTACAATAGTGCAGTTTGAAATTGGCTAGGTATTAAGTTTATATTTGAAGACAAACTAAGTCAACAGAGAAGCATTTCCATCAGTTTTCCTTTAGTGACCGGTTAGAACAAGTTCGCAACCAATTTATCAAACCTCGTTAGAAATAGAGAAAGGATTCTTTGAGGTTAAATGCCCTGGGGTACACTAGTACTGAGGGTTGGGTAATGCTCAACCCCTGGGGTTCGAACATGAGCAAATGCCTGACTGATACCTGGGGGGGGGGGGGATGGGCACTGTTGGAAGTGACTGATACATACTCAAGGTTAAGGTATTTGGTCCAATATTGTCAGACACTTCCTATTTTTGGTTTGCTTGTCCGATGACAAAGAGGTGAGATGTTGGTACTTTCATGCTCTGATGACCCCATACAAACCCTTCTAAATTTGCCTTGGTACTAGCCAAGGTTATTGCTAGTCTCTTTTTCTCTTCTACTCTCTTTCTTCCCCCTTTGTTTCTTTTGTACCATTTTCAGGCTGATTAGAATTGAAATCCCTTGTCTGAGCATAGTTGTAGTGAAATTGTTGCAATGTTCATCAACCATGTTGTCAAAAAATCAGGTAGATATGCACACTGTATCTAGCTTAAAGGGACACTGTCCTGGCTGAAATAACGTGTTTTTCATGAACTGTAATCCACTTCAATCCTTGCAATCCTGCACTTTATCTCCAAACTACTACTTTTGTTTTGCTCTATAGAATCTTTTTATCCAACTAAGTTGTATATTTGGTGGTATTTGGCAATATAACGTGGAAATGAAAGCTCAGCGAAATTTTGCTATTTTAGCGGGACAGTTTCCCTTTAAGGAAGATCAAAGTAAGCTTTATCTGGCATGATGGTTCAGTAGTTAGTGTGGAAAGCGAGTGATTCAAACCCAGCTCTTAGACAACAATCTTTGCTCCACATTGTCTCTCTCCACCCAGGTGTAAAAACAGAAAAACTGAGTCTACAGAAACTGAGTTTCCAGCCAATTATGGGAACTTTGGCTTGTGTGCAACTTTACCTTTGCCTTGAGCCAGGTCACTCCAAAAGAATTGTTATAATTACCACTAATTCTGTTGTTATATTGTCCTTTAGTGATTGAAAGTGATCCATGTTGTTTTCAAGTGTCAATTGCTTGTGAACCAGAGAAACCTGAAGATGAAGACTGCAGAGGTAATTTATACATTTTTTTTTTTTCATTCATTCTTAAAACTATGAGTCATTTATTTTGGTTTTGGAAGTCTGTTAATTATACCTCTGTATGGGTACATGTATGTCTTCCAATTATCCTAATGCCTTAAAGTTTATTTTTGCAGGGTTTAAAACTCTTCAAAGTGGCCCAAAATTGGCCAAAATTTGCGGGTAAACTTTCCATGATATGATATTCCATAAATTAAGTATACAATGAAAAAATAAGTCATCATAACTGAACTCAAAGAAGAGGGAATTTTTGAAGCCATCAATGGTAAAATTTGTCCTGGCATCCTTTATTTGGCACTCAACTGTTTGTTTAACTCTTTAGGCAATATGTTTGTACTTTACCGACATCTGTCTGTGTGTGACATTACTAAATGTTTGTCATTCTAGTTTTCGAAACTGATCCTTTTGACATGTAAGTAAGTTCCTAAACAATTTTTGCGGGCCAATTTTTTGTGAACATTGGATGAAGCACGAAAATAACGAAGTTAAAACCCACCAAAATTGAAGGTATGACGGTACCCAAAAATAGCAAAGACATTTTTTTTTTGGGGGGGGGGGGGAGTGGCCTCACAGACCTGTATATTATGTAGTTAATGTGCAAGTTATCATATTTTTAACAACACCATGGCTTAACGTGCCCATAACCTAATTTTTTTTGTTTTTTTATCTGAAACTAGACATTACTACAAGAACTTCCGTGAAAAAAATTTGCGATTAAAGTAAAATGTGATTTTTTTACATTTTTTTTTAAAACGTTCAAATTTGCCGCCATTTTGGCACACCATTCGCATTAGCCTCCTCTCGGGCCCTCTTGGTTAACAAAGGATCCGTGACGTAGATTAAGGAACATGTGACTTCAAACAAAGGAACAAGTAACTTCAAACAAAGGAATTGTGACATAGATTAAGGAACATGTGAGCCCGTTGGCCTTCTTAACAGCGGGACGGGTATACTGCAAAAAAATAGGATTTTGAAGATTTGAAATATTCATAAAAAAATTCGCTTTTTGTGCAAAGCGTGAAATTGTTTTGCCGAGGTTCCTTGTGTGATGTTTACATTCAGATGAGCAACTAAAAAATTAAACGTTATGGGCACTTTAACTTTGTTTTCTGTACCAACACAACAATTCCTTCCTCTGTTTTTCTTTCAAAAATAAAATATATTGATTCATTAAATCTGTTACAAATATGTGACTGTTGCACAGAGATTGACATTCATGGCATGAGCTAAAGGATGGCATGTTATTGATTTATTGTTATTTTCATTGTTGCAGTTTGTGCTACATTACAGTTTACCTATGTTGACACATACCCTGATGACACACCTGTCATTGAAGTTCCGTCATATGAAGGGTTGGATGATTCAGATGCAGAGGATCTCCAGGCATTTTTAGATCAAGAGGTGGTTTTATGCATAAAATTTACACAATCATTTATAAAAATGCTGTATTTACCCATTGACAAGTCACCGGAACCACCCCAAACCACCTGTGAAGGGGAACCAGTGTCAGTTCTTGTACCATTTGTGATGTCATCACTTTTTTACGTCAAGTTTTCGATGAGCAACTTATGCAATTCCAAGACAATCCGATGAAATCTTCCAAAGCATGTTAAAAAGAGCGATTCCCTGAAAATATGGGTCAGAGATGCACTCAAGACACCGAGAAAATTTGTCTGGCAAAATTGAGAAGAAAAATTTGGTCTTCATAATAGTTGCCACTAATTCGTGCTAAATATTATTTTGCGCCTTCTCCAGCATTTATACATGAAAACCTTTCCTGTCAAAATGAAGTCTTGTAAAAGACCAACAACAAAGGGAAAAAGGGAAAAAAAGAGAAGTCAAGCTGATTTATGTCAAAATTTTGCTTTGTGCAAATGCCGAAATGAAAAACAAATATACTAGCCCTTGCAATTGAAAAGAAAGGATATTTACCAGTAATAGTTTTCATGTTGTAAGCAAGGTTTTGGCCAGTTTGGTTGCAGTTTGTTCAGACAGTGGTCAAAAAATGACAGTGGCTTCAAATTGTCCTTTTTTGCTAATTAAAAACTCTAGGAGTTGATGGGTTAAAAAACCAGAAGTTGTACATTAGTATTACTAAACTTCATGCCATTGTCCATTTTATAAAACGTGATATATCATGCATGGTGTAATGATTTTGTCTGAAAGTCATAATTTATATGATCATCAGCTAAATTGTTAAAGCCGTACATTGAAGAGGTCAGAGCACAATCAACCTATATTGCTTTTTAGGTCATTTTTTATTTTTTCTAGCTCAGATCTGCCTCATTTTATCGTACAACAAATAATATCACAATACCTTGTCGAATTTCCCCCTCACCCTAAGGAATTTGATGAATTTCACCTGAAAAGTAGAGTTGTGGCCCTCTAGTGCTTTGACTGTACAATCAGACCATGGTTCCTTCCAAAACTGAAGCTAGAAGTACGTGAAATGATGCCATTACAAAGCAGATTGGCCATGAGAATATGCAACTGCATTACTCCTGACCCACGCCAACGACCTGAACGAACATACCATCATATAGGCAGTTCATATCGACAGAGTTTGCAACTTGAGACAACAACCGGCCATAGCACCTAGTTAAAGCCATATTGAGGCCCGCCCAGTGATGGAAGGACATTGTGAAGTCTGGAAATCCTTAAATGTCTGGCACCTTTAAAAGAACTGAGACGTGTCCTTGTCACACCTTGGCCCAAAGTGCTATTCATGGCTCAAGGTGAAAATGGGCCATGGTGGACAAGACGAGCCAGCAGCGGGAAAGTCTGGAATCACTTGGGATCAGAAAATGGGCAGGGTTGTGGATTGTGGGCCATTCACCATCCTGTGGCATGGTTGAAATGCCTGATATCCAAGTGCTTCTAGACTTATACAATGTAGTATTTTACTATAAATTCTGGGCACGAAGCTCCATTTCCCATTTTTGTGCAGCATTATTGATTACTTCATGAATCAAATTAGTTTCTTCAGGGCTCCCTACATGAGTGAGTGGCCCACCTCTTGAATAATTTATAGAAATGTTGTAAATAAAGTGAAGTTTCTCCATCATTTTTAACCTGTATTCTTTGCATTTAAATTACTATTAGGCACAGGAAAATCTTGGAATGGCTATGGTATTCACATTAGTATCAGCTGCACAAGATAAACTAAATGAGTTCATGGATAAATTAAAAAATAGAAAAGAAGAAGAAAAATTAAGGAAAGAAAGAGAAGCAGAGGAGGCAGAAAGAAAAAGATTTACGGGAACACCAGTTACCCTAGAAACATTTGTAGCATGGAGAACAGCTTTTGAACAAGAAATGACGCAAAGTAAAAAGACAAAAGAAGACAATTTTAAAGGAAAACTAACAGGTAAACAAAAACTCTCACAACTGTTTCTGGGTATTGAGAACTGTTTTGTAATGCTGGAGTTTCAAGATTCTGGATCATATCTTCCAGTCGCCAAAATCTGTCGCCATATCTCTTGGATGTTAAGCAAAAAACTTAAATTTTTGGCAAGTTCTTAACTGTTCAGTGTAAATGCAAGTGTTCTGCACTGCATTTTCTTCTGACTTTTCATATAACTGATTTATTTTTTTAGCTCAGAGTTACATGTGTGCATCAAATTGCAATCTTTCTACACTAGGACTCAGTTATGCTAGACCAAATTTCTGCTGCTGTTCTGTAGTCTTATCTTCTTGTTTTTTATTCCCATTGGGCATTAAGGAAGGAATTAAGTCTAGAATGGGAATTGAAACTTGGATAAGAAAGAGCCTTCCCTATAAATGGAAATAAAATCATTGCAGCAACATTGTTGACTGATGGTTTCCAATTAAAAGCACTATGGTTCTACATAATGGCTTAGATATGCTAAAAATTGGAAGTCTAGGATAGGATAGGGATTTTTGTTGTCTTGACTAGTATACATGTAGGGTTGCAAAATCAGCTGAACATGGTCTGGTATAGGGTAAGGGTCTCAGATTTTGCCCAGCTACTCCCTTCACTCTGACCCCACCTATTAAAAAAATAGTGACTGCTCTGTGTCACATGCATGTAGCATAGCTGGTGAGTAAGCCTAATTAATGAGGGAGGTTTGCACATTCTGCGAATGGTATGACCTTCTAGTCTTCTCGGATAAGGACGAATAAACCATAGGCCCCGTCTCACAGCACCCTCTGATCTGCTCTTGTGGGACGTTAAAGATCCTACATCACTGTTCGAAAAGCGTAGGGGGCCTAGACCCCGGTGGTGTGGTCAACCTTGCAGGTTGTGGGATTGGGAAGGGATGGCACCTTGCATGGGACCTATGAGTCCCGTTCATGCCATTCCCTCTGGACTGTATGAGTCCAGAAAGAAAGAAAAAGTTAAAAGTTAAAATTGAAGATTAACTGTTTTAATACTGAGACTGAAAGTGAACATTTTATATGGTGAAAACGTATTGGTGGATCCAAACTCCTTTTAAGGGTGGGGGAATGAATAAAGGGGGCCCTGAATGAAATTGTTAGAGACTGACATTATTGTTTTCAGCCCTTTGGCCCTTTTTTTTTGGCCCCCTTGGTCCGTCCCCTGGCTCCACCACTGGAAATGTTACTGGAGCCTTTCAGTTCACCTTTTCAATTCAAATAAATTTTTATATTTCAGATTAGTCAAACTAAAAATGAGAGTTTGAAATAAGTGACAATTGATAAGAGGTTCAGCTAGGTTGAATATTTTCTTTTTTTTTTTTTTTTTCAGGTAGACAACTTTTTGAACAAGATGCTTCAATGGAAAACTCTGATGTTGCATTCCTTGAAGGTGAGTTATGCACAGGATAACTAAATTCTCACATTAACAGAATGGGTAGCCTGTGTAATATATATAGCCTTGATCAAGCATTAACTCCCAGGGCATTTAATGAAAGCCAAGTTCTTTTCCCGTGACACAATGAGAAATGTTATGAGTCATTTAATCATGACTGTTTTGACTTTTCAATACATTTGTCTAAAAACATTTCTCATGGACTTTCACAGGTGTTAAAGACAAATGTATGAAAAAATTTAAAATGTCATTGCACACTTTGTAGTCTAGGTAAATCTCTCAAATTTTAGAAGAAAAATATTTTACCTAGTATCGCAAGTTTACCGTTCATCAATTTTTCAAATATTAAATTTGACGGAAATCATTTGACATTACATTCCGGTTTTTTTCTCAATACATGTACAAACTGTATTTTGTGACCTATATTTTGTATTAATGGTGGATTTTACTCCAAAAATATCTATAACTACATGTATATTATTAAGGTCGCGGGGGACGGTTCCGCTCATCAGTATGCATTTATGAAAAGAGTATGCACGAAGTGCGACGGCTGATACCGAAAATGCGCGAAATATTCACGAACAGGCTCTATAATGTTTCTGCATCAATAATTGCACGTGCAAAGCGCTGTCTGGTAAAATATATTATTTTTCAACGCATTGTTCTTTCCGCATGAAATGTTAACAATAGCGACCCGTGGATTAAGGCCCTGTCCACACGTATCCGGATATTTTTGAATCCGCAACTTTTTTGTTGCGGATTGGCCTTCCGTCCACACGTATCCGCCGAATTCGGGCAAATACGATTCGAATACGCTACGTGTGGACGCGAATATTTTTTAATCCGTAACAAAAAAGTTGCGGATTCAAAAATATCCGGATACGTGTTGACGGGGCATAAAATTAGAAAAATTACCATAAATATATATATTTTGCATTTGTGCTTGCTCGGGAACCTTCGGAAGCGTAAAAACAAGCAATTTTGTGTCCAAGAATTCAGCGCGGATAGAGAATTTCATTAGTTGAAACTGCAGGGAGGTAAATTAGGTATATTGTAGATTGTCATATCTGACTCAAAATTTTTAAATAGGTTTCAAAGGGAAGATATGAGGCTTCAAATTCTAACATGGACAATTTTACTCCTTTAAAAGCTAATAACTTTTAATTGAAGTTGAAATCAAAAAATCTGAGTCAGATATGACACAATAGACGTGTTGACGGACCAGTGAGTGATAAAATCAACTTGCTTTGTGTTCTTCTCGAGGAGCAATCTTGGACACAAAACCACGTTTTTAAAAAACATAACTTTGGTCGCTTACAGCATTGCCTCAAAGCGCGATCTCTTCAATAAAAAAAAACAATCCTTATGCACTTCCATAATTCGCCAATATCTCTGTTAAATTTTAGCGAAATCGGCTTCCAAACGTTCACGATATAACCTTTTTCAAAGTGGCACCCCCACTACAAATGTGCCTTATGAATTTATTCATGGCCAGGTATCCCCCGCGACCTTAATAGACTATTTTGCTAATGTTGTGTTCCCAGTGCATCTTGGGTAGGTCCAGTCCTTTGTGGGGGCAAACGACCAGTTTGGCAGGTAATTTGAAATTTTAATTTTGGCCGTTTGCCCCCACAAAGGACTAGAACTACCCAAGATGCACTGGGAACACAACATTAGCAAAATAGTCTATTAGTATAAATCTATGAGCGTTCTGTCACAAATGCTGTCACTTATTGGCTACGCTACTCACTATCTATTCTGTTTTATACAATGAACTGAATACTACGCGCTCTGTGATTGGTCGTTGCCTATGATCTATCAGAGTACAGATGCACGGCTGACGTCATAGAAAAATTGTTTGCTTTGTTTTGTCCAACATGGCGCACAATTTTGAAAATGTTTGCGAGATTATTCTGGATTGAGCAAGTGAAAGCCTCGAAAAATGTTTAGCAGGAGCTGTTTACGAGCAAGGAAAAGAAGAAACCAAGACGAAAAGTGTTCTTGGCAACTTGAAAAATATCTAAACTGGAACAAATCTTCGAACAGTTGAGCGCTACGAGGCAAGTTCGTAATTTTACTCTTTTTACTTTTCTGTTCATTGTATAAAACAAATAGATTCCATTTGGCCGTGTTTCTGTTCAGTTATAGATCACAGAAGACGTCAAAATGTGGTAAGAACGTCAGTGACACACTCGCCTGCGGCTCGTGTGCCACTTTTTTGTTCTTACCCCATTTTGACGTCATCTGTGATCTATAACTGAACAGACACACGGCCAAATGGAATCTATTTGTTAAGGTCGCGGGGGACAGGTTCCGCTCATCAGTATGCATTTATGGAAAGAGTATGCACGAAGTGCGACGGCTGATACCGAAAATGCGCGAAATATTCACGAACAGGCTGTGTCATGTTTCTGCATCAATAATTGCACGTGCAAAGCGCTGTCTGGTAAAATACACTAATTTTCAACGCATTGTTCTTTCTACATGAAGTGTTGACAATAGCCCGTGGATTAAAATTAGCACAATTACCATAAATATATATCTTTTGCATTCGTGTTTGCTCGGGAAGCCTTCGGAAGCGTAAAAACAAGCAATTTTGTGTCCAAGAATTCAGCGCGGATAGAGAATTTCATGAGTTGTCACTGCAAGGAGGTAAACTAGGTGTATTGTAGATTGTCATATCTGACTCAAAATTTTTAAATAGGCTTTCAAAGGGAAGATATGAGGCTTTAAATTCTAACATGGACAATTTTACTCCTTTAAAAGCTAATAACTTTTAATTAAAGTTGAAATCAAAAAATCGGAGTCAGATATGACACAATAGACGTTTTGACGGATCAGTGAGTGGGGAAATCAACTTGCTTTGTGTTATTCTCGAGGAGGAAACTTGGACACAAAACCACGTTTTAAGAAAAGATAACTTTAGTGGCTTACAGCATTGCCGCAAAGCGCGATCCCTTCAATAAAAAACAATCCTGACGCACTTCTATTATTCGCCAATATCTCTGTTAAATTTTAGTGAAATTGGCTTTTAAACCCTCACGATATAACGTTTTTCAAAGTGACACCCCTGCCAAAATTTTGCCTTATGAATTTATTCATGGCCAGGTATCCCCCGCGACCTTAAGTAGAAGGTGAATAGAGTGAGTAGCCTAATGGTGGCTGCTTCTTCGCATTTTCGAAATGTCTGTGAAGAGTATTTGTTGTTAAGTTTTGAACGTCTAGTAGATTTATACTAAAACAATTAGATTATTCGCTCTTGATTTCTATTGTGTGATAGTTGATTTTGGCTTCGCCCTCGTCAACTATCACGCTGCCTCATAAATTATATAATTGTTAAATAGTTATTTTCCATGTTGCCTTAGTCGAATTTTTTTCTCTTTTTAGGTGAAGTGAAAGTGGACGAATCTCTGTTTCAAGAAATGGATGACTTAGATCTTGATGAGGAAGATTTAGAATAAAAATATTATTTTCTTAAATCCCTTAGTGTGGTTTTCTTAGCTATTCAAGAGATAACGCTGTCAATTTAGAATGGGTTTAAAATCTTTTACCAGATTATGAGGAATCTAAAATTTGTTCTAAACCTTCCTCGCCAAATTAAAATTTTCCAGGGTGTGGAACTTCCATATAAAACTGGCAGCATATCAATTGAAGGGCTCCGGCCAAGAACGTTAAGTATCTTGTTGGAAAATTTTCACTGAAATCTTGGATTTTTGTTCTCAAAAGGGACTCACTTGCCAACAACAACAACAATCTTTATTGTGCTCTTAATACAAAAGTACAGAAATCATTAAAAGGAAATAACTGTGAAAGAAAAAAAGCACAGCCACTCGGAAATAGCAAAAGCTAATCGCGCTGAGAGGCTGGGCCATGCGGAAGAGTAACTAGAGTTGTAATAAATTATGACTGGATCATGTAAATATGAATGAAAGGATTTCAACCAAGCCAACAAATCTTCTATCTTCGAACAGAATAAAATTTTATCTTGAAAAGATTCATAGGGTGTCCTAAGGCCAAAAACATTTTCTCAAAGATATGGACTTTCTTCCCCATTTTGGATCTGTTTTAAGTGCCTTAACAATAATAAATCATTTATTTGTACAATTTTAGTGAAAGTTGCCAAAAACATACTTATGACGGTCTTGCCCGGAGCCCTTCAATTGTATTTTTTAGGCGTTGGTGTTATTTTCCAAAATATATTCAGTTGTAGCTGTCACGATTTTTTAGGGTGTCGTTCTTTTCTGTCTTTCCTTTCGTTTCGTGGAGGCGCGGTATTCTAGTGGTCAGCGTGTCAGACTTTCAATCTGAAGGTCGGTGGTTCAACCCCTCTATGCCATCGTGTTGTTTCGTTAGACAAGAAACTTTGCACCACGTTGTCTCTCTTCACTTGGGTGTATAAATGGGTACCGCAACATAATGCTGGGGGGTAACCTTGCGATGGACTAGAATCCCATCCAGGGGGGAGTAGTAATACTCTCAGTCGCTTTATGTTACAGAAACCAGGTTAAGCTCCAGCAGTTGTGAGCCATTAGGCTTGTGAAAACTTACCTTTTTCCTTTCTAAATCTGCGATGCAATTAATTTTATCGCCAATGAGAATTTGGAAAATGCTTGTTTGTGCTTTTGTGTTAACCCCCACCCGGGGGGGGGGGGGGGGTTACTCCCGACAATTTAGGGTAGGTGTGTACCGCCAAGGTTCTCAAACCCTGCCTCTATTTAAGGGTAGAAAATCGAGATTTGATACTTTTTTAAGGCCCAATTCAGGCGTGTAGTACAGTTTTAACAGACCATATCTTTTTCGTTTTGCGCGTTGGGGTGGATACTGCAATTTAGTGACCCTATCTAAGGAATATCTAAGGATCACAATGCCAAAAATACCAAAAAAGATACCTTATTTAAGGACTGAGCACCTCAAAAACCCTACCCTATCGGGCGGCACATACCTATAAAGTGTATATAAGGGAGTAACTCCCCCCCCCCCCCGGGTGTTACCTCTTTGCAGGGTTCGAATTGACGGGGACCTGATCCTCAGAAATTTTGAAAAGACCCTCTAAAAGATGCCAGAAACCTGTTTTGTTGGTGTGACACATTCATTTTTACCCCTAAAGGCTGGTTTTCATATAATCGTCCCGGTCGTCCGAGTCGTTTCAAAAGTTTTTTGCAAACGACTCAGACGATCGGGACGACTCAAGCGATTTGGGTTCTCATATGATCGTCCCGGTCGTCTCGAACGTCAATAGCGCAGTCGTAAACTGTTTCCGACAACATGTTTTGGGCAATAATACCGCATTCTGGGGTAGATTTGGGTCGCTTCGTTCGCCTCAGTCGTCCCGCCTCAGTCGTCCCAGTCGTCCGGATAGAACACAGTTCTATCCAAGCGACCGCGATCGTCCCAGTCGTCCAGGTCGTTTGCGATCGTCCCGGGTCGTCTCAGAAGTGTTCTCATATAATCGTCCCGGTCGTCCGTGCACTTTTTGAAACGACTCGGACGACCGGGACGACCGGGACGATTATATGAGAACCAGCCTTAAGTGGTATGCGGGGTGTTATCAATACTTTCTGGAAAGTTGTTGCTGTCGGCGTATTTTTCTTTCATAATACAGTAAAAACCCGCAAGTAAGAACCTAGTTTTTAAGAACCTGTTAGGCTAAAATTTGCCAGTTAGACCCCCTCTATACAAGAACCTGTTTAGCCTAAAATTTGAAACAGGTTCTTATTTTCTAAAATCCATATAAAAAATGTGTACAGTACACTTGGGCAAATAAGAGTACATGTATGTAATGTTAGATTCTGTGATCAGTGCTTCAATTTTTCTTATTTAAGTCACTTTTACATAAACACTTGGTATGCAGATTTTATATAAGAAATAGGCTGAATACCACTAAATTCTATTAGCTATACAATGTAATTTTTCCTTCAGAAAATAAGAACCTATTTAAAATAAAGAACCTAAATAGCCTAAATTTCTGCTAATTACCAGAACCTGTTTAGAACCTGTTTAGGCTAACTTGGGAAAATGCAGGTTTTTACTTGCGGGTTTTTACTGTACCCTAAAAAGGAATCAGTATACCAAACCACCAATTTGAACTCCTACAAATCATGGTGATTATTCCGTCACTTTTCTATTGGAGATCCCCAGGGGGAGGGGGGAGGGTTGACATCTCCACCACCCCAGCAGCCTGAGGCTAGTAAAAATGGAGAGCTGGTTAGTAAATATGGCATATGCAATAGTTCGTGGGCTAGCAGAAATTTTCAAAGGACTGGTATCTTCCAAGAAGAATTCAGAAGATGGCAGCTCATTTGGGATCTTTATAGTTAAAGGGCACCAGGAAATAACACCCTAATTGAATTCGGGAAATAATAATGGTAATAGGACTGAGTGGAGTCCAATTTAGTCTGTATTCATACGAGTGATTAACAAAAATCGGACGACTACTATTACTACTACTACTACTACTACTACTACTACTACTACTACTACTACTGCTACTACTACTACTACAATCTTTATTTCATCACGGTGTCACATTCACTATAAGTGGTCTTCCAGTGAGCCGTAAAACAATTAAGAAGACTATTACAAAAATTACATAAATATTTAAAACTGTAAGACCGCGTAACGAGAGTCCGATTTGTTAATCACGAGCATGATTACAGACAGAATTGGACGACACGAAATCCTATTAATAAATCAAAACAATTACAAGTTTCGAGCGCTTTTCAATTGAGTGTCGGAAGTAATCTCGTAATTGCTTTGGCTTTGCATTGCTACGCTTTGTGATTGGCTAAAAAATCTCGCGCTACTTTAGTAACCAATCAGAAGTAAAACCAAAAGCAATCGTGACTTGCTCGCACGCGTTTTCCCGCGCTTGGTGCCGGCTACATATATTCGCTTCGAGTTCTGATTGGTTCATCGGATTATCTGCGAGTTCTGTGATTGATCAGAGTAATTACTTTGGTTTTGGTTTTACGACACTCAATTGAAATCCGCTCTATAAACCAATCACATTTGAGGGAATTGTAATAGTTATGATTATTGTTAAAATCTATAATCTCATTCTGAGATGCCGTTTGCCTGGGAGACGGAGGGGGTGAGGGGGGGTGGGGGTGGGGGGAGGGGGAACAGGAGCCTGTAAAAACTGTTCGCATCTACACAAATGTTTCATATCATTTTCATCTGTCCAAACTATAAACGTGTTGCAGCCATCAATCGCCTTTAATTTTCGTCCACATTTTTGTCCCCAGCTTGGAAAACCTTAAGTTTTCGTTGAGATTAAAACTAGACTTTCTCAAAGTCCGTTTTGTTTGAATCCCCGGTCACTTCTGCGAATTTGTCTAGAGTAAGGCGGGGGTAAACGTGAACGCTATTTTTCCGCCACTTGACATGGCTTCAATGGAAATATCTCGTTCACGTTTCAAGCAATCCAAAAACGCTCTGCTCATCTCATGAATCTATGTTATGGGGAAGATTGTTATGTTATGAAGATTTAGTCCACTAGCAACTTGGGGTACTCTTGCGTGGGTATCAACTGTCTGTTGGTGTTCCAAAAATCCTTTTCTTTTTTTCTATCCCTTCTTTAAAAATCTTCAAATTTCATTCAAATTCATGTTTACCCCCGCCTTAAAACAAACGCTGCGCGTTGTTTTTGCTTTGAAATACGTCTGTTGTGATTGGCCAGAGTAATAAGCCAAATTTGATGGAGCAAATTTTTTTCACAAATACTTCTTTTTCAAATTTTATTGATATCTTATCTTCACTCTTATTCTATATTTTAACGTAAATTTCACTCTCTTAAACTAAAAGCATTAACAAGCTCGCAATTAACACTTATACAGAATGATTTCCATCAATGAAAATTAAATTTCCACGTTGCACAGTGATTTGTACAATGAAATGTGAACATGTGCAATAATTTCTAATTTAAGTGTAGTTATGTTTCTCAGACCCTTTCGCTCCAGTACATATTTTTATTTATACGCATTTTTCAAGAATTTACATCATAACTCTTGATCTCTTGTCATTTTCATTGAAATTCCTGAAAAAAAAGTCAAATGTTAGGTTTCTTATATTCTATAGCATGGACAGCAGGCGCCGCAGGTTTATTTATGGGGAAAAAAATGTTAAAGGGCTAACTTTCGAGAACGCGCGCGAGAGGAACACGAGTAAGAAAGCTCTCCATTTCGCGCGTTACCCTCTCGCACGCGTCCCGAAATTTCGCCCCGTAAATGAACCGGCGCTTGCTGCACAGGTTAAATATTGTATTGTTTCATAGTATTGGTCTGAAGTTGTTCGCAAAGCGCGGAAAAACGGATGGCTTCTTGCTTGACTAAATTTTGACTTCCGGCAAATATTCGTAAATCGCTCGAAAATTTTCCTACTGTTGTTCTCCAATGAAAAACCAGTATGTCAGACACGTGTCTTTCGTAAATTGTCAGCGTTCCGTTTAGAGAATGCGTCAATATTGCTAGCAACCACTCAGATAAAAACCGCGGGCAGATCTTCAAAACATTCACAGATTCGAAAATATATATTTCCATTTGCAGTTAAAACCTTTTCTTGGCTTAAATCCTCTAACAAATTATGAAAAAGGCGGGAAAAAATCAAACTGGTTACGCAGGTAACTTATAAGATTGAAGATATTAAATCACAAGCAAAATGTCGAACTGTTTTCCCCTAATATATCTCTACTAATAGAAAAAAGCAAACAACACCCTACTTACCAATTAATTTCATTGTTAAGATTCCGAACTCTCGTCCTTGGAATCTTCTAAACTGCTCGCGACTTCACGTTTGTCCTCTTCACGTTTGTCCTCTTTAGCTTCCAGTTCTTTCTCGTATTCTTCAAGAAGATCATCACCCTCGTCCTCACGACCAAAGCGTCCCTGTTCATCATCTGCAATTTCATCACGTCGACCAAAGCGTCCCTGCATCTTTTCTTCGCGTCCAAATCGACCCTGATCATCCTCCTCGCGTCCAAATCGGCCTTGAAGATCTTCCTCTCGCCCAAAGCGTCCTTGAAAATTGCGTCCAAAACGGCCTTGCATGTCCTCCTCACGTCCAAAGCGACCTTGGTCTTCCTCGCGTCCGAATCTGCCTTGCAGTTCTTCACGACCAAAGCGACCCTGATCCTCTTCACGTCCAAATCGACCCTGCATGGAATCACGACCAAACCGCCCTTGCAAATTCCGTCCGAAACGACCCTGCAAATCTTCCTCTCGACCAAAGCGACCTTGGCCATCCTCGCGTCCAAATCGGCCTTGAAGTTCCTCCCTTCCAAAGCGGCCCTGATCCTCTTCGCGTCCAAATCGACCTTGTAAATCTTCTTCTCTTCCAAAGCGCCCTTGCATGTTTTCACGACCAAAACGCCCCTGCAAGTCACGTCCAAAGCGACCTTGAAGGTTCCTTCCGAAACGACCAGGAACTCCTTTTTCTCTACTGAACCGGCCTCTCCAATATTGGGGCGACCTTTTATTTACCATGGAATCGGAGAAACGGCCTCTCCAATACTGTGCATCGCTAAACCGACCCCTCCAATATTGAGGATTAGGGTCGTGAGAAAATCGGCCCCTCCAGTATTGGGGGTTATCAAAAGCTTCCTTGTTATCAGAAAAACGGCCTCTCCAATACTGTGCATCATTGTCGACTGATCTTACAAATTTGCCTTCGGCGAATTCTGGCACATCACTGTCATCCGTCGTTTCCTTTTTGTCTTCAAGTGGTTTTGCACTGATAAGTAAAAGCTGGCAACAGAGAACAATTGAAATCCACGCAGACATTTGGCGGCTGCTAAAAATTAAAGAGAGAAGATGATCAATAAGTACATTAAGGATATTTGGGTGTCTTTCTTAATGATTTCCAGTCTTACCAGTTGTTGTTGTTTTTTAAGGTTTCGTACTGCTTGATCAGCGCTTTAATAATAATAACGAGAATGAAGAACCAAAATAAGCAAGGTCAGAAATATTTTCCCTTATTATGCAATCTCGGTTCTCAGTTATTCAACTCGTTTTGATCAAAATTAAAGCTAGGGATCAGAAATTTGTAATAAAAGAAAAAGAAAGAAGATGCGGAACAAGTAATGTAGACGTGGAGACTATTTTTTCGCTTCATTTAATACTTTTCACAAAACTGTTCAGGATTTGTGCCAAAAATTCATCATGGTTAATAATTTTACAAATTATTTTATATCTTTCACTGATATCTGTAGAAAAAACGGATTTAGTGTGCAGACGAAATTCTATATATTTTTGATATTGTAGAAATTTGCAGGAGTTTTTGGCGATTAAAACTATGATTTAACGTTTTTCGAAATTAAATCATTTAATTTTTAAGAAATAAAAAATGAAATTCCGAAAATAAGTTGCCGTGATTCCATCGGACACACCACGGTTTCGATTCTTTTTTCCTTCAAAAAGTTATGAAACTGATTGCACGCCAATGAAATAAAAACGCGAAACAGCAGGTAAATTGAGACAAAAGCCTTCATCGCGTTTTTGACCAATAGGAGATAGAAAAATACGAAAAACATTTCACAGTACTAGATAAAATATTCAGAATAAAACATGATCTAGCCTGAAACACGTTTTAATTTTCATGGAGACCCGTTGAGTTAACTGTGTTTTCCTGTGGTAATCTTAAAATGTAATCTTCCGGTACATTAATACACCGTAACTCGCGTCTTTGTGAAGCCGAATTTCTGCAAGCAGAACTACTGATCGTTGTGTTTTGAAATTTTAAAATTAAACAATTAAAATTGGACTATGTTTTTGCATCGATGGACTCTGTCAGACAAAATATGCATTTTTCATTACAGAAAATTCCAAAGGATATTATGATCCCGTTTTAGCGGCCATAAATCTTCGACTTTCATCATAATCAGTTGATACCTTTCAATGTCAAAACACTGGGGACTTTAAAAAACCGATCGGCGCTTATATATTGTCAGTCATGAGCTGTAGGGTGTGGCAGAAATACATTGAACGTATTTGTGACACATCTAACCATTTTCTAACATCAAAAAGTTACACAAATTAAAAGAATTGTACCAGGTGAATCAAAACCAGGTGTCCTGTACTATTGATTCTTTCCTACGTAAGTGAAAATACACCGAACATTAATATTTTATAAAGAAAACTAAACAGTTTCTAGAACTCTCGAAGTAATTCTTCCTAAAAAACAATCAAATACACCCTTTTTCTTCTAAAAGCAACACTTGTAATTTAAAACTTGGCCTTCTGTGAGGAAAGACATACTTGAAGAATCAAAAACTACTCTTTGACGCTACGTC
Organism: Cladopsammia gracilis; assembly: GCA_022457155.1. Taxonomy (NCBI): domain Eukaryota; kingdom Metazoa; phylum Cnidaria; class Anthozoa; order Scleractinia; family Dendrophylliidae; genus Cladopsammia; species Cladopsammia gracilis. Next base: position 2,399,605 of record JAJGOT010000032.1, read on the forward strand.
TTTAATCGGACATGACACTATAGTTTCGAAGCAAACATATCATGTTAAACAAAATCATTTTTCCTAAGTGTAACGGATTCTAATTTTCCATTCAATTAGTTTTGGAAAGGTTTTCTCTTTAGATGATGCATGTTTAAAAAAAAGATTCCTTGAGTTGTTAGGAGGTAAAACTGATGTTGAAACTTCGTTACCGACTGAGTCGGCACTACATTTGCGCGCCATCGAAAATATCTTTTTGAGAATCGTTCAGTATTTCCTCTTCGTCGTCGTTTCATTTGAGTTAGATGTTTAAGTAACTCATGTTCAATTGCTTTGGATGACAACTTAACTACTGGAATAGGAACAAGATAGACAATGAACTATCAGTTTTCTCGGTATATTCATTGATTTCAAGGTGATCTGTTTTTAAGGTTGAAGTTTCCGCACTCAACGAAAAAGAAACCGCTATCGTCGTCATTAGAATAAAATCCGCTAAAATCGAGTGTTGCTTGTAGCGAGCTTTACTCACACACTTTTAACAAGCGTAAAAAAGAAACGTTATCTAGTGTTTTGTCGGCATAAAATTGCAAAATCCTTTTCAAAACAATTTTAAACCAGCTAACAGCTTTTTCCATAAAGATCAAAATCGACAAGAATTATTTCTTACTAAATTAAGATAAAATTCCAACGTGCAAACAGAACTGATCAAAAAGCTAAAGGTTTATAAGTTAGCCATTTTGTTTTCGCTTTTCTCTTGCGGTCAAGAAAGAAAACAGTTGTCTTTTCAATAAAACTTCTTTCACCTGGTATTCTGTAACTTATCATCCGTTTTACTGATATCGCTTGGTTGCTAAACACCGCACTTGAAAAGTAATCTTAAAACTTACCGAATGAGTATTGTTATGAAAAGATTCCTATCCAAGCTAACTGCACTGCCGCTCTGTGTGTGTCACAGCCCTTCTGTTTCACAGTCGTTTGTCAGACCGCAATATATTCTTTCACTGGCCCACATCGCTTTTGTGTCAATGAAAATCAGTTCCGGCCTGCGTTGTGGTGCTTGTATCAATTAACTGTGCACCAAATAATTGAAACAATAGCCGCCTGATTATTGAAATTAGCAACCAAATCAGGCAATTAACCAAAATTGACGAGAATTGGCCGCTATAGCACAAAACAGCAGGTGGCCGAGAAAGAAAAAGGATAAACATAGCGGGATACAGATATGGGGGCGACAAATATCTTAGGTAAACGTATTCACGGAATTAATAATTATCGATAACTGGGGTGAATAGAGTTAGATTCTCGCGATAGCGATAAGAAAATTCAGGGAAATACATTGGTATGTCGCGGTATTTATTGTCTGTTAAAATATGTGCGACACTGATAAATGTCTATGTGCCGTTCTTCCTGTAAAGCCAACCATTAAATGACATACACTTACATCAAAACATTGTTTTGTTGTCTCCCTTTGTTGTAATTAGGGCGAACCGAATGAGTAAATTGCTTTAGGACAGTTCAGCTCCTTCAGACTCACCCTTGACTTTGGAAAGCCGTGATAAGGGTGATCGCCCATGCGCTTATAAATTCCTAAAAGAATTTTGACCGTGGTTATAAAATTCGTACGGGTTCTTATGACTGTCAACACAAATTAAAGAACGTATTTTCTTGTACAAGCTCTAAAATGTTTTTATTCTATTGCTTGTATAAACTACAAACGCAGGAAAACATCACAAAACGAAACCACAATTTTCGTTTGACCCGTGTTTGTTCGCAGTTCGGTTTATTTGTGGTCAATAACCATATAGGAAACGTCATTAATCCTACTTTTGTTTTCGCTTTTTTTTTCGTGGAAATTTTTTTTCCCGCCAGGGGGCAGGGCTTCGTTTCTTCTAGCTAATAAATAATCTTCGATGAGGCGCACGATGAATTTGAGATCAGTTGATAGATTTTTATTGGTAGTCACCATCATCCCCATTGAAAAGCGTCAGCACTTAAAACCAAATGATTTTATTAATAGCAAAACACGTGGGCGTCTGCGCATGCGTTATAGCGATCACCTAAAATCAAATCAGTTTGTGGCATATTGCTAACAAGTTTATTATTTCGCTGCTTTGATTTGGTTTTATTTTAGTCGACGATAACGCACAAACTCACATAGCTGTGACCAGAATGATGAAATATCATTAAATGAAAGTTCCGTAAAGCGGTACTGCAATCAAGTTTATTCATTGGAATAAACTAATATCCGTATGTGAGCTATTAATCCTATACCGTGAAATAAGCTCTAGCATACCCTCTAATTGAATCAGTTTAGAGCACACTTTTTTCTAAACAAATTAATGAAAAGCAATTCTAAAGTGCCAGAGGCTTTCTGCAGTTTTTCATTAGTACTTCTCGCTTTCTCTTTCTTTGACAAACCAAGGATTAAGACAATTCTAATCAAAAGACTGGCTTTTAAACTAATTCATAGTTCATAATTTTTCATCTGCCTCGTATTGTTGGATATAACACCGCTACTATCTTAAGCATGCTGATGTTTTCAAGTACATTTCACCTGCCGGTTCGGCGCGTCAATTGCATCGTTTTGGTGATAAATTTCAAGTGTTTCATTCAATTTGCACGGTGCAATTCTGAATCTAAATACATATAAAATAATTTGACTACTTTATTACCCAATACTGAGCTGAAAAACGGTCTCTTTAATTGAAAATAGCGTGAAGCATGTTTTCTTTAACTAAAGTAGTCGCTTGAAAACACTTCAAAATAAAACGCTGTCTAGCACTGATTGTTAGAAGATGCATACAAATCTGTATTTACCTATTTTTATTCTTCGTTTCCTTTTCGCTCCTAATAACCGTTTACTATGGTAGATACCTAGTCAAATCCTGCTCGAAAAAAAAAAAATAAAAAGTAAATAGATATCAAGCAGTCCAATTTTTTCAAACAACTAAATTACACTATTTGTAAATTTTGCTCCCTCCTCAAGCGAAGTGCAAGTTCCTAATTTCAATTTCCTGAAGCAATAATTATAAGAAAGTGTTGTTTACGAATCGATTTCCTTTTAGTCAGCCTTTTACCGGAAAACGTTGTACAAGGACAAATTTCCCTCTTGATAATACACACGGCAATCGTAGCGTTAAGTTCAAAGGTAAGGTGACCTGGAATCTTCGCAATTTTTAGGGTTCATAAAAAAATTAAAGGAAACAAAATTTATGTCCATACGTACATGATTTGCATACACAAATTTAGTGACGTTTTTAGGTCTTTTTATCGCTAAATTAAATTATGAAAGTACCAAAGTATATCTATGATATGTAGTATTTTCATACTTTGTTGATATGGAGACATTGATTTTGCCGTAAAAAAATTCCGCAATCTCTTTGTATTTACGACTTTTTAAAATAGCCCCATCAAATGCAACACCTGCCACTCAAACGGAGCCGCGCATGCCCAGTATCTTAGCTGATGAATTTTTTTCTGCTTATTTCATTAAAGTCGTGGATTTCTACGGTGTCGGCAAAACGAAAAAGTAGTATTTAATCCTCAAAACCATGCTAAGAGGATCAGAAACGGTTTGGAAGAACATGCATGTATGGCGCCGAAAAGTGATTTTCATTCACTTAAAAAATTCCTCAAAAATTTAATAAAGCTGAGAACGCAAAATGCCGCATAGGCCTTTCTATTCATATCGTAATTAGGTTCTTATTTTGCAAATTGGAAACTATAGAATAAATGTAACACATATACACGCAAAGGGTAATTATATCTAAGCTTAAACATTCTCCATTGAAATTTTCTCTTCCTTTCACTTTTTCATGGAGTTGTTTAATTTCTTCACCTGTCGGCGAAAAAGAAATCGCATTCAGATTATTGATTCATAAAAGCGCGCTTATTGTGATTTTCTAGCCTTTGTGTGTGGGATAAAAAGAACGCCGCCTGTCTTAATACTGTCATAATGCATTTAAGCCTAAAAGTAAGCGAGGGAGGTTTATAACATGAGATGAGAGAGGAACCAGGTCAAACCCGAGTCAAACCACTAAATTGATAGTGAAAATTTTTAGCGTAGTGAGGCAGAGGTTACTGATTAGTAACCTTTTTCCCGTCCAAAATAACTCTTGTAAATATAATCTGCTAAAATTAAGCATGAACTAAAATTATGAAGTAAATTAACCAGCGTAAAGAGATTCAAAAGATGGCGTTTCCAGCGTATAAGCTCTTTCTCGTTGGCTTCGCGCTGAAGAGGAAGTGCCAACACACACATATCATCACGGAGCTTTTGAATATTTTTCGCTGGTCAATTTAGTTTTATGAACTCAATTCATGATGCCAATTTATTCAGTGTGCATGCTTCACTTTCCTACCGATCGCCACCACCACAGTTCAAGTAAAGCCAACTGCCGGTTTTTTTATCCATGAGAAGACCAAGGTATCTCAGCAATTCATGTCACGGTAAAAGCGTATATATCCAGCGATATACTCGAAGAAAGGCACACCTCTCATAATTTACGTGGCCAACGCCTTCTCGGTGTCCCCAGAGTTAATACCATTAATTATGGCCTACACTCTTTTCGTTGCTCCGTTAGTAAATACGGGGATTCATTGCCTAATTCGCCTATAGAACTGTTCCGACAAAAAGATGCCTTTTGCAATTTCAATTTAATCGTGACTACTCTTCCTTTCGCGATTAATAATTCCAGTTATCAATTTTATTTTATTATATTTTGTTGTTATTACAATTAGTATTTTTCAGTTTTTATTTCAAAGATATTACAGATATTAATTAACATTTTTTGCTCATTTTTAATTCGGGGTCAACACAGTTTTTCATGCATTCATTCATGTCGACTCATTGTCGGCTATCGATAAACATTAGAGTAAATAACTTTTTTCCCAGATGAAATACCGTAAAGTCCTAAGACTAAAGACAAATGAATGATAACGAATGAGGGCATCAGTACAATGTGATACTCAATAAATCGCGAGAGTACGTTACAAGAATATACAAAAGTACAACACTATAACAGTCCCCGCTCATACATCTACTGATTCAATAAAAGTTGCTTTGGTCAGTGGGCATTGGGCATTGGGCATTGGGAAGCTATTGTTTGGCGGTCACTCAAGCAAAACATTGCATTGTGTTCTGTGTGCCCAAATGCCAAAGCCCAATTACCAATGACCAATTGCCAAAGCAACCTTTATTGAATTAGGTATATAAGTATCGCCTTGGACTGCGCAGCTATGCAGTTGTTTCAGATCCAAGTAAAAACTGTGAGCCGGCGGCCCTTCGAATTTTGATGGAAAAACCTTACCAACAGTATTTAAGTAAAAACTGGGGGTGTACCAGTGTTCACATCTCTCGTGATTTTATGAACTCATTTTACTGCCAGAGCCTGTCAAACCTGAGTCGTGTAAGGTGATTCAGTTTACCTTTTGAGTCTGTGGAGGAAATCCTAAAGTGTGACGTAATATATCAACAACGAGTGCGAGGGTTTCATCAGGGGTTCCAAACTCCGAGAAACAGATGAAAGCACGAGGCCGAGTGCTTTTATTGTTTCGAGGAGTTTGGAACGCCTGATGAAACCCGAAGCACAAATTGTTGGTATAGCTTCTTAAACGAGTTGCCAACTATTCTTGTTTGTAAACAATAGCTTTTGTAAACAACGAGAATGTGATAAAAATGGTTTGGTTGGAATGTGCCATTTGGGAGTTAGCCAACTTATTACAGTTTATCAAATTCAGTTTTCTGTGCGAGATGGATGAGTCAAGTTCAAGGTTTCGGTTTCCCAAAACTTGTGACGAGGAAAAGGCGTGTGTTATCAATTCTGTTCCCAAATCCACGGTTTACAAGAACAAATGGGCGATACAGATTTTTCGAGAATGACAAGGCCAAAGAGCGAACAAGCCATTTGCACCATTGAGCCAGGCGGAGTGTTCAAAGGTGAAGACATTGGTTTGGATGTGCAAGAGTTGACTGAAAGCATTAAAACCTGAATGCCAAAAGTCTAAACTACTGGCTATGCACTGGAGTTCGTTCAGGAGGTTGCAAATAAGTCGGGTGGACGATATCCATCTCGGACGCTTTACAATATTGTCTGCGGCTTAAAACGTTTCTTGGTGGAGAAAAATGGCGAGGGCGCATTAAATCCATTGGCTGTCAGCGATAAAAGGTATCATTGAAAGAGTTAATTTGTTGTTTGGCAGTTAAAGTTTTTGTAACTCGTGCTGTTCCTTCCTATAGGTTTGGGACATTCCGCCGAGTTTTGGATGCTGAGATGAAAGATGCAACTCGATGCGGGCTTACTGTTTCAACAAAGAAGGACGAGAAAGAAGCCATCACAGACGTAGAAGAAGATTTGTTCTGGAGCAAAGGCTTAAGGGGAACTCATTCTTCTAATTCGTTATTAAATACAGTATATTTCTATAATGGAAGCTGTTTGGTTTACGCGGAGGGGAACATAGAAATATTACTGTAAGAAATATTAGAGCATGGGCGGATCCAGGATTTTGAAATGGGGGTGAAATTTTAAATGCAATAGAACCAAAATATTTTATTTGAGAAATACTTTAGAAAAAAGAAAGAAAGGGTCTCAGAAAAGGGGGGGTGAAAATTCACCCATTTCACCCCCCCCCCCCCCCCCCCCGATCCGCCCCTGTAGAGTAAGCGATGATTGTCTTTAATTTGAAGAAAACAGCTAAAACAACAACAACAACCTTTATTCATGTGTCAAATCTAAAAGAGTTTTCATGACGGTATTTGTGATCTCAAGTACGTTCCACGTGCTGTGACAGACTCGTACCCAGTCGCTATTTATTGGTTTTTGGGACGAGAGAAGATTGGAAACAAGGGTGAAATCAGGCGCGAGGGGTGTCATGGGAAGGGTCCCCTCGCGCCTGATTTCACCCTTGTTTTGTTTCCAATCTTCTCTCGTCCCAAAAACCAATAAATAGCGACTGGGTACGAGTCTGGTGCTGTGACGCATATTTGTCATGAAAGGGGTCAAACGCATGCTCGTTGTTTGGTTGAAGTTTATCGACTGTATTTGGGTTTTTGTGATTTTCCTGGTAAAATGGACAAGGCATTTTACTTTAGGCCCAAGAAGAGTCGTTTAGGGTTTGATAATGTTCCAGTTGGAATTAATACTTTGAATCAAATTTTGCCAAACATGTGTTCAGTTGCAGGAATTAATCAAAGTGCCCTTTGGGCTATCTCCTGTAAGTTTTTCCCATCATGCAATGCTGTCATATTATGTCCGAATATTGTTTTTGATGTTGCAATTGGACATTTAGGTTAGAGTGCGTGGTTTCTTGAGTTCAATTTCTCTTTTGACAATTTTGTTTGCATGTAATTGGTAATGGTTATGCAGTCCTCTTGTCTTGCGTCTGGAGCAAATTTCAGTACTTTCAACTCGTCTGGATTTTCACCTGGTTTATTGTCAAGAGCCTCATATAAACATTGTGTTACTGTTGCCTTCCCTAAACCCGCGCCACTACTTAAAAAGTGTCAATTGCTTCTCGTCGTTTTTAACAGAGAGTAACATATGGTAAAAAAAACTCCATTTGTTCTCTGTTCAAAGAATGAACAAGTTCTTTATAACTGTTATCATCCATATGATTAATTACCAGCTTTTCATTATCATTTGCTGTAGAAAAAATTCCAGTATTACTTGAAAGATTGTTCCCTTGGTGATTGTTATCTAAACATGGGTTAAAACAACCAAACAGTTCACTGTATTGCCGTGTTTCTTCACTTATATCCTGCTCATCGTTATGTTGAGCAGACGGAGCTACAGCATCTAACTGATCACGTTCCTTATTTTCAGGATCTCCCATGGCTTTTTCTTAAGAGTTCTCCTTTCTTTCCTTTCGTATATAACATGTTTTACTTGCTGAAATCTTATTTTTACATGGGATAAGCATCAAGAGAGCTCTCTGCAATTAATCTTCAGCATCCTTTTTATTAAACATAACTAAATGAATGATTTAGCTTTTATTCTGCGAAAAAGTTTCATTCCTCCTTTCAAGTAAAATTCTTTACAACTTTGTTCTCTGTTTTCATTATTGGGATCATCATCAATCTTATCGTCAAAATCTGTTTCAGGTGGAAATCTAGTTCTTGTAAACTTACTTAGTATTCATCCCCTCATCTTAACTTTTGTTTGAATCAGTGTCACTGTTAACAAACAGTTATACCAAGAACAGAAATGAACTAAACGTAGTTGCTAGAGCTGTCGTGGTCGTCTTTGACATTTTCATTCTTGGATCTTAGACACTTATACATCTCAGAGTGACGAAGAAACACTCTTTCACAAGCCTTGCACGTCGCAGACTTAAACACTGCATCACGAACAAAGAAATTTACTGATCCTAACATTTTCATAGCGATAACATAAACTTATTTATCTTGCAACACGACTCTGAGCCAAAGAAACCCTAATATATGCCTAATGTAATCCAACGGGACAAATATCTTGCAGGTATACTCGGGAAAGCTATTCTAAAGGCTACTTAATACATTTTGCGACATGTGAGAGTCGTGTTTGGCCTGTCTCTTTTTATACTTCTTTGTGATTATTTTTTACAGAGACTATACCGCAAAATGCTGCTTATAAGCCCTGGGCTTATGTAACTTCGGAAGGGTTTTTTGGCTGGCAAGCAAAAATATTGCCATAAAGAAGCGTTCTTTGAGTTAATTTCATTTTGACGTCGTTAAACTTTTGTAAAGAATTTCTGTTAAGGAATTAAGAAAGGAATAAGGAATTAATGGCTGTAACCGGAGTAATGTTTTGTTACCGATGGGCCTATAACCGGGTGGGCTTTTTTTTATTTATTCCATTACTCCATTTACTCCATTACTATGGAATTACTCCATTATTATGGTACGCATGGAGCACAACATTACTTCACGAGAATTACACGCTTGTTGTACAAAGGATATGTAGTTTAGTCTCGTGTATGTCTCAATGAATTCAAGATACATTGGTACAACTCTACAAGTGAAGCTGTTCTTCGCGTACAGAGGATATACTATTGGATGCAGTGATTGCAATGCAATGATAAGACAACGGAAGTTCTGTCTAGCTCCAGATCACTACTCAACAAAAGAATAAACTAAAGAGCTAAAACTACCTGCAAGAAGTCGTGATTCCAATATTGGAACATGACAGGAGCTTATTACTCCTGAAAGTGATTGCATTTTCATTCTTGGATCTTTAATAGACACTTATCCGTGATCAAGAAACACTTTCTCACAAGTCTTGCACGCCGCAGGCTGTGGACACTTATCACGGCCTATTTACGGATCCTAATATTTCCACAGCGGTAACATAATCTTCAGCCGATTGCCATTTATTTTGCAACACGAGTCTGAGCCAAAGAAACCCTAATATATGCCAGGACAGTGTAGAGAATACATAAAGAAATAAAATAATTATAGTCATGGCTATGGCATGAAATCCTCCGGGATCGATCCTGTCGTTAGAGAAATTATCCAAAGATCAATGGGTCAATATTATCGAGCAAAGTGGATAGATAATTGCGACTTGTAACATCCTAACAGTGATCTATAGCAAGGGACAAATACCTCGTAAACCTACTTGGGAAAGCTATTTTAAAGGCTTTTAAATACTTCTTGCGACTAGTGGGAATCGTGTTTGGCCTGCCTCTTTTTAAGAGCTTATGACGCGTAAATAAGCCATTTCACAGCTATAGATTCGAATACCAGATATATTAAAGCATAAATCTAAGGACTATCCGTACCACAATAGGCCATTTGCACGATGACGTCATTCGACTACTACTACCAGAATTCATTTCGTTTTTCCTTTCTTATTTAAATTTTGTAATCCCAGTGCGGTTTAAATAACAATAGCCCTAATTTGCACTACAATACAAAAAACAGAAGTATTCTGGAAGTAGTAGTCAAATGACGTCATCGTGCAAATGGCCTATTATCTCTTTAAGCAGAGACTAAATTGGGCACGAATCTTTCTGACCAAAATGAACCAAAATGAGGCCTAAAAAAGTAAAAACAAAAATGAACTAAAACCCCGAACCTCACTGAAACCTAACTGTTTGACATTGGTTTGTTTGACCTGGAAAATCAACCTGATGAAGACTGCGATAAACTTAAGCATCCCATCTTTTTTCTTGTCAAAGGCAAAACAGAATATTTTTACACGTCTAAAAAATCACCAACTCAATCTACAGTAATGCAAATAAAAAAACTTAAATTTTATTCGATCTTTAAAAGTGAAACGAAATACTCCGATTTAATTAACCATATCCTGAACATAGAAAAATTGCTTCTAAATTCAGGATAGGAAATCACACCTGAAGAATTGAAAATGGTCGAATTACAATCCCTAAAACTCCCACTGTACACTTAATTCAGTTAAAGATGAAATGCACTCTTTTTTATTTCACTGTATGCACTGTATGTTATATGATGAGCTACGAAACACCTTTTTTGACAAAATTATTAAACAAAATAGATTTGGATTATCATGAGGTTTATTTTTTTTTTGATACTGATCAACATATTAGCAGGCTAACTGCTGCTTTTGTCACTCAAGCAATGAAAACAAGAACAAAAAATAGTCAATAGTACTTGTGATTGTTTTACAATTAATAAATGAATTTAATTTAATTAATTAATTAATTAATTTTTTATTCTAGATTTCTTTATTGTAATTTAAGTAATTTTAATTTCCTTACTTATTGTAATTGGTTCGGTAATACCATGTATTTAGAAATGGTAATACTGAAATAAAGTTGTTGTCAGTGTTGTTGTATCGTTTGACATTTTGAGCCTATTTGATAAGCGTAGGTTTGAGCCTTAAAAATCAACAAAAATTGAACAAAAATCAAAGGCCAACCGGCAAAATACATTTAATCCTGGCACCGTGCACTGTACGATGACTCACTAAAAATAAAATAATGTCGCTTAAAACAGTCCCCTTGATAAAATAAAATTGTTTTATTCACATCTTACAAAAGCGTTCATGGAATTGTTTCTGATCGCTTTTACAAGCACGCTTATTGAAAAGTTCTATATTTGTTTGTCAACCTACAAGGAAATTGAAAGCACTAGTTCGTTAAAACCTACTGTTGTTTAATTTAGTCAGCTTCTATAACTTGCAAATGGGGTAAATTAACCATGGACATTTTTATCTCCTGTAAGTTAATGTTTAACTTACAGGAGTTTATGTGGGCTAACATGCATTCTTTATGCATTTTTGTTAGCAAAAAATGCGTTAGTAACTATTAATAGACTTTTTAGTGATTTTGTGGGGACATTCCTAGTGCATATTTGTTAGCAAGATGTTATCGATAAGAACACAAGAGTCGAGTGGCATATTTTTGAAAGCGGTTTAGCGAGCGCATGTTTGTGGCCTGACAAAGCGATATATTTATACGTTGATGATTTAGTTAACTAAGATTTTTGTTAGACACTATTAATAGACTTTTTAGTGAATCTGTGGGGACGTTCTTGTTGCATTTTTATTGCATTTTATTTTTTAGCAAAATTTCTCGCATTTTTGTTAGATGCTATCATTCATAGATCAGAACACACGAGTCGAAGGATATGTTTTTAAAGCTGTTTAGCGAGCGCACGTTTGTGGCCTGACAAAATTTTTTTTCAGTTAGGTAACATTCCTACTGTTTAATATCTCTTAGCACAGCGATGATTTTTAAGGCGTACGATTATGAATTCTATGTTTTTTTAGGAACATGTTGCAGCATATATTTCATTGTATCGAGCGTCAAAAAGTGTAACGTAATGTAATCTTATCTCACCTAATGTAGACTGTGGTCAGATATTTGGCACGCTAGATCAAGCGCGCTTGGCTAATATCCTTTACGATGCGTTTAATCATGTTTAATGTTTGTCCAGTCTGGTTTGTCAAACTGGTTGCTTCAGGACATTTGGTATTATTTTTTGTTATAGCACTACGTTTTAAGAAAAGGAAAAGAGACTTTGAGGTAAGCTGACATTGCTCACTGAGAATGGTTGTATGCGATCGTATGCTGTACGTTTACAATGAAGTTTTGTTGAAATAACGTGTTTGTTAATTTCCATGTTATATCGCCAAATGTCACCAAATATACAACTAAATTGGATTAAAAGATTCAAGGAGAAAAACAGAAGCAGTAGTTTGGAGAAAAGAAATATTCAAAGTTTCGATTCGATTCTGGTGGAATTTTGTCGTTATTTTGTCTTTTTAATTCATATTTTTCTGCGTTCATCACTTTTGGCTATTTTTTCTTCCTATTTTCGGATGATAAAGCAAGCTAAAGCAAGCCCCTGGTCATAATCATGAAAACACGATATTTCTGTCGGGACAGTGTCCGTTTAGTTAAAAATGTCCTCGGTTAATTTACCCCATCTGACTAAATTAAACAACAATAGGTTTTAACGAACTAGTGCTTTCAGTTTCCTTGTAGGTTGACAAACAAATATAGAACTTTTCAATAAGTGCTTGTAAAAGCGATCAGAAATAATCCAAATCTATTTTGTTTAATAATTTTGTCAAAAAAGGTATTTCGTAGCTTATCATATAACATACAGTGCATACAGTGAAATAAACTTCAACTGAATTAAGTGTACAGTGGGTGCAAATTCTAACTAAAGGTGTTCAGGAGTTTTAGGGATTGTAATTCGACCATTTTCAATTCTTAAGGTATGATTTCCTATCCTGAATTTAGAAGTAATTTTTCTATGTTCAGGATATGGTTAATTAAATCGGAGTATTTCGTTTCACTTTTATAGATCGAATAAAATTTATTTTTTTTATTTACATTAATTAGATTGAGTTGGTGATTTTTTAGACGTGTAAAAATGTTCTGTTTTGCCTTTGGCAAGAAAAAAGATGGGATGCTTAAGTTTATCGCAGTCTTCTCAATACTGAAGTTTGTAC
>JAJGOT010000032.1:2420000-2532500 GCA_022457155.1 Cladopsammia gracilis
CGACGAAAGAGAAAAGTCAAGTTTATTATGCTTTTTCTCGTTCAAAAACTATCTCAAAATTTTGCTTTGTATACATGCCCAGAACCAAATGTCAATTTATTTAACCAAGAAAGGAAAAGGAAGTACATTTTCATGTTGCAAACAATGTTTTCGACAGTTTCCTTTCAATTTGCCTCCACAGCAGTCAGAAAACGGCATTAGTGGCTTCAAATTGCCACTTTCTACAAAATTTTCAGGATGGGTTAATAATTATGATAATTATTATCATTATAGAGCAGTTTTCAATTGAGTGTCGTAAAACCAAAACCAAAACCAAAGTAATTACTCTGACCAATCACAGCAGTCATAAACAATCCAATGAACCAATTAGAGCTCAAAGCGATTACATGTCGGCAGCGCCAAGCGCGGGAAAATGTATGCGAGCAAGTCACGATTGGTTTTGGTTTTACTTCTGATTGGTCAAGAAAGTGGCGCGAGATTTTTTAGCCAATCACAAAGCATCGTAATGCAAAACCAAAGCAACTGTGTAATTACTTTTGACACTCAAATGAAAAATGCTCTATTTTAATAATAATTATAATAACGATAATAAATAAAATAATAATAAAATAACTAAAGATACCATAATCACCCGAGATTGGTCTCATAAAAAAAAAATGAAAAACACTGAAATGAACAATATGAAAAATACTGAAAGTGATAAAAAGATGATTAATATAATTAATGTAAAACCACAGTACACTTTTTAGTACAAATGACCAGATTAGAAGTAGGCTTTAGATATTAGCCACGCTTGAAAACTGAAAAGAAGGAGCCGCCCTCAGAGAAATTCAGTGGACCAGCGACCCCATCCATATTCTTTTTGCTGAGGATCTTCTAAAAATATTATTAAATCTTGTATTTACTGTAAGTAAGAAAATCATTGTTGAAGCTACATGGAAAACCATAAACTGAAAAAGTGGTTATTAAATGCCTTGTAAATAAATGTTAACAGGCCAGAACATAACTGAAGCATGCAGCCAGCAAACTTACTCAGCCAGCAAACTTACTCAGCCAGCCAAGAGAGCTGGTTTACAAACAAAAACTTAAGGTGCTGGTCTGCCTCAGTGAGGAAGTGACGTTATACACAAAAATTGGGTTTTGCAACTAAAATGATAAGGAAAATTGGTCACCATAAAGAAATGTTTCCAATGCTAGCTATAATCACTGAAGAAGGACTATCTACATCTACATACATGTATCTACATTTATTTAGTCAGTAAAATCCTTGCAGATATCACACCAACTGTACTAAAAACTAAAAAAAAAGAAGTCATTCAGTCACTCAAGCAGTCAAAACTTGTCAGTCAGTCAGTCAGCCAGTCAGTCAGCCATCCAGTCAGTCAGTCAGTCAGTCAGTCAGCCAACCAACCAGTCCAGTTAGTCAGCCAACCAGTCAGCCAACCAGTCAGTCAACCAGTCAGTCAGTCAACCAGTCAGCCAGTCAGCTAACCAGTCAGTCAGCCAGTCAGTCAGTCAGCCAACCAGTCCAGTTAGTCAGCCAACCAGTCAGTCAGCCAGTCAGTCAATCAGCCAGTCAGTCAGTCAGCCAACCAGGCAGTCAGTCAACCAGTCAGCCAGTCAGCTAACCAGTCAGCCAACCAGTCAGCCAACCAGTCAGTCAGCCACACAAGCAGGCAAACAGTCAGTAAGTCAGTCAGTCAGCCAGAAAGTCAAGCAATCAGGCACACAAACACAAGCAGGCAAACAGTCAGTCAGTCAGTCATACAGTAAGCCAGTCAGTCAATCAGTCAGCCCATTAGTCAGTCAGTCAGTCATCCAGTCCATCAGTCAGTCAGCCAGTCAGTCCGTTATTAAGTCAGCCAGTCATTCAGTCAGTCTATCAGTCAGCCAGTCAGTCTGTTATTACGTCTGCCAACATTCAGTTAGTCTATCAGTCACCCCATCAGTCAGTCCACCAGCCAGTCAGTCAGTCTATCAGTCAGCCAGCCAGTCAGTACATTAGTCAGTCAGTCAGCCCATCAGTCCATCAGTCAGTCACACAGTCCATCAGTAACACAATAGTGACATTAAATAAGTAAATCATTATTAGCATGATTAAGCATCCCAGATGATGAATTGACTACAAGTATAGTTGAGTATAGTTCCACGGCACCCCAGGGCTCGAAATTGCGACCAATAAAGTCGCATTTGCGACTTAATATTTGTGTTTGCGACTAAAACTTCCGGAGGAGTCGCAAATTTGCGAGTAGTTTTCGCCTTGGCCAATAACGAAATAAAAAGGCTACTTGTCGCTACTTGCCACTATTTTTGCCGAAATAAATAAAGAAGTGAAAAAATATGTTGTTGTGTGCCTTGATTATCGTAGAAATTTGAAGATATAGGGTAAAATTGTACCTAATTTACCCGCAGTGTTACGTACGCAACGTCGTTCCCTCGATCGGCCGCCATTGCAGCGGTTTCTTTTTCATATGTATTGCAGGCTCATATTTTGGTTTGTTAAACCGTGGATGACGGACGTTTTAGTGGAGATGTTCCAAGATTGTATCCTTTCTTGAAGCTGGAAATCTTAATAAATATAAATATAATTTTGAGTTGTATGGGATTAAACACTAGTTTTAAGATCGAGAAAAATGTCTTGATCGTTACGATTGTGGCGGCCAAGTTTATAGTATTACATGTTTCGTTCTGTACACAGTCATCATTAGCTAACATGAAAGCACCCTGGATCCAGAGGTCCGTTCTCTGAATATCACGAGTGAAATTAACCGCATAAACGGTTAGAAGAAGCTCGCGCGGCGCGTTGCGCCTCGTAGTCGCGGCTTCGCCGCTCAAACTCGCCGTTTTCACTAAAAAATAAAAACCTCTGGCACCCAGGGTAACATGAAAGCTGTTGAAGTAATAAAATCAAGTCTTGTTTCTCATTTGTTAGTCAAAGTTATTTATTAACTAATTGTGGTTACTTAGTTTTGCGACTAAAATTTGTGAACTTGCAACTTGATTTTCGTATTTAGTCGCAAAATGGCGACTGAACTTTTTTTTAATTTCGAGCCCTGCACCCTCTGCTATGCTAATCCTCTGACATGTTAATATTAAAACTTATTATTATTTTCCTGGTTTTTTTTACTTGCATATTTATTACTTACATTATCAACTACAACAAGTCCACCACTGCGTAGCAACTGTAAAGATTTCTCATAGTACTGGTCATATTCTGTCTTTACGGCATCAAGAAAAGCCAGATCATAGGTTCCAGACTCTCCTGCAGCTATAAGCTCATCTAAAAAAATACCATAAAAATTATTATAAGGCTTTTATGATTTTAGGTGAATAAAACACAACTGACAAGTTAAAAAACAGTTTAACTGTCATAAAGTTATAGAAAAACTGTTTATTTTGTACCATTTGCATTATTTTATAGTTAAATTGAAACAATTACTGACTGAGTTAACATATTGATATCTTTACAACAAAACTGCAACTGTAAATATAATGTTTGAAGACATAATCAAGCAATTATGTAAGTGTCAGAAAACAACTGGCTGCATTGCAGTTACATGAACCTAGTATATGGCATAATTAGTTTGCCAAGAGTTTCGTAGCTCAGTTGTTACTCAGAGCATTGGATGGTGTGCAGAAGGTCATAGGTTGAAATCCTGTCAGGGACTCGGATTTTGTTCCACACTCGTGACATGATGAACATTACAGTGTGTACATCTTTCTCATTTCATTGCAGTTGTTACCAGGTAACATCTTTCTCATTTCATTGCAGTTGTTACCAGGTAACATCTTTCTCATTACATTGCAGTTGTTACCAGGTAACATCTTTCTCATTTCATTGCAGTTGTTACCAGGTAACATCTTTCTCATTTCATTGCAGTTGTTACCAGGTAACATCTTTCTCATTTCATTGCAGTTGTTACCAGGTAACATCTTTCTCATTTTATTGCAGTTGTTACCAGGTAACATCTTTCTCATTTCATTGCAGGTAACGCAGGTTACCAGGTAACGAGTGGCCTACTAATACTAGACTTTAAGGCACTGTCTTTACTAAAGTTTGTTGACATTATTTTTTTCTAGCTATGGCTCTTACCTAATGTGGTGATGGCAGGTTGTAGTCTCAAATCTATTTTAGATTCCACACCTGCCTGGACCAAAAAGCCAACACATAAACTTAAAATTGACAACTTTTCAGTAACAGAGAAGACATCTGTTCATACCCATTCCTACGTGCCTCTAAGGCCTTGAGGT
Organism: Cladopsammia gracilis; assembly: GCA_022457155.1. Taxonomy (NCBI): domain Eukaryota; kingdom Metazoa; phylum Cnidaria; class Anthozoa; order Scleractinia; family Dendrophylliidae; genus Cladopsammia; species Cladopsammia gracilis. The sequence goes on from JAJGOT010000032.1 coordinate 2,424,252, forward strand.
TTTTTTATCAATTGTCATTGCAAATTAGCTTTTTTAGATTTAGACTTAGATTTTTCTTCTTTTAAAGTTTTTTTAAATAAATGTATATTACAATTTTTGTAAATAGTCTGGCTCAAGAGCTAGACTGGGTGACTCCCAGTCACCAGACTCCCAGAGGGGGGGGGGGGGGGGGGGTACTCAGGTATAAAAGGTGAAAACCTTTTTGGGTGTGAAATTTGTTATCTGAAAACTTTTTTGGGGTTATCTAGTTTAAGCCTAACAGGACTTTTTGGGGTCCAACAATTTGGCCTCATTTGCATCATTATAGCTGAGATCCCCCCCCCCCCCTTGGTGGTGACTACTCCTTATGTAATGGACAGTAAGCAAATTATTCATGTTCTAAATTCTCATTCTCACACAGAAACAGGCATGCAGAAAAATAACTTATTTCAGATATGGTTTCCTTTCCATTTAATGAACTCTTTCTCATAAAGAATCTTCTTACCTCCTTGAAGTACTGCTGAGAATTCACCTCCTTCAGAAACTTGTCTGTTATGTCACACGCCACAACTTTGCCACCTGGAGGCAGGGTCATGGCCATACTTAACGTATTATAACCAGTGAAAACGCCTAAACACAAATGTGAGTAGAATATAATAAATTGTATATTAAGAAGTTAATGAATTCATGAAGTCTATCTATCAAGAAAAATCCCAAATTTCCTTAGTAAAGTATTGAAAAACAAATGGTACCATATATAAGTACTGCAGCAGAGGTTTTATTTGAATGGTCACACCATAGGATTTCATCAACAGACTCAAAAGTTAAAACTACACTACATGTCTCCATATTCGACTCTGGGGGTGAAAGGGTTAATGGACCCAAAAAGCGAAATGTGAAATTCCACACTGAATGGAAAAACAGCAGGTACAAAGAATCGGAATCGGATAAGGGCTTGCATTCCAGAGAGTGTATAACTGAAACAGAGAGGGTAAAGCTTTAAACCCAATAGAATATCAAAGAAACAGTGTCCCCCTGAAATTTTGAAATTTCACTTTTATTATTATCTTAAATTTCCATGTTACATGCCACCAAATATACAACAGGATTTTTACATGTAGATAGATTAAGATAGAGAAGTTTGTACTTCTTGACATTGCAGAATGGCAATGTTATTCGCATTTCCCCTTTGGAAATTTGAACTACCTTGTTCCATGAAATTTTCGCGACACGTAAATTTCGCGATTTTGAGGTTCGCATATTTCGCGACACCTTAATTTCGCAATTTTGCGAAAATTTTGCGTTTTGACTCACTTTAATTTCGCATTTTTGAGTGAGACACACTTTATTTCTTTGTCAATGCTATTTAACATGTCCCTGAATTTGATCAAACAACTTAATCTACAATGTCCAAATAAACAGAAACGCAACTGATTATGTAAACAGTAACAAGAAAGATGTTCTCACAGTGTATACAAGGCACGGTTTGTAGTTCATGCTCCTGTTCATGCTTGAAGGACCAGAACATTACCACAGAATAGTTCAAAATGATTGTTATAAACGTGTGTAATGGTAATAAAGTCGTTTTTTTAATTATTGACATAATGTGCGTCACTTAATTTTCGCGTCATGTTATTTTCGCGACATTTAATTTTCGCGTCACTTAAATTTCGCGATTTTTTTTAAATCGCGAAATTCGCGAAATTAACGTGTTGCGAAAATTTCATGTAATAAGGTAGTTATATTGCTCATTGCCACGAGGTTCTTACATAATTGAGGCGTGGTCACGTGGGTGTCCAATTACAGCTATCAAATTACAACTTTTTGTAATTGGATAGCTGATAGCTGTAATTGGACACCTACATTGTGCACACGTCAATCAAGTGCACTTAAATGGGTTCTTTTTCTTATTGTTTCCTCCTTCTTGCAAACTCATAGAAAATATCCTTAACGTTTAATTGAGTACAAAAAAACTCCACGTGGACTTTTTAATCTCATATTTTGTTATTGATTCGATTAATTAGTAATTGAACTTTGTTTTGTACAATTCAGGGGTAATCGTGCTTGTAACTTCAAATCGATTTGAAATTACTTGCCCACTTACTCCTTGAATTGTACTCCACTCAGTCCAATAAATATTACTTATCAAACTGACCATTAAAATCCTCCAAATTTGTGCTTATTATCAGTTATGTTAATGATTATTACTCATGCGCATAGCGGCATGAGTCAAGGTTTCGGTAAGGTTTCCTTGTTTCCTTTTTTAGCTTTCGTCCCGCATTTTGTAGTCACAAATTGCCTTGTTTTTTTAAAGTTTCCCGTATCCCGTGGGAGGACTTTCACTGGTCTGATTGGTTGACACGCGACCTGGTGATTTTCGGCGTGCCCGTAATCACGTTCTTGTTTTCAAATAGCCGAGTCAAGTCACTGGCATTTGGACTTCACCGGAAAAGAAATTACATTTTTCGATGGAAATTTATGTTGATATCAATTTGTGATTGAATTTTTCTCTATGTTGTCACTAGTTTTAGAGAAATGTTTATAAAACGTGTTTAAATTCAGTTGTAAATTCAGTCGTAATAAATGATATCTGATAATATGTAAACAAAACAAGACTTACATGTCACGCAAAATTCGATGAGAGGGAAGGGGTGCGTGACCCAGTTAAAATAAACCATAAAACGTTCTTATGCAAGCGCACGAGTACAGGCTACCAGCTAGCCTCTTGTTAATTTAAGTGAGAAACACAAATGTTCATCAATATGAGGTTTGTCCTACCTATTTCAATAACCTTTTTTGCTTTAACCAACTGCATCAGTAGCCTCATTAGTTGCGATTCATCAGCACTACACATCATGCGCCTTCTAATACGGTTTAAAGTTGCCTGTAACGTAAAAAAAGTCACTGTGATTAGGCAATCCATAAGCATAAGGTTATCAGGAGCCTCAGGTAGCAATATTTATTACTAGTACTTTTGAGTTATATTTCCAAATTTGAAACATTTTATGTTGTTCTCTGTTTGTTATCATTTTCAAGAATACTGCAAGGAAGAAGAAAATATATATGAAATCACAAAATTAAAATGCTAATATAGATACTTTCTGTGTTTTTTTAATTAAGCCCTAGAAGTAGTTTTAACCTGGGTCCCAAAAATATGGTTGATTAACAATAAATATATTACATTGCCCAGAACACAATGAAATTTCCCTGCATGTAAATCTTGATATGTGTCTACTTTTTCCTTAAAACTTTCATCACGACTTTAATGTCACAGGAGCAGATAATTTTTAAAATTACGCAAATTGCTGATATGCCAGCAAATGCTATTTGTTAATAGAAAAATAAATCAGACGCTTGTTGCTGATGGAAATACATTATTTTGCAATGATTTTCCTGGAGTTTTGAAATTAAGCCAATGATACACGATTCAATATTTGTTAATCAACAAAATTAATGTTGCAACTGCCATGTTAAATGTTGAAATAGGCCATTCGTGTTCCCTGCTTTCATACAGTTTAATATCAGTTCTCGCTCACTTCCATGACACGACATTGATTCGTGTGGCATGTGAACTTACTCAAATTTTTAAGTCGAAAAGTCAATGGTAATTGTAGCTAAAGCTTTATTCAGTTCATAAGAGTGAACAAGTTGAAGTTTCATTGTTTTGTACTCAATATTTTATTGGCTGGAGTAAAAATGTGGGAACATAATGTTCCCTTCTGCTTTGTAATTGGTTAACTTTGTCTGGGTGACCCCGGTAACAGTAGCCGCACTGTATGTACTGTAAGCATGTTCATTTTTGCTAACTATGTATCATATTTGGAAAACCCTTGTTAAACTCATCGTCAATAGAGTACTAAAGTTATGGCGTCACAAAAACTAAATTTGTGAAATTATGGGATTTGATTAGATATTTGGAAAGAGCATGATGAAAGATGCCCGCTTGCCAAAAATCAGTATCTTATTGCAATTTGGGGGTGAGATATTGGCACCGCTAAGGTGGTCAGACCATGGGGTCATGTAGCAGGGACATGTTGCAGCGACATGTAGTAGCAACAAAAATTTGTGTAGTACACACTGAAGGACATGAAGCAGGGAGTGTAGCAGCGACATGTAGCAGGTAAAAAATTCATAGCGCTTGCACACTACATGGAAATGTCCCAGGGACATGTTGCAGTGACACGTCCCCTCGTGTGAACTGATACTATCATAATTGTGCAACACCAATCTTGGGGACATTTTGTCCCCGTGACATGTCTCACGGAGTTCAACTTGTTGAACTTCATGGGACACGTCGCGAGGACAAAATGTCCCCAAAATTATGATAGTATCAGTTCACACGAGGGGACGTGTCGCTGCAACATGTTCCTCCTGCTACATTTTTGCCTTGCTTCATTACGTAAGCTTAATGAATTACAATAAGAGCATTATGCTCTCAGCCCCTTAATTTTTGTAAATACTGATATTCTACCGTGTATAAATTTAGTATTACATTACATTTACTTGACATTTATGCTCTCAATCCCCTCAAATTTAACGCTTTGTGATTTTTAAAACGACTCTTACCTCTCGAAGTCGTTTGAGTGGCGGGGGTTCCCGCATACCATATTCCAAAATATAACCTGCGCTTTTAGCCTTTAAGTCCTTTAAACTGACGCTATTTGTATCAGAGCGCTTTTGATCAAGATGACGACCAACAGCATATCCAACCGCCGCAGAGGATAGTGCAATCCCAACAGCGCTGAATAATAACTTGTTATCGCTTAGAAATGACATCGCCAAATCTCTATCGAAGCTATGAACAGCCGCCTCTTCAGTCACGTGCTGCTCAAGCGCCAGGCCGTCTTAGTGCGCAGTGCGCACACCACCTGGCGCAGAAGGGCGATCTGTACAGGCGTGAGTTTCTCGGGCCCGAAAAGCTGTGTTACGTGCAGAATGTTTACCAATAAAGATTCGGTTTTTGTTAATTTTGAAAGCTAAGCAATAAAATCTTACGTTTACTACACAAATTAAGCTGATTTGTGGGCTAAAAACTTCAACGCCCTTCGTTAGAAACGTGATTTAAAAAATAGCTTTCGGGCCCGAAAAGTCTTCGAGAGTTTCGAGAAACGCACGCCAGACCCCGAAATGATCCTGACCCCGAAATGATCCTAGCCTGTTCCAGGCTCCGAGATAGTTTTCATTCATTCATTCATTCTTTATTTGCCATATATCCATTGCAGATGGAAATAATAAAAGATTACAGAAAAAGTGAATGGTGAGGAGACCTGAAAGAAACCACGAGGTTTATAATGAGTCAGGTTTCCTCACTTAAAAATAAACTAGTCTTAATATAATAATTACAATATGGGCTTATGTTAGTGGGGAACGCGTGAAGTAAAAAAAGGGGGAAAATCGCGGGGGAACTGGGAGAGGGATCTCCTCAGTTCCCCCGCGATTTTTTTCCTTTTCTTTTTTTTTTACTTCGCGCGTTCCCCACTATCTCGGAGCCTGGATCCCCGAAATGATCCCGACCCCGAATTTTTCACACCGACCCCGAAATGATCCCCAAGTAATTTTTGGAATGAAATGGCCTTCCATCCAGAGAAAGCTGGAACGAATAAAATAAAGGCAGTTAAGGAAATTTTGATTCTCATTATATGCAGTATTCACTTATTCATTCATTTTATAACGCATTTTTTAACGATTTTTCAAGAAACTTTATCATTTCTTATTTTGCGAGTGTAGCGTTTTCATCTGTAACTAATAACAAATACAAACTTATCCGCTTCTTATAGCAGACCAGCATGATTTAAAAGAGGAAACAAACATGATCGAACGTGAACATCAACAACCATATTATTTCAGTAACGAGATTCTGGTACCTTGGCAGTAAAGTGGCGGGGTCGATGATCTTATGTGAGACCCTGCCTGGCTATGCCATGCTGATGAGTCCTAACTAGGACGAAACAGCTGTCCATAGCTGCCACTGCCCGGGTGATATAGCTGTACGTATGCGTAAGGTACTGGCCAGGCCGCGGGGTTGGTGTTCGAGTGTGTCACTTGCTTTTTTCGTATTTTTACTTAAAATTTACTGACACACCGATCTTAAAGGGATCTTTGCATCCGCCTTGGCAGTAAAGTTGCGGGGTCGATGATCTTATGTTAGATCCTGCCTGGCTATGTCATGCTGATGAGTCCTAACTAGGATGTAACAGCTGTCCATGGCTGCCACTGATATGGCTGTGCGCATGCGTAAGGTACTGGCCAGGCCGCGGGGTTGGTGTTCGAGTGTGTCACTTGCTTTTTTCGTATTTTTATAAAAACTTCAACGCGAATTGAAAGAGATTGAATTTCAAAAATTGCTTTCGTGCCCGAAAAGTCAACGCATGCCAGTTGGGTAATGGGCTCAAACTCCTCAAAGTCCTCAAATAAAGTTAAATTTCTCGGAATTTCTCACTTATATTTCGTGGAAGATTGGAAAACACTACCTTATTCGTACTAATTTTCGCGCGTTTAGTGTCCGATAATGCTGTAAACGATACAAATCAACTAAACTGCTGGGCATAAACGAGGGCATAATAAGCCCGAAACAGCTGTCTGTGTCTGCTTTCTAGTTTTGAGCGCTGATCATGTCAGGTTTGGCCGACCGTAGTGCCATTTCGAGAGAATGCCTTTTCACATTGTTTGATCGGTCATAGCAGTGGTCCCTGTCTGTTGCTTATCACTGTTTGTATTTGATCCAATGTGACGCAATGGATCGTTCATGGTATCTGCAGTTTAGTTGATTTGTAAACGAAACGTAGGATATACGAAATCCAAGAGCGCCCATCCCCCCCCCCCCCGGGCATACCCCGGGCATTTGACGAGAGGTTAGCTTCGTCTAGTGGGGCATTTGACGCGAAACGAGGGCCGACGGGGCGGCCATTTGACCTCAACAAAAAAGTCGGTCAGCGGTCGCAATGTAAAGGATTTCGTAATCCATTCTTTTCCGGTAGTTTCCACGTGGTTTTGCTGTTGGTTGACCTCTCGTTATAAATATTCATTATTCTGGAGTTCAGATGCCTTTGTTTAAAGTATGGAGCGCGGACAAGGAAATCCGGAAAGGTGTTTTAGCAAGAAACTATTCCGAGCTCGTATCGAAAGGTAAAGTAATCAGGGGCGGATTTAGGGGTGGGCCGAGGGGGCCGCGGCCCCCCCCCCCCCCCCCCCCCCTTTTGCCTGGGATTATTATTATTTTTTTAACTATTTTAATTAGCAACGTCTGTCAGATGGTATTTTGCAACTTTTGCTTTGTTTCCTGAGATATATTTCCTTTATTATCAATATGAACATTATCAAGCGTTGTTCGAATCAACCCGCCTTTTTAAACAAGTTTCAAGAATGTTTACAGAAGCACCATGGGAGAAGACCGCCTCAACGCACTGTTGCTACTCTTTGTTCACAAAGACGTAGCTTTAGATTATGGTACAATTGTTGACGACTATGCCAAGCGTAACCAGAGAAGGAATGACATTAATCAACCCCTGCAGTGACTCTTCTTAAGGTTACAGTGTACCTTCGGGGGTGTCTCCAGTATAACAGCTCTAGCGTCTTAAGATTACACTTAATACACCTAAACCCAGATATCAAATTAAAGCTTATAGAGCTGGCTATCTAAATATGGAAACCATTTGGAAATAAAATGAATTGTCGAATTTTTTACGATGTCTAAATTCGAACGTCCGAATCAGCTTTCAAACGCTATAACTCAAAGCGATTATTATATTTTGCTAATTTGATTTGTTCTCGGGTTTCCGGACACGAAGCGCTAAAAAAACGTGTCGGCGATTTCCCATATTCAATTGCAGTGAAAAGTTACAGAATATTTTCGAAAAGGGGAGAAAAAAAAATTGGAATGATCGCACGGAAATGGCTCTTGAGGAAAAAGTTTTCGGAATTAAGAAATTCGCCGACACGTTTTTGTTGATTATATGTTAGCCTAGCTTCTGTCCAAATTTAAGGAAAATCGAACAAATTCCCTTTGAGTTGTAGCTCTTTAAAGTGTCCCCAACAAGCGAAAAATTAACTTTGAGAAAACGGCGCTTAAAAAAAACATATCGCTTAATAAACAAAACTCCGCCCACAAAAGTTATACCGTCATTTCTCCGTCAATTTTCACTATTTTTCGATAATTTTTTTTGGATGAAAGTTCATTCTGTAAACTTTATTTTAACGCCAAAAAAAATTTTCCATAAATTTTCGATCTGAAGGTACACTGTAACCTTAAAGTTATTTCCACGGGATATTTCGTTTGTTTAATTTGTTTTTGAAAAATTATCTTAAAATCTGTCATCCGAAGCCTTCATTTTTGGTCACAAATGTTCCCAGAATGCATGCAGTTTCGCATCAATTTTCCCGCGGGGGGAAATGTTGGTGCTTTGGCGCATGGTTGCGCTCTTGCCGCAATTGCTGCAGCTCATGTTTGATTTAATATTATTGTTAAGTTGGAAAAGGTCATGTCATTCATCAAAACCACACCAGTATTTTATTAAATATTTCAGCATTTCTTGTTCAATATGGAATCCAAGCAATTCATAAATTTAGACGTCCAGAATACACCAGATTGCATCTCCGAGTACTCCAATTGTCAAAATTTTTCGCTGGCGCGCCCATATTGTCACTATAAAAATTGCTCCGGCCCCCTCTTTATAGATTTCCTGGATCCGCTCCTGGTAATTTTTAGTTATATTTTATAATGTTCCGTCGCCATGTATGGATGGCGTGACGGCATAATTAATTGAATTTGCTCGATTTATCTTTCATCGTGATTCCTATTAGCAGAGCTAAAAAGGGCGAAAGTTACATGAACAAAAAGTATACATTGGCGAGTTCAATTTCGTTTTGTTGTCAGTCGAGTTATCTTTTTCCGTAAAAAAGAACGTTTATGTTTTATACGTTTATATATGAGTTATATTATCTGTTTTGTTGGTGCGTCTTTGTGTTTTTGAAAAGGCTTGTCCAATGTGGGCTTGCTGTATAAATAAAAATTTGTATAAATAAAAATTTGTATAAATAAAAATTTGTATAAATTGTTACATTAAAAGGTGTGAAACGTTGTAAAAATACCTCCTTGCCCGGACGGTGGGGCATTTGACACTCTGTGAAGCCCTGCCCGGTGGGGCATTTGACCATATCAACTGCCCACATAGTGGGGCATTTGACCAATTTTTTTAAAAAAAGTCAAATGCCTGGGGGTTTGGCCCCCGGGGGGCGGGATGGGCGCTCTTGGATTTGACTGGTACATAACAAACATATTAGGTCTTTCGTAGATCCTACGTATCGTTTACAGCATTATCGTTTGCGGTCTTTTGTAGTTTTTAGTTATATTTTCATATATTTTGGGACCGCAGGTCTATACTAGATCCGATATGCTGGGTTTCTTTCAGCATGGTTTTGTCCATGCGTTTGAATGTTTACATTGGCTTGCCATGTACTGACATTCAGTTTTTGCGAGACACCATTGTGACATCTTGGGACGGCTTGTTCCCCGAAACACGCGATGTGGCACGCGTGATGCGGGTGACAAGTTGGTTCCAAGGGTTAAGGTACGGAACTTGATATTGTAAACGACTGCATTCTTGTAGTTGTTCTTAGTTTGCTACAAGCTACACCGCGCCGACGAGCTCCAACAGGGCGAAACAGCTGTCCGCGGTTGCTACCCTGCTTTATCGGTTTCTGTCGTATTGGTGTCTCGCAAAATCTACTTTTTTACGTAGTCAGATCAGCCTTGCAGTTTGTCTTTATGTTCATTATTAACTACAAATTCTAATTTTAAAACTTCACTAAGTCTTCAATATTTCTTATTTCTCTAAATTGCACCAATACTTTGAGAAAAACTATTTCCTGCCAAACATACCCAAAAATTTACAAAACATCCCACAACATAGATTCATGAGATGAGCATAGAGTTTTTGGATTGCTTGAAACGTGAACGAAATATTTCCATTGAATCCATGTCAAGTGGCGGAAAACTGGCGGGAAAATGGCATTCATATCATGTGGATCCCCGCCTCAGTAAGGTGGCTCAACTAGTTTTATGGCTCATGTATAATATTTGGTGAAAGTATCGTTTCGATTTGTCAGAAAAACGCTGGCATCAACCAATAAACTGAAAGTAATGCGAATCTTTTAATTTTTGACTGAGGTTTTAAGCAAAATCAAAACTTTTCGCGTCATTTTGTTCAGAAATATTGTCAGATTTTTTTAACCAAAAAAAGTTTTTTGGGGTTATATCCACTTTAAGAATTCTTTTGCAGACTCAAAAGTTAGTGGCAGTACTGACAGGAAAGCATACTTTGTAGCATTAATTTGAATGGTCACACATTTAGGATTTCATCCACGGACTCAAAATTTAGAACCATGGAGTACCATGTAGCTTTCATTTTCAATTTATCTATTTCAAATTATTTGTATTAACATGTATAAAGCATACAGTGAAAACAGACCGCCAAAAACCGCTGCAATTTGTGCATTAACGGAGTGCCGCCAGGGATCCCAGCACACAACATACTCTTCATGCAAAATTTTGGTGGGCAAAGAAAAACGTGGCTGTAGGTACGACTATATTCACGAAATGGCCAATATACGGTTGGTTTGAGGTGCAACGGGTTTGATATTTTGATTGAGTTTTTGACCAGGCCTTGAGAACTAGGGTCACAATGGGCTGTACAGCGTAGACTGGACACATGGTCCAATGATATCCGATTTTAACTCATTGGGAGTTCAGGCGGCTGCAAAATATATTTTCTTATTTTAGCATCCCTGCAGGCAGTGTAAACTGAATTAGCAGCCCGGCAAATGCTATACACGGGATCACAGTCAGGTCCAATCAACTCCCAGCTATTCAATTCGTCTCTTTCTTGACTCAACAGTCCTGCACTCCAGCAGAAGCATGACCCATCCCCTTAAATGGGAAAGAAATAGGAATTAGTTAACTTGCAAAGACACCCTTGTGTGTCAGCCACATGGTTTGTCATAAGACCAAAACCATATACAATGAACCTCTCCACCCAATATGGGAAAGTTAAGAGTCAAGACTTAGAGCAGCGCACGTGCATGGCAGTAGTGCACGTAGCCTACGAGAGCAGACATTTTTTCCAGCTCTTCATTCACTTACCAAAAGTTGGGAAAAACGTATGTCTGCTCTCGCAGGCTACGTGTACTACTAACAAGGCAGTGCATGTGGACAGCTTGTGGAACTGTCCTGAAAGTCCAATATGCTAAAATTTGGTATCAACCCAAAGTGATATACATTGGGAACATAACCCTTTATTGGTGAGAGCAATTCGCTCTGACAAAAAGCTAAAGCTTAGTCAAAGGTCAGTGTTTCACTTCCCAGCATCACAGTTTCTTTAGAAACCAACCATTTTGTCCAATAGTGCTGTTTTAGAAGGCAAAATATTCACCTCGATCCAAACGCAAGCATTTGATTCGAGTTAATGTATCAAATATGAGGCGGCCGAGTGTTTCATCAGGATATCTAAACACCAAGAAAACTAGTGAAGCGAGAGAACCTCGTCTCCCCGCATTTTTTTCACTCGCTTTTCTTCTAAATCTAAATCTAAATCGAATACTATATTAAACTCCCGCATGGGATATGATATAAGGCCCTATTTCCCTCGGAGGGAAAAGGATATGATGATGATGATGATGATGATGATGATGATGATGATGATGATGATGATGATGATGATGGGATATGTAAATACAGGAGCGTGATCAGCGGTCATATTTAGTCATAATAGTGACTAGAGTTAATAATTTGGGAAATGTCCAAGTGTGATAAGCCATATTTAAATTATTGAATTGAGGTAATACTATTCACGCTTTCCCCACTATCTGAAGGCCTGGAACAGGTCATTATAAAATAAAGGGAAATCGAAGGAATAAAATCGCCAAAATCTATGCTTACTTAGATCGGGTTTCCAAACTGCCATCACGCTGGTTATTTTCTTTGTTCACACTTATGAATTGTTAATGACTTTGAGAAGATTGTTTCCAAGATATAATAGAGCAGTTTTCAACTGAGTGTCGTAAAACCAAAACCAAAGTAATTACTTTGACCAATAACAGCAGTCGTAAACAATCCAATAAACCAATCTGAGCTCGAAGCAATTACATGTCTGCGGTGCCAAGCGTGGGAAAACGCGTGCGAGCAAGTCACGATTGGTTTTGGTTTTACTTCTGATTGGTCGAGAAAGTGGCGCGAGATTTTTTAGCCAATCGCAAAGCGTAGCAATGCAAAACCAAAGCAATTGTGTAATTACTTTCGACACTCAATTGAAAACTGCTCTAAAAATGTATGCAAACTCGGCTGACTTACCGGTGGAAGCTAGAAGTTTCTGATCACCAAGTGGTGAGAGACAAAGGACCGGAGAGGCTGAACGACGAAACACACCAACAGGAAAGCTGCAAAAGAAAATCAGTTGTTGTAAATAGCTGGAGTATTTCTCAATATAACGTGCGTGTTCATTGGTTGATTCATGGTCACATGACATGTAAAAAACATACTGTTTCCCAGTCCCCCCAAACGTCCATGAGCGGACTACATTTGCGAAAGCGGGCAACATTTTTTATGTCAGAGGGTAACAGTGCACTGTTGCCCGCTAGCGCACGTGATCAGACCGTGACAAAAGGTGGCATGATTATGATGCAATAGCCCATTTCGAAAAATACCATAATAATCTTTCATGTGCAGGCTCAGGCTCAGCCTCACCAAGGTTTAATTATTCAACAAATGAATGGGGTTAGTTTCCAGAGAAACTGTGGTGCTGCGTCGGTGGGGGTGAAGCACAAGAATTTGGTTTTATCGACTGAGTCGATAAGGTAAATTAGCCACCGTAAAAAGATTCGAGAAAGCTGACGTTTCGAGCGCTAGCCCTTCGTCGGAGCGAAGGGCTAGCGCTCGAAACGTCAGCTTTCTCGAATCTTTTTACGGTGGTTAATTTACCTTATCGACTCAGTCGATAAAACCAAATTATTTTAATTATTCAAGTATCCTTTGTTAGAATGGCACAATGGAATTCATAGTACATGTAGGAACGCTAGGACGTAGCATTGTGTGTTCGTGTACAAATGTGCACCGTTTGCAAATTACCAAGAAGTTGAAGCATAGCACGTGTAGTTCGTGCTGAAAACAAAAGAAATTGGAAAAATCAGGGGCAGTACACAGCTCTTACAAGGTCTTCTCTGATTTGCTGAGAAAACAATAGAACAAACAACACAACAATAGTTGTGGTTACACACACCTTGGGTTTGGGGCTTTCCCGAGGGTTAATGGCTTGGGTTCGGTTTATCTCAGGTTTCATCTTACCCTTGGGGATGCGGTTACACAGTAAAAGACTCCTCAGGGTAAAATATAATAAGATATGAGTTCACTGACACTGCAGTTTGGCGGAAAACGTACAGATCGACATGGATGACACGAATCGAGATCTTGTAAGCTTAATTTCAGTGATTCTCCTGCTTATCATTCGATAAATATAACAATCCGGCAGTTTTTTTTTTTTTTTGCGAGAAGACACCGAAGAAGGCGCCTTCAACTACGCTATCTTCAAGGTTTGTCGGCGTTTTATTTACATTTAGGAGCTCGCCACGAACTTGCTCGCCGCCAAGGAGGGCTTGGGTATTTCCACGACCACAGAATTGGTTTCAGCAACTACTAAATAACAATGCACTCAATCACTGGTGGAAAGAAAAATTTAGAGTTACAAGTTTGCGTGCAATTAACCAAGCGTGGCGATTTCCTGTATTCGCTGCGTTCTGCATTATGATTGGCCAAGCCACCTCAGGGAGCAGATAAACCGTACTTTTCAGTTCAGGAACTGTCATGGGAAGTTCTTTTGTTCTCTTTGATGTATCCATGGAAATAACCCTAAGGCAGTTTCGGTCTGGGAATAGCGGTTACACACAAAAACGTCCTTACCCATGGGCAAATGCTATTTACCCATGGGTAAAACGGTTAGTGTAACCACGGCTAATGGCTAACAATAGACCCTAGACCTAAAAACAATAGAGCTGCATGATATACAGGTCCAATGAAATTAGAGGTTGTAAAGAGCTGCGTGGTATCTGAAAAATCAGGCTTACATCAAGCACCACCCAAACCTGCATTGTTTGAAGTCGGCCTATTGATGTTTGCCTTGAGTGCTTGGCGCGTTTATCAAACAAACACTTAACGACTGATCCCTCAGCCCTCGGGACCAGTCATTAAGTGTATATTGTCACATTCTCCATTCCACCCTTACTTCAACATTGACTAAAGGCAAATATTCGCTATTGAACAAACTGTTACATCACTTAGAGAATTTCATTTTGCACTGTGAAAAAAGGTCAAGGGTTTGAATGTTTTTTTAAATCACATAAGTTTCTGGGATTTCTTTACAACTGTTGTGTTGGCAATAATATCTCTAAAAATGACTCTCAATGCAAACGAATCACGGTCCTTCACATATGCAGCCAAAAGTTTCCCAATTGTCAACTACCCTTCTCAGTCCATCCCTTCAATTAACCACAAATTCTTTCGAACAGGTTGAAAACTCTCTTGCAAAGCAGTTTTGTTCAGTAAACTTTTATTTTACATGCTCAAAATAAACACAGCCGATCAAAACCTAGTGCTTTTGTTTAATTTGCTTGCGCGTTTGCTGACATCATGTGCCACAGGAAACCAACCTTGGAGACCTTATGTCTATAATCCACAGAGATCCATCTTCTGTTCCACCCACAGCTTCACTTTCAGACAAAAATGAACAGCAATTCACAGCTGATGGGCATTTAAACTGGAAAACCTGCAGATCAGAGTAGCAGAAATGTGTGACATATGATTTGCAAGTGATTTCTTGTAAGTGGGTAAAGATTTTGCATTGTCTATGCAAAGAACAGAGGGCAAGCACATTAAAAGTCACTCTAAAATGGACCACCCTAATCCTGAGTGACAATTTATTGCAATCATTACCTGGGAAGGGGAGGGAGAAATGAAATAAACCGGTGGGTGGGTCATCCTATAGAATGAAAATGAAAGTGATGGATAGTGTTATGAATTGATAATAGTACCGTGACATAGGCCAAAACAAAAGGCAGATTGTGGTAGCATGTACAATTGTGTAGAAGTAACAGAAGCAACTGGAAACTGAAATTGGTTTGAATCTGTGAATACAGAGAGGTTAAATTGTATTGGTGTTGTTACAAAGATAAAATACAACAAGTTTCTATTGCAAGCGAGTCTGCAAATATATAAGTTAATGCACATTTGACAGTACCTTTTTTCTATTATATACATCAACAGCATCAAGAAATCCATCTTCTTTTGCAAGCAAAAGCAGTTTTCCTTCTGTTTTAACCTCACGTTCACCTTGGAAAAGAATTCCGAAATTCGGCAGTGTATCTTGGAGACATTTGTCCTCAGGAGAAGCTAAGGTTTATAATCTAACTTTTTAACTGACTGTACAACACACTGAGTGAAACCTCAGCAAAAAAAGAGAGTTTATTTTGATAGTTGGCCATAGTTATTTTTAATCAGCATGCTTGAGCAAATATATTGGTTTTCAGGTCACCCAAATTTTCATAATACATTGTGTCTTTTTTGTTATTTTTTGTTCTATATTCTGTTAGTCTTAAATGGACAGTGTCCCGGCTGAAATATCTTGTTTTCATAATTATGGCCAGGAGCTTTAGGTAAGTTTTCACAGGCTCACAACTGCCAGAGATTAACCCAGTTTCTGTAGCATGAAGTGACTGAGAGTATTACTACTCCCCCCTGGATGGGATGCTAGTCCATCACAGGGTGACCTGGTTTATATACCATGAAGCGACTGAGAGTATTACTACTCCCCCCTGGATGGGATGCTAGTCCATCACAGGGTGACCTGGTTTATTTACTATGAAGTGACTAGGAGTATTACTACTCCCCCCTGGATGGGATGCTAGTCCATCACAGGGTGACCTGGTTTATATACCATGAAGCGACTGAGAGTATTACTACTCCCCCCTGGATGGGATGCTAGTCCATCACAAGGTTACCCTCCAGCATTATGTCGCCGGTACCCATTTATACACCTGGGTGGAGAGAGACAATGTGGAGCAAAGTTTATTGTCTAAGGAAACAACAGGATGGCAGAGACCAGGCTTGAACCACCAACCTTCTGGTTGAAAGTCCGACATGCTAACCACTAGACCACTGTGCCTCCAGTTCGTTTTTTTTTTTTATCTTAAAATAGGGGAAAAAAATCACCAAAGAAGAAAAACGCAAAGAGATATGAACTAAAAAGACAAAATAACGATGAAACAACTCAAAATTCTACCAGCATGGGAACTTTGATATCTTAACGGTCTGTCAAGAAATCAAAATTGATGAACTGTAATCCACTTCCATCCTTGTAATCCTGCACTTTATCTCCAAACTGATGCTTCTGTTTTGCTCTATTGGATCTTTTTATCCAATTTAGGTTTGGAGGAATTTGGTGATATAACATGCCCGTGGAATAAGGAAGCAAAATGTTGTTATTTCGGCGGAACAGCATCCCTTTAAAGTGCCTATCACCCCTAGAAAGTTATTTTCAGAATCAACTCTATGTACATTGAATAGTTGAATGGTAAAATATTTCTTGTTTTGGAACGTTGTGCTAGTGAGTTATAGAGATTTCAATCTACAAAATGCTAATTAGATGACGTCAACCCGGGAATCAATTATTATACAACTACTTGTTTTCACCTCCGACTAATATTTTTTACGAATCAATTCACTATCCATAGTTTATTTCAAGTATTTATCAAATTAATTATCCTCAAGCTGTAAACTGTGCATTGTAAATTGGCGTAGAAATAATGGCAAATTCCCGGGTTGACGTCATCTAATTAGCATTTTGTAAATTCAAATCTCTATAACTCGCAAACGCGACATTCAAAACAAGAAGTATTTTACCATTCAACTATTCAATGTACATAGAGTTGATTTTGAAAATAACTTTCTAGGCGTGATAGGCACTTTAAACCGGAATAAGAATAGTTCCAAAAGAATGTACCCTAGGACACATTAACTTTATTAAAGGCTCTGTTGGCATTAACTATATATATAGTATCAAAATTACATTAATGTAACCATTCTTACTGTGTTGGTCATCTGCTGCTGAAATGCTTTCCATCCCTTGAAGCTCTGTCAGTGCACATGAATTTACAGGACAGTCACTTTTAGACAAAACTGCTAAACATTTGGATTCTCCACAATCCCAAAGACGCACAGAACCATCCCTTGAGCAAGCTGCATTTTTAAAACAGAACATGTTCACTGGAATGCATAAGGCCTCAGATCAATGGCAGTTGCCAATGGACCTCAAAATGATCAATAACATGACAGAATGGTGATACATTTGAAACAAAGCTTTACAAAGGAATATTCTTACATAAAATGTTTCTTCCTTTGTCTATTATGGCTGTATCAACAACTCCTGCAAAAGGAAGTGAAAAATATTTATGATTTCTTCTCAATTTCATAAGTGTTGCAGTGGTATGTACTATAGACACCTTGTTAAATTGTGAACAGTATTCTTGGTCCAGCTGGACAGTCTCTCTGGAGATTCCACAAAGCATACACGTGTCTACCCCAAGGTTATCCATGTTTATTTGTTTGGTTTATTCTAGGCAATTCTCAAAATTGAATGCAATCTTTGAAACTTTTTTACAACTTTTAACTAAGAGAATTGCATGACAGATTAATATATAATATTCATTAATGGCATAGGCATTCAAGCATAGGTCATGAAATAACTGTTCCGAAATTTCATGAGGCATGTTCAAGCTTACTCGATAGATAAAAATAATAATAATTATAATTGACATTCGTGATATAGCCCTTACATCACATTCAACAATTCAAGCTTAACATCCGCGATGTACTTCATGTAGTATGATACCTTAATATAAACCTTTCAGAGAAAACTTCTGAGGAAACTCAAAACTCATCTTATATGAAGCATATAGTGAAATCAGGCTTTGGCTTAGTGTCTCCCCGATTCCAGGGGTAAACACAAAAATTCTAACCTCCTGCATGTCCTTTTAATGTCACAGGACAGCTACCATCTTCTGTTGACCAGATTTTTAGTCGTAGGTCAGCTCCACTGCTGAGAACAACCTTTCCTGAAGGAAAGAATCTACAGCTGTTTACATCTGAAATGTGGCCCTCAAGATTCCGCTACAAACAATATTAAAGAGAATAAAATAATGAGAAGTGAGCTTTGTGCAAAGAATAGTTAGGTAAGCAATAAAAAGAACTTAACTTCATAATACCATGCGATGACAAGAAATAAACAAAAAAAAACTTGATACTGGTTAATTGTATGCTCTCGACAGGGAAATGGTCAGAACTGTTGTACTCTGACAGAACCCACCATTCCACAAAAAAGATGGTGGTCTCTTTTATACCCTTCTCCCTCACCTTAAGAGAGGTCTCTTAGTTGTATAGCTCACAATTTTTGTATCAGGTGCAATTAAAAACAGAGTAAACGAATCAAACCTCCCTGTGCCACTAGTAATGCAAGCTTCATGCACACAGAATATTAACTAAAAGTTTTATCTCAAATTTTCAGGCCATTAATAAATTTTGTCCATTAGGCTTATCAGATAGGTAATGTCTTGTATAGCCTTCTTTCCTTACACTAGGCTGGTCCTCATCAAGAATATCACTTCCCTGAAACATTTGGTTATTAGCACTAACTATTTAGTGCACCAAGATATCATTTATTAGAAATGACAATGGCTATATAATAAAAACAAGAAGTATTGCTCAAAGACTAGCCTGTATAGCAGGGGAACCTGGAATAATATAGGCACAATTTTGAAGGGGTATGAATGTGCACCTTGCCTGGCATCCCTGAAATTGTGTCCTTTTAAAATAATAATCTTGCGCCTGCAAAATGGGACCATAATTATAATATTATTACTCAACTTGCATCTGCAAAACATCGCCATAAATGCAATCCTTTTGCATCTGCTATGCAGGCTAATCAACGGCTGTAAAACATTAATGGCCATGCATTGCCAGGTCAATGGTCATACCCTTAAAACACCATTGCTAGAATCCCAGACAAGTAGAGTGCCATCAGCTCCAGAGGACACACCCAGGCCCCCTCCTGGTGATATATCAATACACTGAATCTAAAACATGAAATATACATGTATATCCACGTTAAAACATGGCCGGAGTTTTTGTAGCCAGTGGCAGATGCAAAATGATAAGGCCCAAAGGACGTAACATGTGCACTCCATTCCCACCCCTCCCCCCTTATTCACTCTGCCACTGCCCCCCCCCCCCTCCCCCCTTAGGATGGAGTGTGGATCTGCAACATGTAGCATGAAGCAACTGGAAGTATTGCTACTCCTTCAGCATTATATTGAAAGTACATTATATTGAAAGTACTCTGGGTGGAGAGAGGCAATACTAAGCAGAATTTCTTGTCTATTTTGTAAGGAAACAATGCAATGACAGGGGACCAGGCCTTAAACCTCCAGCTTAGCTGAAGTCCAGTAGCTACAACCACTACACCACCACACCTTTTTAAATAATCCTTTGTATGTGGCAAAACAATGATTAAAACCATTAGCTACCAGTACACTTTTAGAGAGCTGACAACAGTGTCGATATCACAACCATAATATAGAATAAACTAGGCTGAATATAGTACAAAAAGTTCTTCAAAACTGCATATGTAAAGTCTTTTATGTTAAACTGTTGAAAGTTTGTGCCAACAATAATTTTAGCAAAAGACAATGTCATCTGAACTATTTCTGCACGTGGATAAATGCCCATTAACCATCCTTCGATGATTCATAAATTAAATATTATTTTTAGTACAAGTACAGTAATATTTCCCCCAAAGCTTGCAAGTACTGTTTGAAAATTTGTGTTTGGATTGGTAAGGTAAAAATGTACCCATGACACACTTACACTTTTCTTGTGAAGATTTGCAAAAACTGCACTTGGTGAAACAAACTTTGTTGTGCATCTTTCTTCTGGATATGAAAGTGTCAGACTATTCTGAAAATGGAGGAGATAGCAAGTTTATTAAGGTTGCACTTCATTGAAACTTGATCTTCACTGATGTCATTGCATGGTCATTGTAAGCCTGCAGTTTTTATTGGGGGAGTCCAAAAACATGCTCTCACATCAAGTCAATTTTTACTACATTTACTGTCTTGTAGTTTTAATAAGGAATACAGAGGCGAGGGGGTGGTCCAAAAGAAATAAATCTACATGTTTAAGATCTCCAGAGGTTACTGTCTTTTCTAGAAATACATGTACTAATATATACTAACCTTGTTAACCGTTTTTACTACGAAACCATCAGATGCTTGGATAGTTAAGGGATTGTTGCAATCAGCATCATCTGTATTTTCATGCGCAACAAGCTCACCATAAACTGTGGGCTGATCTACAAGATAAGTTGACCTTCAGTTCTCATCACCAATGTAAAACATCAACTGTCAGTTCTGAGTAGTTACATTCAAAAACTTAGATAAAGAATGAAAAGAGTCATTAACCCTGTACAATTATTAAAAATCAAAGTTGGATACGTACTAATCCGTGAACATGAGATCCAAGCCTTTTCTCCAGGATTTCTATAGCAAAAGTTTGAAAATAAGCTTATTAAAATAAATACATTCATATTCACTTAAGGAGTCAATTAACCAATATGTGAATACATAACCCTGGAAAGGCAGGTGGGGGTGTGTGGGGCCAAACTATTGACACCGTTTACCATTTTCAGACCGAAATAGGTGATTTCCCTTGTCCATTTTCAGACCTGGCCACCAAGAAATTTAGACCTGACCTCAAAATGACTAAAATGGCTAAGGAACCCTGTTTATGGCTCAGTCAATTCAAAGCATGAGCCTCATGCCCCCCTTGGGAATTTGTCATTTTCTCTTTGGACAACTGCAAATCCCCCACTGTGCGGTCATTCAATTTATACAAAATCCACACGGTGGAGCTTACAAAAGTATGTAAATCCCCATCCATGGGACAAGATCAAAATTACAACTATTGTTGCAAACAAGTTAAAAACCTCAATTATTCCATTGAATATTCTCACACAAACAGATATTTTTCTCATGGGCTAGGAAGCCCTCCCTTCCCCCCCCCCCCCCCAACTTTTTTCTGTGAAATAATTCCCTTGAAACAAAACATTTTTTGACAGGACTCAGCTGCAATGCATCAGTAACCATCAGATTTTTGCTCTGACAAGCATATCTTTAATTAAGGTGGCTTCATGTAGTTTTATAGCCGCATGCATGCTGATGATGCAGGCCTTAGTAATTTTGCATGTGCTCACATGCAAAGGAATGATTTTCCAAAATTTTATGACGTCAGCAAAGCAATAATAAGCAATTAAATGAACCACGACAGATTTTCTCGTGTTTCCTTAAGAGAATTTTTTCAAAACTTTGCAAATTTTCAGATACTAACACTACCTTTCACATACTCTTTTTAAAAAAAAACTGTCAGAGCAATTTATTCAAATTGTTAAATATATGAAATTGTGTGATAATGGGGAAATGGTCTGAACGACCCTATGTTTTTTTCCTTCCAAAAAGTTGGCAATAACCATTTCTGCAAGATGTATACCTGCCAAGTCTCACGCCTGCGAGTCCAAAACTCCAATCTCATGCCTACTCACGCCTATGGAGCAATTTCTCACGCCTGACTTACAGATTTAAGCTATCAGCCTTAACTGATCGCATGATCCAATTAAAAATATAGTGATGTTCATGAAAAAATGGCACCTTTTTCTAGGTTTTTATCGTTCTGAACATTACAATTATAGCTGGATGTTATTAAATGGAGGTCTGACATCCATGGAAACTTCCAAGTTTTTTGGAACATTTTCGGACATCTTCGGAATAGATTGGGTTCTCTTCGGATTTGGTCGGGTCGTCCACTCCCATGAAAAAATTCTCACACCTATCACTCGAATAAAGTTGGCAGGTATAAAGATAGCAAAGTTGAAAAAACATTCACCGAAGGCAGCTCGGAATATTAAAGAATTAAGGTCAATTCTTGCACAATATTTGCCATTCTTTAGATGCTCTGTTGCCATAGCAATGGCCTCTACCAAAAAAGGGACAACTGATAATTTAAAAGCATAAATATGTTGGCATCCTTACTGGTAAATCCAATGATACAAAATTGCAAGGCAGGAAATCAGGCTTTATTTTGTAACTCACGATAGTTTAAGCACCTGGTTTAAGTGTATGTGCTTTTGTTAAAACTCTGGTGAACCACCTTAACTGATTTGCCTCCCTTATATGCTATGATCGGAGGCTTCTTGTAAATAGTTTTCAGCAATGGCTGACTTTGTATTAGTCCCCAGTGGTGTGTTGTAACAAATGGTAATATTTTATCGCAAGATTTTTTTCTTTTGTTGAAGCGCTGCCTGTCTTCCAGCAAAACCAACTTCTTATAACAATTTCTCTAAGGTCTGCTAGTTTGGCTACATTGTTGTACCCTATTCTAGACCTATTCCAGACTTGCCATTTTCCATAAACTCGTTCACTATCACAGTCTAAGATGCCAGGGGTCAGTAAAAATGCCATACTGCCCACCATACCGATTTTTAAATGTCATTTGCCAGTAAACCTTGTCTAGACTAAATTCTTCACCCAACTGATCAGTTTCATGGAAAATGATACGCTATTCTAGCCCAAAAATCTCTGAATACTATACCCTATCCCAGACTAAAATACCTGAAAACATACCCTTCACAGCGGCACATACCTATGTCCTATATAGCTCATATATGGGAGTCCCCCCCCCCCCCCCCGATTAAAATATTCAACAATAATTTAAATTATATAGTTAGGTATAAGACAAACATCCCTTGTTTTATGATATAAACACACCTTAAAGCTTCTTTCCAGTCCCACTGTATGTTCAGCCGAGGTGTTTCTACGATGTTCATTTCGACTCCTACATCTACATCCATCTGATCTTTCTGCAAAGTTCTGAATTCCGTCGAAGTGAAAGTTACTATGTTTGCCTTCTGTTTACTTATCAAGCAACCCTCTTGATGCACTCAACATTTAAGCATTTCTTTTATAACTACAATACTCAAGTATTTCTGAAGAAATAAAAGAAAAGCCCGTTTTTCTACACGAGTGTCTGCCATCTTGAATGATTAGATCCGAGGAGGACTGGTCATGACTAGTCACGTCCTATCAGTTTTTCGCGGGAGATGAAAAAGATAAATTTTCAGACGGTCTTCTTGATGCGGTTTTGCCCGCTTCCGGTTCGCGGTTCCATACCTTCTGTCATAAAATTTGGTTCACTGCAGTGTAATTTCGTCCCTTAAATTAAAAACAAAAAGGAACTGTGGTTTAACATGCCAGCCAAGTTACCAAAAATTGTTCCCCACCCCACCCCGGCCAAAAAGGGACACCTTATCCAAAAAAAAAAAAAAAGACATTATATTTAAAATGTCATGTTCTTTCGTGACCAAGTTCACTGGAATTAAGGATAAATGGCTTATATAATTTCCGTTTTATAAGCCTCGGTAAAAGAGCTCATTTTGCATTTCAACACGTACACAGCCTGCGAATAATACAGCCGCCTCTCATCGGCTGCTAGGGGCGTTCGCGCAAACCAGGAGCCGATTACCTGCGCAAACTAAGTTTCTGTTTTATTTTTGAAAAATATATATGAGAGTTATAACAGGAAGAAAAGTAGTTCATGTCATGAATAATTGCCCCCTTCCGGTAAACCACTTCCAATCGAAGCATTGACTGAAACCCCACATTTGAAACATTGTAACATCCGACTAGTACCTGATCATGACGTCTGAAAAAAACCTATAAAATGATCAGTTCTAAAGACTTTTATTCTTGGGCCATCGAAGTTTGATGAGAAATAGAACACAAACCGCGGTGATAAACATATTGAACTTATTCATTTTTGATAAAAACTTGACACTAACTAACTTGACACGGTTTTTTAACACTAACGGTCACTTTTGAAAATGTATGTAGTGGCATACGAAACGTCAAGTTTTTATCAAAAATGAATAAGTTCAATATGTTTATCACCACGGTTTGTGTTCTATTTATGATCAGTTCTGATAAACAAACATGGTTACCCTCTTGCCGTCGGCGATCACGTATGATTATCAGACTTTGACTAATTCTACATTAATTTTTTTGTCATCTCGGCCAAAGGTCCTATAAAAGATCACTTTCAAAAACACTGATGTGAAACAATTGATCTCATTACTTGTGAGTTTAATCACGTTTTCCCCCGAGGCTTCAAAGGTATGTGATGCTAATTGACCTGCGAACCAATCACAGCTTGGAGTCCTTTGTAACTACGAACAATTCGCACGAGTAACAAAACCGCCGTAGACCCGACAAGAGACGGGTTTTCGGGCAAAAAGAACTTATAAATGGCTGTTAACAAAACCGGAAAGGATCTCTAAGCCCAGGTAAATTGCTCATTTAAAGCTTCTCCGTGTCACGGACTGTATAATTCAGATTTTCATATTGTTTTTGCGAGATATTCTGTAAGCAAGATGTACAATAACTTTAAACTTGTTTTCCAGTGTTCTTGCGATCTTATCAAATGCCTCGATCGTCCAAACTAAAGGCTAAAGACAAGTTTTTAAAACAGATGTAGATTCAGCCTGTAAATTTTTCTAGCATTGGAAAGCTGTTTTAGGGACTATAATTCGTTCATCGATTCAAGGCTTCGTTTAAATGAGCTACATGCATGACTCGCCGAACATGAGTGATTAGATGATCGCCATAAATTAAAAGCTAAAGACAAATAAGTCCCTTTGAAAGAAACATTCCTTTCTGAAGCATGTCGCTTCGTTTGCACTTTAATATAGTGAAGCTTGGTGAGTTTATTTAAACTGCCTTCGCATTTTTCCAGATGAAGCCGCATTGTGATCCAGTCTTGCATTTGAGTGTGGTCTAGCTGAGCGAACGAAGACAATATTGGCAACAAAGAAAGCCAGCCGGCTGGTCCCCTAATTGGGGGCCAGATCGGTTTGTTTCCCTCGAATGCCAACGGATTTCAATCTCATGAAGTTAAAAAATACATTGAGAACTGGAGCAAAGACGAGGGAACCCAAGTTATACGGTAAACATCATTATCAATTGCAAGCATGGCTGCAATATTTGTTTACATTAGCATGATGTATTTTTGGCTGAAGTCGCAACTTGTTTATAAAGTACGTACAATTTTTGACAGGTTCATCCACGGATTTTGTTTATTTTCAGAGGTAGACGTTTTCAGGAAATTTAAATTGATGTCTAATTTCATGCTTCTAATCGACAATATATGACTATGGATCATTTTATGCTGTGAAAAGTTACTAACCACAATATCTGCAATATCACAATCACTTTTCTTGTTCTTTTCGTTGTAAACATATTTCGTTTCATAGTTAATACATGTCGAACATTGTTGTTTTTCGTTTCATTCCGAGTAAATTCACTGCATGGATTGAAAGAATCAATCATGTACAATTGTTTCGTTAATAATTTAATACATTATAAGTAATGTAAGCCAGATCCTGAAGATTTATATTTTATGCAAGCTTTCAATACATTATTTAAATGAGCTAATTTTAGGCTAGCCCTAAAGTATATGAAAAAGTGTAAAATTAAATAGTTTCTTTCTATATATAGTTACTAATTTAATACACAAGTATTGCAAACCAGTGATTGCATATTTATATTTTATATTTATTTAAGCTTTAAATACATTATAAGCTAATTTTAGGTTTGCCCAATATTATATGAAAAAGTTTAAAATTATATCATCTTTGCCATGTAGCTAGAATTTGATTGATGCTAAGATTTAAAGTTTTAATAAATTTAATTAATTTATAACTGTTACAACTAAAATTAACTTATATTAAATGAAAGAGGAACCTAGAGTCATTGAAAAATGTATGACTAAAATGCCACTATTAACAAGATAGTTGTATTAATATTTACCTAGATGGGTCTAATATTACTGTGGTGTTCTTACAACCATAACATCAAGGCAATACAAGTCATTAACTAACAATGACTGGTCGCAAGGCAGAGTGCAGCTTTATTACCATAAAAGCGGAAAGTGAGATTTTAACAATCAAAATAAAATAACGTTTTATAGGAAGGGCAATGTTTATTTTAGTTGCTTGTTTATTTATTACAATTTATGGCTGCAAACATTTATAAAAAAAAAACGAAAATATACGCATGTGAGCCAAAGGATGAAATGCAAAGGAGTCTAAAGACCCCATATAAGAGCAGATCACCATGTAAAAAGTATCAACATTAAACATGCAATATGTTTAAAATTAGCTAAAATATACCAGTAAATATAAAAGAGTAAATACATAGTAAATACACATAAAAATGTTACAATATGCATTTAGGGATAATAAATAATAATAATAAATTAACTAATTCATAAAAAAACCTCTTAACTCGATCTTGCTTTAAATGAATTTACACTTAGTAGCTCTGCAAATGTCTTCTGGTAGAAGATTCCAGGTATTGACAATTCTATTACTTACATATACATCTTTTTAGTTGTCACATAATATTTTTCAGTCTTCTGTAAGCAGTGGTAATTTGCCCAGTTTTGACTAAAAAAGTTAATTTAACTGCTTTGTTTTGAGTTAATGTTACTATTTTCAAGCCATATAGTCATTTTTCTGTCTAGCAAAATTGTTTGCCATAAATGTCATGATATTTTTAAAATACGAGAGTTGAGAATAGCTGTTCGAACATGTTATAATTTACATGTTAGTTGCCAGATCTGTAAATGCACCTTATAAAATTCATTAATAATTCATAAGGAAAATACAAAAGAAATGAATGTTTAATGAAGGTTTGTAAACCCCAATACAGATCAACTGAGTTGATGAATTATTAAACAGTAGCATTAACTTTTGATACAGATCTCTGCTGAGCTAATTAGTATGCATTAACTTTTGATACAGATCTCTGCTGAGCTAATTAGTATGCATTAACTTTTCATACAGATCTCTACTCATTGTTTCATTTCATAATTTATATGTTCCTTATTTGTTGTAAGTGATAGATAAAATATTCGCGTCTGATCTGTATGGGCGTTTACAATGGCTCGCCTTCGGCTCGCCATTGTAAACGCCCATACAGATCTTCCGCTCATATTTTATCTATCACTTACAACAAATAAGGAACATATAAATTATATTCCTGTGAATAGTCTTTGTTTTGTGGTGTATTTTTTATACTACAAGACAAAACTACAGTTCCGGCAAAGAAGTTTATGTGACTGATTTTCAGCACTTATTTACAAGTATATGTTGTAAGCAACATATTAAATATTAATAAACTTAGTAACATCAGTACAGCAATTGACATACCACCCTTAAATAATTCTAAATCTTTCTTGCTTGCTTGGTGCTGTGGATGTTGACATGATTAAATGATGTAAAACAAAATATTCAACCTACAAATTAAAGATACCTACAATTGCACCATAATAGTTTCCACACAACACCAAGAAAAACCCCTTGGATTAACTTAAAATTCATTGTCACCTAATAGTTAATTAATTTTCATCTTAAGTCACAGCTTGCTTTTAAAACACAATCTGTTTAAGTTTATTGAAATTAAATTCATTTATGTTTTACTTCCCAGGGCTTGTGTAATATCTGATAGCTCATCTTCATTTGCCTATTGAATATTATCCAAAGCAAAACCACAAGTTATCCAAACAAAAAACTGATAACCTATGATAAATTCAATTAGTATGTGGGTCTGAGAATACTTCTTTTATTTTAAGAATTGTTTTTGTTATGCCAGCCGTGAAGACACATGTCTAGTCTTGTGGTTTTCTATAATTATAAATATTCTGAGAGTATAACACCTGGTACTTTGGGTTACATTATAACCAATGAAAGTGTTAAATCTCCTTACCATCTGATGTACATTTGTTTAGCATATAGTTATGAGAGTTTAGTGATACATCAAGACAATATTACACAAGATGCTCTGCTGGTACTCAATAATTTCTTACTTTCATCTTCTGTGGGTTTGACGATAAATTGCATTGATGTTGATGAATGATTTCTTGGGCAAATTCAATGAGGTAATTAAGCATTAAATTTTGTACAGTGAAGGTAGAATTGGATACTTCTAAAATAATTAAATTGAAATTAAATTATAAAAATTTGAATGAGAAGCCAAAATTATGATATCCTTCAGGTGATGATTAAAGAAGATCGTTCTTCTTGAAATGAATAATATTGATCTTAGTAATGGTGAGTATGTTTCAAGGCTAGATTTTTTAAGGCTTTTATTGAAAAAACATTTTCAATAAAATTTAAAGTATAAAATATAATTTCACTGTTAAATAGCTAGTAATGTTGACTAATCCATCGCTGTAGATGTACGTAGTTTAACCCTTTAATTTCTAACTGTAGTAAAATTAAACAAAGGATTTAAACTTTTAACAGAAAATGCATCTTATGAAGGCAAATGAGAGTGAGGAAACAAACTCAAAATGTGTGGTAAATCTGCATCTAACTGAGTGGAGGTAGGCAAAAATGAAAACTTTTTAACTCATAAAGATATAAGTTTTAATTTTTGGCTTACTGCGCCTTTCAATAACATGTGGAATTTGAAATTCAAATCTCCACCAACAGTTACGTTATTCCCTGCCGTCAATCATAATTAATACGAAAGCCAATGGACCATGTAAAAAAGAAACAAACAAAGTGGATTGAAATCTACCAATCATAATTCACGGACGTGACGTTTTGACCTCATTGAAGTGAAGATCTGTTTCCTGAGAGGTAAGCTAAGATGATTGACGGCAGTGTAAAACGCAACTGTTGGTGGAGATTTGAATTTCAAATTCCGCATGTTATTGAAAGGCGCAGCAAAAGGATATTTTCATCAAAAATATTCAATAATTGAGATTCAGAAAAAAATTATTTTTTTTATTTGAATGACATGAAACTTTCCATAACAAGTGAATAATTTTATTTTGCTTTAAAAAATAAAAATAAAAAAAATCAGCAATATACAATGTATAAAACTGCAAGACTCCTCAGCTATCTTAAACAACCAAGATACTTTTTTTCAATAAAGTAAAATATCTAGATTGATTAGACTATAAAAACATATTCTCTGCAGATAAAAACAATTTTAAACTTATGAGCTTTTAGCGACAGATAGGTAGCTGAATGCTCATAATTATTTTAACCAGTGAGAGAACTTTATTAGCCTACTCATGTACATTTTATGTAAAACCAAAGCCAGGTTTACACCTAGCGACACATGCATAAGCATAACTGGAAGCATAACAGAATTATGCCCAGTGAAAACTGACTTACAGTGTAAATCATAAGCGCATGCTTAAGGTAAAGCATAAACTTAATCCTGTATGCTTACACTTCAGTGGCGGATCTAGGGGGAGGGTCAGGGGGGTCCGGACCCCCCCTTTCAGACCTGTGTCTCCCTTGTGGTTCATAAAAATAATACAATAAAATTGTTTTATACGTAGTCGTTTCACTTCCACCTGAATTGACTGATTGTCAATTTTTTGACTTAACAAACACTTTTCGAGTTTCAGGAATGCTGGCAATGGCGTTTCAGAGGGTAAAAATATGTGAAAAATTTTCCAGGAAGGCATGCACCCGGCATTCATGCACCCAGACACACCCCTCCCCCCTCCCCCACCCCCTTTTGAGTTTCAGAAATGCTGGAAATGGCATTTCAGAGGGTAAAATCGAAAACATTTTCTGGGAAGGCATGCACCCGGACCCCGCCTTTCAGAAATTCCTGGATCTGCCCCTGCACTTATTATATCACGACTGTTAATTTTCACTTGATGCAAATCCTATGCTTTCACTCATGCTTATGTCACTAGTGAAAACCAGGCTTGTGTCATACAGACTAGCCTAGACAGATTCTGGATGGCTGTGTACTATTTACTCACCATGACTTGAACCCAATTTTGTGTTCTTCAAAAGACTGGTTTAATTGACATTAATTTGCTTGTTGTTATTCAGTTCCTTAGCCGAGGTGAACACACTATCCACAGATGGTGGTCCTTTAAGATGGGTCCCGGTCATAGAAAGTGTTATACCAATTATTATTCACCGGAAGAAGGTGTGTTAATAACCATATCGTGTTTTACTGAATTTCTGCAGAATGGTGGAGGGGTTTGTTTGAATATTAATACTTTGTCTAAAACATTGTAACTGATCCGCAGTACAAAATGTAAACTTTGTATGACATTTACATAAACCATTTAGTTTAATTACTGGCAGGAGTCTATGTGTAGCCTCTATTGCTTGCTTCCTGACATGAGATTGATTTGCTTACAATAATACATGTAACTGGACCATATACTTGAAATCCTCTTGAAAGTCACCTCCCAAGATCTTAAAGTGCAAAATTTAATGGTTTTTTTAATTGTTTTTTTAGGTGGATGGTGTAGATGTATTTCTTGTCACAGCATTGATGAACAATGAGACTGTCTTTAGTGCAGAAATTAACTTAAATGGTAAATTTGTACAGACTTATGACTTGTAAAAATAATGTCCATATTTTGACTTATTCCCTTGAACGCTTTTCTGAGCTAACAGTACATGTATCGTTAGTTATGTGGAACTTCCATTAAGGAGACACCATCGGGACCAGGAGAAGTGTCCCCAGCTTAATAGAGATGTCCCCTTAATTAGAGGTGTTCCGTTTGATTAAGAGGTGAATAATTACAAAGATTATTTGAGCAATTATATTGAGTGATTATGGAGAGCAAAGACAAATTCTACAAAGAACTGGGGAGTACAATATGAGTGTTTTGCCAGCCAGGATCAAGTGTCCCCGTATAATGGGGTGTCCCCTTAATCGAGGTGTCCCAATTTACGTCTAGAGGTTTCACTGTATTTACAAGTGGGAAGTCAATGAAGATTCAAAAGCTGTCATTTTGATCATGTATATTTGTAAGCCCATTGTTAGAGTGTGGCAGGGGATATGGCAATTAAGGGGTTGAACTTGGGTAACTGACCAGCTATAATGTTATGGTCGGTACTTGCACTGGTAACCTCTCGTCTAGTGCTGGACTGTTCAGCCACTCAGTCATACTCCACCATCTGCCAATTAACTTGTCATCTTTATACACCTTACTCCAAAATGGGGGCCATTTTATTATTCTTTAATATCCATGTAAATTAGCCCCCTTGGCCTTGTCAGCATGTGCAATACAAAAGAATTTTCAAGCAAAAATGAGGCCAAGAGGGCTAATTAACATGCATATAAAAGAAATTAGCCACCATTTTGGAATAAGGTGTATTTACCCAAACTGTAAAAAGAAACAACAGCTTCTTTATAGTAAATACAGTTCAAGTTTTAACTATGTTTTATGTCTTCTTTTTTTCATTACTTGATTCAGAAATTCGTTTGAAGAAGACATCAGAGTGTTTTGTACAGTGGAGGAATCGTAAATCAAGTAAGTCTGGATGTTAAATCAGCTTAAGGAAATCTTATTTATTAATACATCAAGTGGATTCATTACTTCCTTAGATAAAAAATAATACTGATTACATGTTAGTTCTAATGGTATACACTTACATACTATGAATAAATGACTGTATTAATTAAAATTAATGTTTATAGACTGTTGCTTTGCTTTTAATTGCACAGAGAACCATGCCTGGGGACTCAACTTTGTTTCTGAAGAGGAGGCTCGAAAGTTCTTGGATTTTTGCTCTGTATGTTACTGAGTTTATATGTTTAACTTATTAACTAACTTCATTGTTTTGAATCAGATCAGGAGATATATATCAGATTAACTTCAGCAAAAATTGAAACTTCAGCTTCAATCAGGAGAAAAAATTACTATACTGTAAAAACCAGCAGTTCCAAAAATGTAGCTCACAGATATAAGCACACCCCAAGTTTTAGTCTCACTCATTTATGTTCATTATATTAAATAATTTTTGTTCCACGTCATTTTGTACCTCAAATCAAGGCTCAAAAAGAAAGGTTGACTTATATACACCACAACCTTTCGATAAGCCGCACCCCTGATTTTGAGCAATAATACAGTAAATTAAATTATTCTGAATTATGATCCCTCAAACATAAAAAAGACATTCTAGAATAAATACAGACAATTCAGAAAATGTACCAACCTGTCAACCTTTTACATGTAATTACCACCCACACTAGCATAAATAATGTTGTTGTTGTGTTTTAAGGATGGGCGTCTACGTTCAGTGTCCAATACTTCGTCAACAGCTCCCTCATCATCCAGTCATCCAAAACCAAATGCACAACAGAATGGGACCAAGGTGGAGTGTTGTTAACCTACGTACACTAAATGGTTTCTGGTTCCTTTGAAATGTGGAATGCAAGAACACTGTATTATATTTATTGATTTATGTGTTTAGTTAATTGATTATATTTTGTAGGACCTCTTTGTAAATCATGTAATGAAAAGGCATCCTATTAAAATATTAGTTAATAAAAAAAAAATAAACATTCATTCTCAAAAAATTGATTTTTCACAGAAACTATAGCCCATTTTGAAAAATACCATAATCTTTTATGTGCAGGCTCAGCCTCACCAGGGTGTAACAATTCAAGTCTCCTTTGTTAGATTGGCACAATGGGATTCAGAGTACATGTAGGAATGCTAGGATTATAGCATTGTGTTTTCGTATTCAAATGTGCACCACATGCAAATTGCCAAGAAGTTGAATCATAGCTAGCATTGCATTTCGAGCTGAAAACAAAAGAAATTGGAAAAATCATGTTTAAATCAAACACCATCCAAACCTGCACTTTAAAGAGTGTTAATATGTTATTTTTCGAAGTGGCCTACATGTATTTAATTAAAGCACAGTTTCACAGAAACTATTACCCCTTAATTCATTTGTAACATTACATTCATTCCCCTTGTACTGGAATTAACAGAAATCATCAAGATAAAGTACTGGTAATCAATTTTGGCTGTTTACACAGATATTTTTTACACCTTGTAGGTTTCCAATTGACCATTAGGTTGTAATTGATTAACTTAGTATTGCTGGGAATGTTTGCAGAAGTTATTTTGAGATTTCTCATAAATGCATGACAAAGTTTAGTAACACTTCATTTCACAATAATCTTACTGTATGTTTGTCTCACTTACAGGTAAGCTTTGATTTTTATAATACAGTGTCCCTTGCCATATAATTTTGTAAATTTATTATTAAATTAAATAATTTTCTAATGATGAATAATTGTTTACCTGATAGATTAATTCATCCAGGAAAGACAGCCAAGGTTCTGGTGATGCACCAACCATCCAGATAAATGACATTGAACTGAACCTCAAATCTGCACCCATTAATGGCACCCTGCACAATAATAAGGGTGACCACTACAACTCCAGCAGCACTCTTGTTGCCATGGAAATGCACAGTCCTGTTCTTTCTCGCAGCAGTACTCCTGTAGCCCATAAACCAATTAGCGGTGACCCAGGTGATAGTGGTTATGGCATGGAGGATGTCAGCAGTGATTCAGTTGAGCACAAAGTGTCTCATATGTCCTCATCTCATGAAAATGAACTCTCGGCACGTCTGTCTGTCGCTAGTGACTCAGATTACTCATTCAGTTCAAGAAGTAATTTATCAGATATGGATGATATGACTGAAATGAGCTACTTCAAGAACATTGCAGATTTGAATTCCAATAACAGCCCTGTGGTAAGGATTTCTGTCTCTCTTACATGTATGTGTATGTTGTAGTTCAAATTTTTCTTTGGTTGAAAAAAATTAAACCAGTTTAATTTTTATTTTGAACTTTGTTTCATAATATTTTATTATCATATTCTGAGACAAAGGAAAATAAAAATCAAACTGGTTTAAAAAATTGTAACCCAAAGAAAAATTTGAACCACAGCATTTTTTCTGACATGTATGCGGATTAAAAATTAGGCCCTTACAACATAAAATCTGATGGTGAGAGATGACATACAATGTAATGTATCCCAAAAATAAATTAATTAACTTGCCTGACCCCACCCCTTGTAATACCCCAAACGATGTCACTATAAATTATAGACTGGATCATAGAAGGTTTTTTTGGTTCAACAACTCCCCTCCCTCTAGAAATTCCAGTTTAGCTTCATATTTTCCTTTATTAAAAATGTTTGACTCCCACCTCAGTATTTCCAATGACCTTCCATAGGAGGAGTATGGCTATTTCCTGGAACTGCACAATCCACTTCTTCTAGATACCACTCATTTTACTTCACACCCCCAAAAAACAAAAAGTATCACTTTTTTAAACCTATTAAGGCTCATCAGTGATTCTGTTACTTCATTTTTCAGGAGCTTGATGCTTCATTTCAAGATGATGCAGATCTAAATAGCAGCTGTGGAACAGACGTAGACTTGAAGCCCAAATCTGGAATTGCCCTGTCTCGTCAGGGTGGGGCAACTCGCAAGACTGGCTGGCTTTCTGTGAAGCATGTCCTTGTAAGATTAAAGTCAAGCAAAGTTGAACTTGCCTCTGACAGGAAGTGGCGTAAATGTTGGGTGTCACTGAAAAATGGTGCCCTGAATTTCTTTTTTTGCAATGAAAAGACTGTGAGTCCTCAAGACTTAGATGAACCAAATTTTTCACTGGAGATCGATGGTTGCATTGCACAGGCAGTTCCAGAACATGCCAAGTTAGACCATGTGTTTAGTGTCAGCTCCAGGCTTGGGGAAGCATACTTTTTCCAGGTACAGTGTACTGCAGTGCTTCTAGACTGATGATATCTTTAAATTAGACTGTACGTGTATCCAACTGATTTCTGTTTTCTTTAAGAGAACACAATTGTCACAAAGCAATTTGTGTGATTAAAGAATACATGATTGTAGACAGGGGTGTCAGGGAGAGAGGAGAAATTCCCCTGTGCCCTCACCCCTCAGACTTGAAATTAATCTTTCACAAAAGTTGAGAATGGCATAGTAAAATTTATAACAGACCACAGTGTAATTTTTGAACAACTAGTGGATTACTGTTTCAAAATGCCAACAAAAGACAGTGGTTGACAAGGCGTACAAGGCTAAATAAATGTTGAGAATAAAGTTCATTTATTTAGAAAAAAGTGAATAAGTGTGAAAGGAAATTGGAGAAGACAATCAAAGTTGTTTTAAGAAACAGTGAAATTTTCATATAAAGAAAATCTTATTTTTATCAAATTGTTTGTTATACAATGCATGTTCTTTTCCACTTTTTATATCATACCACTAAAGCAAGTGACACACTAGCTGATTTTATATGCTCATCACATGAAAATAATAATAAATAAAATAATAAATACATTTCTTTAGTGCTAAAAACTAATAAAATATTCTGAAGCTCTGAAAATGTTTGAGAGCGAAGATATCAAGCGAATTACACCGATATTTCAGGTGTCAGATATCAGCGATTTTTGATTGCCGGTGAAAACTGCTGTCACTGTTAA
Organism: Cladopsammia gracilis; assembly: GCA_022457155.1. NCBI lineage: Eukaryota > Metazoa > Cnidaria > Anthozoa > Scleractinia > Dendrophylliidae > Cladopsammia > Cladopsammia gracilis. Next base: position 2,459,725 of record JAJGOT010000032.1, read on the forward strand.
TGGGCACACCTGGCGATTTTTGCCAATCGTCACAGCGAACATAGAAAATCGCCACTTAGTGTGTAGCTGGCATTACCTGACAATTGTATTTCAATATCATGACAGGCATCCAACCAAACTGACCTGGAGAACTGGATAACAGCAGTACATTCCATGGCTGCCTCAGTAGTGGCCGGTCCTGGGCAAAAAGGAAAACATGAAATGCTCCGCATTCTTACAACAGAAATTAAAAGAGTAGAGGCCAAAATATCTTCAGACTCTAAACTTAAGAAAATGGCTGAGCTACAGTCCACTGTTGTCACTGATTCAAAGAACAAACAGGCTTTTCTTGATCAGGTAAAGCACATTGTTTCATGGCCTATAGTAAAATATGACTTTTTATGGTACCATCTCTACATGTACCCTACATGTATTCATCATCATTATCATCCATCTCTCCTATTGGAGAGTACGTTTACATGCTGACCATTTCCATGATGTCCTGTAAGCTGCCGCAGTTGCTACCACAGACCCATCTCCTTAAACTTTTTTTCTGTTGTCATTCTTCGTGTTTCGCAGGGGCTACCCCGTTTCCTTCTACCTTCAGGTAACCACATGATAAGGGCAATGTGTGGGTTGGCACTATGATCCAGTCTAAGCACTTATTTCCAATACATTTCAATTGCAGATTTCAAAGTGGGATAAAAACTTGGAGCATCTTAACATTGACTTGTATAGACTCCAGTGCTACACAGCAGCTATCCGTGGCAGTCAGCTGCCAAACCCTCAAACACTGCTAGCCTGTGTCTGTAGAAGTACTAAGCAAACTCTCTCTAGAATGAACATTTTCTCTGTTATGTCATTCCATGCTGTGGTCAGTGCTAGAGATCCAAGCACTGATGAAGAAGTGAAGACAAGAAATAAAGCAAAGCGATCAGCAAGTTCTGTGGGCAAGCTAAAAAGTGCATTGCTAACTTCACTTAGAATTAATGATGCAGCAAGTGTGAAGTCTATTAGAGATCGTTACTCAGGAAAAGGGCCTGGAACTCCAAGATTAAAACGGCAAGTGAAGGATAATACTTACAGAGTTTCATTACATGTAAAATAAAATCAGTATCACTATTAATTAACAATTGGTTCATCCTTTAGCGTGCACTATCGAGTTATGGAGCACGAGGGAAGTTTGGAGAGCACGAAAGAAGCGTAAAAGTATCGCCTCGGGCAACTCTAGCTTCTTGAGTGCTCTCCAAACTTCCCACGTGCTCCATAACTTGATAGTGCACAGCTAAAAGCATGAACGAATTGTTTTATAACATAGCCGGTGGAATTGTGCATCAAATCCTGGTAATAATTTACCTACAACCTAATGGACAAAACCATTTGAGAAATGATGAATTCTCCATTGTCCTGGAAGAAATTACCTCAAATACCATTTTTTAACTGTTCACCATCCCCCCACTTCTCTTCCAATGTTGTTTTGGGGATCACAGGATTTGTGTGTGCCAGTTTTCAGTTGAAAACAATATTGGATGAGGGTGGGGAGGGGGAAAACTTCTTCAAACTTGTTAACGTGGAATTGTGGTGCTAAATTGCAAAGCAGATAGAATTGTCTCAATAGTTTTGTCCAAGGTTTTACCTCGCCACAACCCATTCTCTGAATTCTGTTTCCTTTGAAAATCCCTTGTCTTGCAATAGTTACAGAGTATATACTGTAGGTGCACCTGATCATTAATAAAAAAGTAATTATTGTTTTACAGGGAGCCCAACTTAGAGAGCATCGATGATGTTGCTGAGGAGGAGGGTACCATACAGGTGGAGAGGGCATCATTATCATCCAGCCACTCTGACTGGAAAAGCATGGGAAACTTTTTACGTATCAGCTTAGAAAACAACCAAAGCACTGTTATTCCTTTACACAACGAAATGACTGTACTAGAGGTGGTTGAAAATACTTGTAGCAAACGTCAACTGGATCCAGCAGCATACTATCTTAAACTTGGAATGGAAGATTCCTCTGGTTCAACAGGTGATCTTTGATGCCATAAAAACCAGCGTATAAGCCGCACTTTTTTGCCCAAATTTTTTGATCAAAATTGGGGATGCTTCTTATTTGCTGGAACATAATTATGCAATTGGTTATCATACTTTCCAGTGACATAAGTTGACCAGACTTCTGAGCATTGAAATTAAGATTTTATTTATTTTAGTTGTATAACGTGGAGTAAAACTTCTTAAACTTTTGATGATGTAGGAAAGTGAGTCTTAAAAAATAATGGTCTACCATGATGGTACTAATAATTATTAAATAAAAAAATGGATTAACTTTTAACAAACAAAATTAAATCCATACCTGAAATTTACACATGTTTTGATATTTTGGCCAATATATATGTTAACTTAAGTCTTATATTCTTGTGTTCTAGAATATACCATTCCTGTGCAGGATTCTGTGTTAGAAAATCATGTAAGTAAAACTTGTATAAGCTAATTTTATGTGCATTTAATTTATAAGTGAGTAACAAAAGTATGTTGCACTGATAGGTCATTAATGTGATAAGAACTAGAAGTGAATACCTTTTTGCCAAGAATCAATTTGACTGTATACTTGTAATGACTGGCTTTATTCATTATCTTTTTGTTTACAGAAATACAGTTCTCTAAAGCTTTGTCAAAAGTGTGTATTTACTGTTGAATTAGCACGCTCTATGGAAGTTGACAGATTAGATTTTGGTAGGTGAAAATTTCATTTTGGAGTTTGTGTTTAGTTACATGTAGCATCTTTTCCATTTATTTGTTGTTGATTAATTGATGATTTGAAGACAATAATTAATTTAAATAAAATAAGTAAATAGACTTTGTTTAGCAAGGGTGACACTTAACAGCATTGCGACTGTCGCACATGTACCTTTAGCACTCAGATTCCAGATTGAGTTGGAATTTGGAAATATTGGTTTGTGAGGAGGAAGGAAAAATGGAGTAGCCGGAGAAAAAACCCTCAGACCAAAGATGAGAACCCTCAACAATCCACATATGATGCCCAGTCTGGGAATCGAACCCAGACCACATTGTTGGGAGGCGAGTGCTCTCACCACTACAACTTCCCTGTTCCCCCAATAAAATTTCAAGATACAAGTTATTGATTCAACGAGAGAAGTTCATTTATAACAAGCATTGCAAAGCTCCAGATTCCCAGCTTTGGTACACGCATACATTTCTGGATTAGTATTCTAGAATTCATGTACGTGTACATATTAAATGTTTTCAGGTTTATCAGTGGAAAGTAAAGGGGAAGGGATTGTGGTTAGTGCAGTTGAAGAAGGACGACTGGCGCATGTTCAAGGTAAGAAATAAAAGCATGCTGAGCATGTAAGTTATGTGTTGTTGAAAAAAGCTCATGCTTAAGAAGCACTGTGAAATAATAATGAATAAGCCATGATCCTGGCCATAGTTCAAATTTTTAAAACACAGTGCAACTTTTGCTTGTCTTTTGCCATCTTCAGCTTATTGAGAATGATTGAGATACATGTATATGTTTGATAGCTGAGGTTTGTTTGGACAAAATAATGTACTTTTCTTCACATTACAAAAAATTGTAAGATGCTATTGATCTTTTTATGAAATGGTATATTATAAATTCATTATTATTAATGCATAATTACTCGTACAGGTGTTTTTAACTACAGGAGACTGAATATGAGCACTGCCTTATCTTTTTTTTAAAGGTGTGATGGCAGGAGATGAAATTCTTTCAGTAAATGACATTGAAGTAACAGAGGTAGAAAATGCAGTTGAGGACCTCAGAGAAGCTCTGAAGGGTAAGTTGGAATCTGTATATATTTTTTGCATTAATTCTTTCTATATTTGTTTTTTTAAAAAAATATGCTTAATATATGTTATTGAAATAGCTTTTTCGATCCATAAAATTATAGGAAAAAGATTGGTCAAGTTATTTTTTGCCAGTTTATGGAAGTTGCCTTCAGCGTAGTTCATAAACTTGCAAAAAAAGAATGAGACTAATATATTCCACAATACGGACGGAAAAAGCTAGAGTTCAGTAAAAAAAATCTATTATTGCACCTTTCAAAAGTTGCCAAGAGCAAATCATATCTATATTTTATATTAGCAAGTGCACGCTCTGCAAAGAAGAATTAAGTTACCACACATAAGTTTTCGTTTTCCATGCCATTTTTGCAACGGTTTTGATGTAGGCAAGACATCCATAAAAATATTTTACTTCACACGAAACAGATTTTCAAAAACATAATTCAGTGAAGTCACTTTTTGAGCAGTCCATCTTAGCAGCCAGTATAACAAAATTCAGACTGCTTAATGAACCAATCAGAATGTTCCTTTTCCTAGTGGTCCAGTTCATATGTGTAGCCATTATAATAAGTATTTAATTAAGTACTAAATGCATGAAATTTTGTTCTGGTCTTTAGATCCATCCATTACCTTATTACTGCGGTCATGTCGTGACGAGGCCCCAGTTGTCAACAAAGTTACTTCTGATGCCATTATTTCAAGCCTTGTGGTGCAGCCCCCACCTAAAATAAGGTAACAAAAGTTTGAAGGCTGTTATACCCTTTCACTCCCATGAGTATCAAATATCAAAGTTCAAGAAAAACCTTAAATTTCATTTTGTAAAATATTGAAAAACAAAATGGTACAATGCAAAAGTGCTGCCAAATAGGTTTCATTTGAGTGGTCACACCATAGGATTTCGTCAACATTTTCAAAAGTAATAACTACATTACATGTCTCAAATTTGGGCATCCTTGAGAAATTTTTAAAAGCTATGGCTAAGAAATTTTTCATGAATTTTCGTGAGTGTCTCTAGATAAGATACTCAGGTGCCCCTTTGGCTAAAACAGTGCTTAACTACTACGTATTAACACCATATCAATACATGAACTTTGTTGTAGAACTTATGTTGGAATTTTTTCTGCGTTGGAATTTCAGTGATACTATAGCTGAGCAGGATTTGAGTGATCTGATAGTTCCACCCCCTCAATGTAAGTTTCTCTTCTACATTAAATTCAGTGTGGATGACTATGCATTATTTAACGAAGTCTAACTTAGACCGCCGTTAAAAACAATTTATAATGAAATGGACCTCCACTGTTTATAAGTGGGTCATTTTGAGTAGATATGTAAATGTTTTCTTTTTAAGTCTGTGCTAATATAATAATTAATTATGCCTTCTAGACACTGTTTACAGTAAGTAACATTTAAATACATGTATTATTGTTTTGACCGCGGTTTTGTTAAACACTGTGCAAACTTCATTTAAACAACTTGCCCTAGATGTCTGAGCTTAAAAAGCTTATCTATCTTCTATCCACAAGGAAGTGTGACATGTTATTGTAGCTGTGTGGCTGTTCTCTCTTTTTAAAATACTCTAATTTGTGTTCTAACTGGGAATAACTAAATAATCTTTAATTTGTTACTTAAATTTGGACGCAAATTTTAAAGCAAACGTCGCTCAATCGCATGTCTACATGAGCTTGTTTGGCTTGATTGCTTTTCATATTTCCTCATATAAAAGTTGGGATAAAAGGGGTCTTGGATTGATTATTTTCAAAAGTTTGTGGCTAACATGAAAATATAACTGCTTACCTTATTGAGTTACATAATTAAAACCTGTATCTTTAAGCTAGCATCCAACCTTTTGAGTTTAATAGCTGAAGTAACTAAAAGACTGAAATTTAAAATTTATATAACCATGAATTTTCGCGCTCTCTGCCGCTCTCTGCTGGCTTTCTTTGTCACGTGACACATCAAGCACCCGCGAGTTTCATGAACCATACATGAAGTCTATGTTGTGGTTCAAATTTTTATTTGCATGATCTTGCATGGTTTGAAAAATTTCAAACTTTTACAAATTAAATTTTTTTCAAAATTTTGATGAATCTGAGAGAAAGGAAAAATAAAATTAATCTGGTTTTAACAACATTAAACATTTTAGATCAAAGGAAAATTTAAACCACAACATCCACGTTGCGGGGAAAAAAAATAACATTTTTACCGCGCCTGTCTGCGTTCGATGCGAGACTGTGAATTCGACCGGAACTCTCTCATTTTGTTGTACAGTCGATTAGGTTTGATTCTACAGTTCATATCTTAACTGACCTTTCGTCTTGTATCTGTTGTGTAGCCTATGATGAAGATTCAGTGGACAGTTCCAGCATTGCTACAAGCCAGCTAGACGAATCTACCGGCCCATTAGACAGCTCAACCAAAAGCGTCGACGAACTTCTTCAGGTTTTTATCCTGATTTATTATTGTTATTGGTTCGGCTTACATGACGTAACTTTAGGCATGTAATGTGCACCCTTCGACGAAGGATACGCATCCTAATTTTCAACGCCTTGTCCTCTCACGTTAGCGGGAACGATTTGACAACTTTGGGCTATGTATAGACATCAGAGTAGCCCCCCCTCCCCGAAGATTTTTCAGGAGCAAATGACATAATCCTTTGATTACTGCTAGTTTTAGCTTATTATAAATTTTCCGAATATAATTACATTTGTGTCTGGCGAACTTAGCAAAAAAAATTCAAAACCAAATTTGTATAGGTTATCATACGGTTTCGAGTTCAATTTGGGATTAATAGCTATTAATTTGCACGAGTGAGTTTTTTAAAAAGCTCAAAAGCGGCGAGTGCAATTTGAGCTTTTTGAAAAACTCGCAAGTGCAAATTAATCCCAAATTGAACGAGAAAACCGTATGATTACTTATTAATAATTATACGTGAAAAATTTGGAAATTTTTTTTTCTTTTTTTTTGGCAAAAAAAATTTTTTTTCGATTGTAATTTGCACTGGTGTTACACTTTTTGCACCGGTGTTACACGTTTTGCACTGGTGTTACACTTGAACTGCACTGCTCTTAGCCGATCAGACTCGAGTAATTTTTTTCATGTATATTATTATAACTATAACACAGAATTTCTGACCAGCACATTGTTGGAAACTTAAGTTATAACAACGTTGGTTTGTTTACATTTAGAGAGCTGAGCAAGTTACAATGTTCTGCAGACAACAGATTGAATATTCAGATGACGAGGAGCCAAAACCAAGTATTCACCTGAGCCAAGCGCAAAAACTACGAAAAGTCATCATAGAACTTGTGGATACGGAAAGGTCTTACGTAAAGGTAGGTTGACTCGAGACAGGAAGCTCTGCAAAGAAAAACTCTAGAATCCGTTTAATACCTGGTACAGCAAGAAGGCCGTCGCTATTTTGACCTTGCAAGATTTTGCTCTGATATGAATGAAATGTTTGCATTTCTCACTAAATATATAGAAAAGCGCGGGAAACATACAACCGGCACCAAGCGCGGGAAAACGTTCACGGTGCCAAGCGCGGGAAAACATGCAACCGGTGCCAAGCTCAAGAAAACATGGAAAACATGCGACCAGTGCCAAAGGCGGGAAAAACATGCAACCAGTGCCAAGCGCGGAAAAACATGCGACCGGATAGAGCACTTTGCATCCTATAAAATGCACAAGTTTGTCCTCAACAAGCACAAAACTAAAGCAAGTACTTGAATATCTGTTTTCAATTTTTCTTTTTCACTTAGGATCTGAGGCTCCTACTAAAGCGCTATCTCGACCCCATGAAAGATGAAAATTTCATGTCACAATCAGAGGTTTGTATTTGCATTTCTGTTAATCACCGCCTTGTGAATTTCACCTTAATTCCGTTGCTATTAACTAAACTATAAGCTTAAGCTTACTATTTCATTTCTAACTTGTCTTCGTCTAGGTTCAAGCTTTAGTGGCAACGGTGCACGAAATTTTAGATTTCCAAGTGAAATTTCTCAAAGAAATAGAAAGACCCGTTGAATCAGAGACTGGTTTTGATGAGTTCACTGCCATTGAACAGTTTCAAGTGAGTTAATAATTTTCTGGTTAGGAAATCTCAGCATGTCCTTTTTATAATCGTTGCCTGCTCTTTGTCTCGCGGTTTGTGTATCATGTTACACTTAGTCGACACTTAACAAATATTTCATGCATTTGTAAAAAGCGTCTGTATATTCCCATATCAAAATTCAGAAGCATTAAAAAGCAGATTTCGATTCCAAAATGTTTATGAAATTATAGAGTTTAAAACCACACATCTGGGCCAAATTTTGAAGCGCAAGAGCATTTCGTTCAAGAGTTATAGGCGAACGAGTATTAGTCATATTTAGTAAAAAAATGTATCGAGCGGCCATCTTGGTCGGGACACCAACATGGCGACAAAAATGTCAACGTCTTAATTACACCAAAAATCTCATCACAAAAGATTGGATTCACTATAAGTTCCATTAAATCGGCTTTTAAACATCTATGCAAAAACAACTTTCAACTGGTTCAATTTTATTTATTTTCATGGCTTAACTGAAATGGCGTGACGAACTACGTCACACATTAAAAACCTTTACAAACTAGAAGCAAAACATCGTTTAAACCGGATACGTTTTGTTAAGGATAGTAACACTGGTATCTACATACCATGTTAGAAGCAGTTTTGTAGGATTTGAATTTGTATGACGTCATGTGCAAGCCAAGAATAGAAACGGGGAACGAGGAGAGAGATCGCGTTCGGTTTGCTCCGCTCACCGTTTTCTTTTAACCCAGTGCCCCCTAAAAGGAGTTTAATTCACAGGCTAATGTTGAAGAGGCAAAAATTAGAATGTAAGAGCAAAGACCCTGTAAATGTGTAAATTCGTCAATTACAACAAGTCTAAGTAAAGCAAAACGCAGAACTACTCTCATGTGCACTTTAAAAGGACTCAAAATAATGTGTTCTTTCCTTGCAGAACGTTATTTATACCATTGGAGAGACGTTTTTTAACTACACTGAACATTTTAAGCTGTACAGTGCATTTTGCTCCAGTCACTCAAGAGTTGTAGAGCTGCTTCAGTCAGGTAATTTGGTTATCATGTCCGCATATCAGTTATCCCAGGAACTTATTTTTAACTTTTTTTACACTTGATTTTAATAATAAAAAAGGTGGTTAGCGCGCAAACTGTTCGCAAGGTCTCCTCCTTCCCCTCCCCTGGAGCAAGACGGGAAGGAGAAGACCCTGGAAACGAGGTTGGTTAGCGCGTTGGACTACACATCCGAAGCTTGTTGGTTTGAGGCCTGCTCTCGGCCGTCATGTTGTCAGTGTCTCTCTCCACCCAGGTGTATACATGGGTACTTGCGACAAAATCCTTGGGGTAACCCCGCAATGGACTAGCATCCTATCCAGGGGGGAGTAGCAATACTTCTAGTCACTTCATAGTATATAAACCAGGTCACCCTGTGATGTACTAGCATCCCATCCAGGGGGGAGTAGTAATACTCCTAGTCACTTCATAGTATATAAACCAGGTCACCCTGTGATGGACTAGCATCCCATCCAGGGGGAGTAGTAATACTCCTAGTCACTTCATAGTATATAAACCAGGTCACCCTGTGATGGACTAGCATCCCATGCAGGGGGGAGTAGCAATACTTCTTGTCACTTCATAGTATATAAACCAGGTCACCCTGTGATGTACTAGCATCCCATCCAGGGGGGAGTAGTAATACTCCTAGTCACTTCATAGTATATAAACCAGGTCACCCTGTGATGGACTAGCATCCCATCCAGGGGGAGTAGTAATACTCCTAGTCACTTCATAGTATATAAACCAGGTCACCCTGTGATGGACTAGCATCCCATGCAGGGGGGAGTAGCAATACTTCTTGTCACTTCATAGTATATAAACCAGGTCACCCTGTGATGTACTAGCATCCCATCTAGGGGGGAGTAGTAATACTCCTAGTCACTTCATAGTATATAAACCAGGTCACCCTGTGAAGAACTAGCATCCCATCCAGGGGGAAGAAGCAATACTCGTAGTTTTTTCATGTTACGGAAACCGAGTTAAGCTCTGCTCGAGTGGGTCACCTGTGTTGGTGTGCAACTTTACCATTACCATTAGGCACAACATCGCAATATTATACTATTATTTCTCCACTAGTTTTATTCATAAATTTATAAAGTTGCCAGCCTTGTTACTGATTTCGCGGAATGCTGAGAACTTTCCTTTCTTCAGATCCTTTCTTATTTTATAAAATTCTTAATTCTTTTTTTTTTTCAGGATCTAGTCACGCACTACACGAGTTTCTTCACGCCCGTAATCCGAAGAATCAACATTCAGGAACATTAGAATCTTATCTTATTAAACCCATACAGGTAGATAAACTATGGGATTTTTGTTTCATTTGTCTTTATTATTGAGCTCAACTCAACCCATTCTAAATAGCTCAGAAATATCGATAAACTAGTCGGACTTAATTCTTTTAGATGAGGCCAGAGAGAAAAAAAGAAAAAAGAGCACGTAAAGGCGTGCTTGTTTGTGAGTTGAATGCAAACACATGACCAAAGCGGGTATTTTTTAAATAAGCCTGTTACATCTTTATTTCTCAAGCCAAAAATAAAAATAAGAAAACCAAGTGGTTATAACATGGACGGTCCGGCTCCGGAATCTTTCCACTGAGAACCTAATTGTCTGTGCTTTTTAATACCATCTGTTTACACCGCAAACATGGTAATCAATCACACTCACCCCGGATCCAAGCAGTACACAGGGCTTCAACCCATCATTGCCAGTCTTTTGTCCGTCGCATAGCTGTTTCGAGTGTGAGGCCTCCTTCTCCACACTTCTTTTCCATGTCATCTTTGTCACTCCTTCCCTGGGGCGTCCATCTTTCAAAAAATACAACTCAACAATTGGCAGCCTCCGCCCTCTCCTCTTAACAACAGAAAGTGGCTTTGAATTGCAGGAGGCGAACATGTCTTTGTTTGTGATCGTGTTTCGCCAAAAGACCAAATATCTTTGTACTTATTTTTCAGCGTATCTTAAGATATCCTCTACTGCTGAGAACGATCCTAAAGCTCCTGGATGGTGCTAGTGAAGAACATCACTGTCTTTTAGGTAACAAAACGATTATTACGATGCTTTTTGTCGTCATGCGCGAGATTTCTTACCGTGCTAAGCCTGGATGGAAAGGCTTGGTCAGTAAGAATGATTCCTTCATAATCAAGACTCCTATGCGCCAACTCGTGAATACTGTACATAATAATATATATACATAGCCCAAGCCTAACAGCGTCGCACTTCGAACAAGCTTAACTAAGGTGAAACTTAACTAAGGCGAAACTTAACTAAGGTGAAAGGTTGGAAGCACAAGAATTAAGATCGACGAACGGGCTATTTTCAATTTTAGCAATTCTCAAAAACAGTATTACGCGACCGTCTGCACAGTACATTTTTATAGACCGTACAAAAGTTCACAAAAACAACTTTTCTCTGTCTAGAATAACTAGTACCACAAGTTTCCGAATAAAATACAGTTTATGTTTGTCAAAAATTGCCCGAGAAACTGATTTGAAAATCAAAAATTGCAAAAATACACAAACATATTTGCATAAGGCGATGCGAGTGAAGATAGAACTGTACTATAAAATCAAAGTCTTGTTTTGTTTACATGAAATCGCTTTTCAATCTATCTAATGAATGAACAAACACATAAAAATGGACAACACAATCTTCTTTCGAAAAAATTTATTCAAATCTCCATTAGTTTACGTTGAAAAGCAAAACGCGTACCATTTAATTATAGCTCATCGAGTTCAAGCTTTCTTCGATGAAATTCAAGAGATCGATACAGCTGAATTTAAGCACGTTTTAAAATCAATTCTCCAAAACTAACAATAACACTAATAAAAAGTCACTCACAGATTGATATCAACATAAATTCTCATCGAAAACTAATCTGTTTTACCTTTAAGTCCTTCGCTTGCTTGGAAATTTAAATCTCCGCTTCTGGTTCTGAAATCCGTAAAAAACAATCATCTCCCGCATTGATAAAAACGTAATACATGAAGTTCCTCGAAGCAAGATTTTAACCCTGAAAGCTCGTCTTTCTCCACTTAACTGCTTCTGAGTATACCTTAATTAGTATCCCTGTCTTGAGTAGCAAACCGCGAAAAAATGCAGGAAAATAACGACTTTAATTCTCCGCTAAACACAACAAAACAACTTAAGTGTTTACCGAACTCACGGCTGTGTGGCCGCGCGAAAAACAAAGCCTTGCATTCAAGATCCCGGATGTTGTTCCAACACGGCGGGCGGACGGACACGCGCCCGCGAAACATTCCGCTGGCCATGACCATGAAAAATGATGGCATAGGTTCTAGGTTCTATGAGTATGGAGCTGCGCAGCCAGGCCTTCGGCCTGGCAAGTGCTCCGCTAATAACAATACGAAACAACGTTCGGACCCTCCCGATCCCATCTCCTTGGCGTTTTGCTCTATCGACCCTTCCCCCCCCCCCCCCTCCGACAGCCCCTGCGACCAACTCCTCACCTTTCCCTCCCTCCAACGCCGTCCCCATGGGTAAGGCAGGTGACCATTACAAATCGCGGGCTCAATGTTTAAAGCTGATCGACCGAGTGAACATTTGCATATTTTTCCTTGTGTGGCGTTTCCACGAGTTAAAAAGGAGCATTTTCTATTGGTCGATTGTTGAACTGATACAGTAAGTAGCTTTTAGAATGAGAAAATAAGGCTTGTTTCAAACAACGTGCTTCGGAATTGGGTTGGACCATAGCACGGCAAAAGCGCGCTTTATCAAGTTAAAATACCCTAGTTATTGGCTTGCATAATTTAGAAAGCAAGAATTATTGTACATATTTTTTAAAGATGTTTTTGTAAATTTTCAGACGCCGTCGTTGCAATTGAAAAAGTTGCAGAACATATAAATGAGATGCAAAGGATCACAGAACAGTTTTCACCAGTGTTCCATCAGTTAGTGGACGAGTTTGGAGGTTTTGAGGTATGATTACACGTTTTGTGATCATAACGAAATGTAGAAAATTGTGTTGTATATTTTATAAAATAAATATGTAACCTTCTTCCCTTGTTTCCGTAATTTTAGTTTGTAGCACTTATGTAGGTTTGGAAGCAGTTGAAACAGCTGCAAACTACAGGTTGTACTACAAGTAATTTAGCTTGCTATTATTGCTATTAAAAGTACAAACTTCATTTAAAGTTGTCTTGTCACACTGACTTTGCTGTTGCAGCTTGCTGATGTTAGTATTGACCGCCTATTGCATCATGGGAAAGCACGTTGGCTAAATTGCCCGGATGAAGTAGTGCGCAGTGGAACTCTGAAGCGGTACCCAGTCTCCCCCAGAATTGGTAAAAAGATGACACCCGGAACTATGCATCTCTTCGGTAAGAGGAACGCCAAATGGAAATTATTCTTGAACATTTCGATCAGCTCGGAAAATATCGGAGTCATTTTATGGAATAGCAGCTTCTTCTTGATGTTAGACTGAGTCAATTATTTTGAAAGGAAAATTATTTTAATTAGCTAAACAGATTTCGGTAATTTTTTGTCATTTTCAGCGTTTGAAAAAGCCCTTATACTTCTTTATGTGGAGAGGAAACACAAAAAGAAAGATAAAGATAGGGTAAGTTGAATGAAAGATTTTTGTTACTTACAAGATTTTTGTAAACATACTCATGAAAATTTTTGTTTTATTTTTTTTTCAGCCGACCTCTTTTGTGGACGAAATCAAATTTAAAACAATTATTCCGGCCTCTTCGCTTGTTATACGAGACCACTGCTGGTTAACTGACGGTATGTTCGGGTTTTTTTTGTACTTGATAATGCCATAAAGTAAATCTTGACCTTCATTGGTCCCTTACTAGATAATATGCTGGTCACGCAATCTCTTCTCCCCCGAAAATTCCTGACCAGCGAAAACCCAAGTAGCCTGTGACAGCCGCTTCCTCCCCTCAGAAAAAAATCGGGGAGAGAAGCTTCTCTCCCCGATTTTTTTCTGAGGGAGGAAGCGGCTGCCACAGGCTAAAACCCAAGTTAACATGCGTGTCCCCATGACATCAACAAGTTCTTTTACAAGTTTGTTGTTGATGATGATGTTAAATTTCGCCCGAGTAGTTCATGGGAGATTCTCTTTTGTCAAGGTGCTGCCTTTGATATGACATCTGCAAATGGTTGGACCATTACGTGGCTTGGATGACCGCGTAGAAATTGCGGTCCCGTCTCCGATGGGGACGTAAAAAACAAAACCACTGAGGACGTAACAAAACCCTGGCGGTGACCACCTTTAGTGCCATACATTGTTCATGGGTAGGGTGGGAAAGGTGAGATCAACAATAAACCGATAGCGGCTGCCTGAGGCGTATTCATGAGCTGACGTCCGATCTCATTCTCAAAGGTGTATGTACAGCGCCATGAAACATGTGAAATGTGCGCTATCAATCAATCTTTCAATCAATCAATCTTTCATAAGTCATTCATTCATTCATTGGTTGCTCGTGATCAGTTTTGTTCTGACACGTATTGTAACTGTCTTTTTCTTAGAGACACTTCATTCGTGGGAACTGGTTAATATCAGTGACACAACAGAGATTGGCAGACAGGAATGTAACTACCTCTTTGCGAACAAGTGAGATATATTTTGTTTGTTTTACCGTTGAGCGTTCCTATCATACATTGCGGTGGTAGTTTGTTGTTATTGTGAGTGTTCCGATCACCAAATAACGTCCAGGACAAACAAGAACAACAACAACAACAACAATAAACAACATCCACGCCCGTGGAAATGCAATTTGATGAGAAATTATATGTTTCTGTCCTTCAATTTCGTTAAAATCACAAGTGGTGGTACACAAAGCGGAATCAGACCAGTAAAGGACCCATAACAGTTGTGGAGACTAACATGCAAAACAAATCACTGTTACTATTCTCACTGCTAAAATTCCCGCGATACTAGCCCGCGCGGAATTTTTTCCGACTCCAGACGCCTTCTGTGAATAAAACTAATTACGCGGTAACCCTCCAGGGATCTCGCTTGCCTATTTAAGTATTTAAGTAATTTATTCTGCTTTTTCTGCCTCTTTCGCCAAGTTACGCGGTCTGTCTCGTATTGTAGGATATTCCCCCCCCCCCCCGCCTCCTCGCCTCCCCGCCCCCCCTTCGGCGACGTTTGTTTCCCTTTCTCACTGTCTTGCGACCCTCTATCTGAGCTAAATTTTGGCTCCCATATCTTAATTCCTTGTGGCAGTGAGTGGTTGTTTTGGCAGTGAGAATGGTTTACAACTCTTTATAATTCAAAATTTAGCATCGAGTTTTCACTAATTTTCCGACTCATTTTGGAAACTGACAGGAAAGATTAGGAGTTTTCTTTGCGGGACTTACAAAAATAGTAGAATTCTCTGAACAGGTATTTCATATGTTTTCTTACAGAACTGCTGAGGAGAAACGAGATCTGGTAAAATACATCAAAGACGCCATAAAGCGAAGCATCAAAGCCGGAACTTCCTTAGCAGTCGCGCCTGCGCAGAGGTCGTCAAGCTTTCGACGTAACAGCGCTGAAGATCGGCTTAATTCCTCGGACCCAGGTCCTTTCTTGCGAATTAATAACGACACTGCGTCGTTTTTCCGACGATCGTTCAGCCACAATCCCGAAGGAACTCTAAAACGGAGATCTTCACTTGAAAGCGAGGCCACTAACAGTTCTGTGGATAGTAATGCTGAGACTGAAACCATCATCAGCGGAACGACACGAGAGAGAAAGATCAGTTTAAAGAAAAAAAACAAAGCGGTATCTCCGTTGGGGATTGAAAGCAGTGAGATTCACTTAATTTAAGCTGCTGAAATCACATGCAAGTCTTCGCAAGACTGCGCGGCACAGTCCCTCTGTTACCTCGTGGTTCATCGCGTGAGAACCACAAAACACGCCCGCCGTGAAAAGTGCTCGCGCGGATGAGAATTGTGTTGTTTTCTGATCTTTTCTCTTTTGCCACACAGAGTTTTATTGTTCATATGTAAAAGAAACTTGTACAAATGTATTTTCAAAGAAAAAGGATCGCAGAAACACTATCCATTTATTATTTGCTATCGTTGTTTCCGTTGTGTAAGGTTTTTCTTTTTCTCGTTGTTTTCTCTGAAGTTTCTTATTGACAATTTGTTCTTCAGTTGTTATTTTATTGCAAGGTGCCATAGTGTTGGAAGGTCTGTTAAATTTTCGGTTAGCTGTTTATTTATTCAGTCAGGAAACAAGCGCGGTTTGTGTAAAAGAGTTCCTTCAAGTATCCAATTCTTAAACCCGATGCAGATTTTATACCTTTCGTATGGGAAATGATAGTTTGCGGCGGTTTCGGAGTAAGGTTTTAGTTTATATTGCTTGGCAACATGGTTATCAACCATAATAACGTAAACCGCGCGGTTCAACTGCCCCTCGTCTCTTTCAGGGGAGGCGGGGGGCTCTGACTGTTTTAAGTTATTTTAGGTTATTTATATATTTTGTCCACATCGGGCGTGTTCACATTGAAATTTAAGCGATATTCTCAAGTCACCGAGTCAGTTAGTTCCGAGAAGCTATCTGGCACGAACGTGTTTTACGACAGTGATTTTCAATAGCCCATTTCCGAGTTGCTCTTACCCTCCTTTTTTAAACCGAGGCCAAGTGCAAAACCATTCCTTTTGATATAAGTCAGTGGCGGATCCAGGGGGAGAGTCGGGGGGGGGGGGGGGGGTCCGCCATACCGACATACCGACATACCAGAAATTGCGTTTAAGAGGGTAAAATTGGAAAAAATTTCCGGGGAACATGCACCCGGACCCCACCTTTCAGAAATCTGTAAGTTTTATTTGCATGTTAAAAAAACTCATTTTCATATGAATGGTTTTGCACTTGGCCTCGGTTTGGAAAGGAGGCTAAGAGCTACTCGGAAATGGGCTATTGATTAGGAGGTGAACATTTCATCTGTTTTGAGGTGATCTGATGTTATTATTGGATATCCACTATAGAGAAAAGAATAACTTTTTTCTCCTTTATAAGATTTGAGCCCCGGCTAAACGTTCTAAGGTTGTTGTACAACATTTGTTAGTTCAACAGTGTTAGATCGTTTAGCATGTTAGATGATGTTTGATCAACTTTTTTTTGTTGGATCAATGTTTTGATTTCTATCAAACATTTTCGTTAACTTTTAACAATGTTGGAGTGATGTTAAATGACTCTTGACAATGTTGAAGCAATGTTGAATTACGTTTAGTTGCCCGTCCAACATTGTTTACAACAAATGTTGGACGTGTTAGAACAATGTTAGAACGTTTAGCCGGGCTTCATGTTTTTCTTTTTGTTTAATGAATTTAGGATCTTTTGATCTTTAATCTAGGGAATTTTGAGCTGCAAAAAGATTTTCATGACTCCAAAATGATCACTTGACTGTTACAAGACTTCATTTTTTTTTATGTATCGATGATACAGATAAGTGCTGGGCCTTACGTGGCCTTAGATCACATATATCTGTATCTTTTATTTTGTCCTCTTACTTTCATACATTAATTACACTTTTTTCATAAACATTGCTCATTATTTTTGACCAACTACAAATCAGATGAATTTATGCAGAGTGTAATAGGGTGAAAAAATTCTCACAAGCTTTTGTTGCGTGTATTTTTTCAATAAATTATTTGTTTATTTTGACTGATGGATGGTAGAATGCTGTGTGTATTTTGTGTCGCTGTGTCAGGCTCAAACCCAATCGCGGAGTACGAATTTTCAACCTAGTAAGCATGCGTACTAGGCGTTTTGCGTCATGTGTTACATTCATGTCGTTCCTGGAGCCTCGGTCTTAGCTGGTCAGCAGCAGGAAGCAGTAAGGTAACGGAAATCTGGCTCGTTTTAAGGTATTAAATAGATAAGATAATGATATGAGCTGCAGTACTGTGTAAATATTCACACAGCTCTGCTGCGAACCAGTGAATTTTACTTACGAGTTGTGTGGACTTCTGCATTCAAACGTTTCTATAGAGGTTTTGCACGGCAGCCATGTTGGATGGCAGGAACAATGAAAATGTTTTGCATTAGAAAGAACATTCTTTCCCATAGGGAAAAGAATCTATTGTTCCTGCCATGCAACATGGCTGCCGTGCAAAACCTCTATTATTTTCTGAATTACATACCAGTGGGACCAGATCCACTCGAAGGTAACCGAAAGGAAGTCTTCAGCTTATACACCCTCGACCAGAGCTTATCGTAGGTTTTCGAAGCACAGAGCAACAAAGGGGCCGTTCACACTTACCTGTTAGATCGATCTCGGATCGATCCGAGTATTTTATGACGCGAGTATGAACTCTTCGATCAGGGCCAAGATCGATCTAAATTAGATCGCCTCGGGAGGTGGTCTCGGATCGATCCGAGACTTTTGAGTCCAAATGTGAACTTAAAACTGGGCCAAACGGCCGTCGCGGCCACGGTACATCACCGATTTGGCTGAAATTCACCATGTAGACTTGGTTTAGGGTCCTGAATACGGAATGGATAGTTTAAGGTTCATTTCTTTTTATTTTGGAAAATATTAACAAGGCCGTTTTGGGGTCGCCTCGGTGGGCCGCCATATTGGTAGATCGAAGGTGTTCTTGAGACTTCCACTCTTAGCCTGTTAGCGAATTAAATTGATCATTGCTGATACTGATGCAAAGAACTATCCTTCCTTGTTGTATTTATTTAAATTAATCCGAAAAGGGCACAGTTTGAGCCGCGAACGACTAAAAAGTCCGAAGGTATACTTTCCGCATTTTGAATGTTTCTAAAATTACCATAAATTCACCAGCCGATATCGTTCCTTGCCATTTCGATTTAGAACTAGCCCTTATGCCTTAACGTAGATTGTTTATATATAAATTGATTTCATAAATAAAAAATGGGGCAAATGTAACAGAGCAGGGAAAATTTTGATAGATTGCGGTATGGTATAGTCATTTTTCGTATCAGAATTTAGACAAACACTAGGTCAATGTTGCTCGAAAATTATCAATTAATGAATTGGTATCCCCTGATATCGAGTGAACGTTATACGAAATGGCATCTGTAATGGCAATAATGGTCTGTTATGACAAAGAATTGCGATAAATATCCGACTGAATAAAAAAATCGTTACCAACGATCATTTTGTTATTCATATTGCGGCGTATAAATATAAACATCGAATGCGAAATATCAGATATTTTGCTCTCAGTTCCCTTATCTAAAGACTCTAAATCACATCTTTATATATAATTAAGAAATGAACTTGGAAACAAAAACTAAAATTCATTATCACATTTGTTAACAAAATGTACCATTTAACATCTTCAGTGAAAGTGTGAAATAATTTTCTTCTGCCTTTCTCGGTAGTCACGTTCATGCATGACGTTATATGCAATATGCAAATTGTTTCGCGTTTTCGTGGAGATAAAGCGATTCCTTTAGGTTGGCAAGGTGGCTCGACTGGATTTTTTTGGGGCGATACCCCCAAGTTTGAGCATTTACTACGACTCCATTAACAATGTTATGGAAAAACGGTCACCACAGCTATAATAGATAAAGATGAAAATTTGTTAAGACCAGTGTGAAATTAACATCGGAGTTGCCATAGCAACGTAATGACGTCATGACGTTTTTTAATTGCCGTCGTATTTCTCGGCACAAGGAGGTTTTTTCGGTAATCGCTTGAGGGAGCCTGTACTTCCCATAGCCGTCTCGAATATAGCAAAGATTGAACAAATTCTATGAGAGCGTTTTTGAAATTTTTGGGGATGAAGTTTTGGGGATTATAAATACAGTGAAAAACATACTATCGACATAATTGGCCAATATCTAAAGTAAACGATGCGCTTTGGGAATGCAGTTTCATCTCACAGTATTTTGATTCCATCTGAGATCGTGTGTGAAAAAGTGAGAGGGACATCGCCGAGAATGCCGCGACATATCCGGGACTTTCTTACGGTCCAGAGCGCTAAATTTGAAAAGCTTCCGTCCGGACAAAAGAGCCAAATTACAAAGAAAATGGGGGGAAATGGCGTAACAAGGTGTATGTTTTACTCCATAACAAAAAAAGTAAGTGCTTTTGCGGTTAGGTTCACCCTGGCTTTTTCAGAAGAGGTGTTAAGGAATCATTTAAGACCCTTTTATTTCCCTGAGATTTGGACAACTACCATCGAATCGCGTTCTAAAAATGTATTTTCTATAGGACTTAATTATCGAACGTCAATGTCACCTGTATGCATTACTGTTACGTAATATTTGTCAGGTATGCATGATTTCCTACCTTGTGATCCGCAAGGGACATCAGGTGTCAGTACATGTCCCAATATATAAGTTGGGTTTGTTACACGCAACTTTTACTTCTCGCGTCGCCAATATAGCTTTTTTCTGTAGCTTATTTCCAAAAACGCTATGGGAGACGAGCCTGCTGAAATTCAACGAGATCCAGTGGCTGAAGGAAATGCACGACACAGTTCACCACAACAAAATTCTACATCAAATACTTCAACCTCCGAGGAAATTGACGACGTATTCTCCTTATTTATGACCTACCTTGAGAACCGTTTGGACCAAAAAGGAAAGGAGTTAGCGGCCAAGCAAAAGATTAATCTGCAGGCGGAAAACTTCAAGTTCAAGGGAAATCAGAAGCAATTCGTATTTAACGCTGAACTTGAGGAGGTGGTCGGTAGAATCGGAGAAAGCAACGCCTCAAAAGATCACAAGAAAGTTGCACAAATAACCGAGCAGGCCAAATCGCTGTTTCACAAGAGGCAGAAACTGATCAAGCTTGCAGATTCTAGTGACGCTGGTTGGGACGTGGTTCAGGAGTATGAATCCCAAGACATCGCTTCGGACGATGAAGATGATAGAAAAATTCGGAACGCTCGAGCGAATGCTAACAGGAAAAGAAAGCAAAAAGAAAAGGAGCGCCAACAGCAAAGCAACAAGAAGAAGTGCAGAGCACCGCAAGTGGGCACGCTGGATCGTCAGCTTTTTTCGTGGTATTTATATCACTGACAGATTTATTAAGTTAGAAATTTTCTTCTCATTTTCGGTGCTTCGTTTTTTTCTCGTATTGGCTCCACGTGAGTTACCAACCAACGTGGTTGCAGTTGTATGTTGCTAGTTTCCATATAGGGATTTAGAAAATATTTTTCATTTGGGCGAACGCAGTGAGTTAAAATGAAATTCGTTTTTTTCGCTGATTTCAGTATGGAAAAACACCGCATTGATATACAGGATGGTCTTTCTCTTCAAGAAAGGACTTACTCATGTCTAAACAAAACATTGGCGAAGTTTGGATTTAATACGATGCGTGGAAATAGTATCAAAGCGCTATTTTCTATAGGTGTTCTGTAAACTAAAAGTGGCGCTCCAAAATGTCTTCCAACGAACTCCCACGAGACCGGCAAACGGATTCAAATTTGAATAATTATCTCAACACAAACAATGTTCCCTCAGTCGTGAGAGGCGGGCGCTTGCTTTTTGCTTGTTCAAGTTAGGATTTCAAAGAGAAGCCATCATTTATTTCACATTTCTCATTTTCCGGCAAATAGATAGGCCTATATTATTTTTTAAAACCTCAGTTAATATACTCTAGGTCTGAACTACGTTAATCGATCGAGTAAAAGAGCACTTCTAGATCTGGACTGCAAAACGCTTTGTAAAGAGCACGAGAAACAAAGCGCAACGCACAAGCGAGTGACCCGTAATTCACACTCGCTATTTGGCAACGCTTTTAACTGAAAACCATGTTCTGCGGAAAATGATTTTGCCATCGTGATCTTACTATTGCGAATCTAACGAGTCAAATTGAAAATCTTGCCGCACAGGAATTTGTTGACAAAACGCTCTGCAAAGAGCGAGAAGAATAGGACATCACGTCTTTTAGAGACATTCGACGCACTTAAAATAACTTTAAAACGATCTAAACACTGTTAAAACGCGGTAGTTTGATAAAAATTTTCGGTCTTCGAGCCTCTTCAGTCGTCGCCATATTAAAGTTCTGTAAAGAGCGCGAGTAAAAAAGCGTAACGAACAAACGAGTGACCGGCGCATCGCGCTCGCTATTTGGCAACGCTTGTAACTGCAAACCATGTTCTGCGGAAAATGTTTTTGCCATCACGCTCTAACCATTGCGAATCTAAAGATTAAAAAAAATAGTAAAATCTTTGTTTACAAAATGCTTTGAAAATAAAGTGTCCTGGGTACGCTACTCCATGACTGGCATCACAAAGTGTCCTGGGCGGGTGGCACGCTACTCCATGACTGGCATCACAAAGTGTCCTGGGCGGGTGGCACGCTACTCCATGACTGGCATCACAAAGTGTCCCTGGGCGGGTGGCACGCTACTCCATGACTGGCATCACAAAGTGTCCTGGGCGGGTGGCACGCTACTCCATGACTGGCATCACAAAGTGTCCTGGGCGGGTGGCACGCTACTCCATGACTGGCATCACAAAGTGTCCTGGGCGGGTGGCACGCTACTCCATGACTGGCATCACAAAGTGTCCTGGGCGGGTGGCACGCTACTCCATGACTGGCATCACAAAGTGTCCTGGGCGGGTGGCACGCTACTCCATGACTGGCATCACAAAGTGTCCTGGGCGGGTGGCACGCTACTCCATGACTGGCATCACAAAGTGTCCTGGGCGGGTGGCACGCTACTCCATGACTGGCATCACAAAGTGTCCTGGGCGGGTGGCACGCTACTCCATGACTGGCATCACAAAGTGTCCTGGGCGGGTGGCACGCTACTCCATGACTGGCATCACAAAGTGTCCTGGGCGGGTGGCACGCTACTCCATGACTGGCATCACAAAGTGTCCTGGGCGGGTGGCACGCTACTCCATGACTGGCATCACAAAGTGTCCTGGGCGGGTGGCACGCTACTCCATGACTGGCATCACAAAGTGTCCTGGGCGGGTGGCACGCTACTCCATGACTGGCATCACAAAGTGTCCTGGGCGGGTGGCACGCTACTCCATGACTGGCATCACAAAGTGTCCTGGGCGGGTGGCACGCTACTCCATGACTGGCATCACAAAGTGTCCTGGGCGGGTGGCACGCTACTCCATGACTGGCATCACAAAGTGTCCTGGGCGGGTGGCACGCTACTCCATGACTGGCATCACAAAGTGTCCTGGGCGGGTGGCACGCTACTCCATGACTGGCATCACAAAGTGTCCTGGGCGGGTGGCACGCTACTCCATGACTGGCATCACAAAGTGTCCTGGGCGGGTGGCACGCTACTCCATGACTGGCATCACAAAGTGTCCTGGGCGGGTGGCACGCTACTCCATGACTGGCATCACAAAGTGTCCTGGGCGGGTGGCACGCTACTCCATGACTGGCATCACAAAGTGTCCTGGGCGGGTGGCACGCTACTCCATGACTGGCATCACAAAGTGTCCTGGGCGGGTGGCACGCTACTCCATGACTGGCATCACAAAGTGTCCTGGGCGGGTGGCACGCTACTCCATGACTGGCATCACAAAGTGTCCTGGGCGGGTGGCACGCTACTCCATGACTGGCATCACAAAGTGTCCTGGGCGGGTGGCACGCTACTCCATGACTGGCATCACAAAGTGTCCTGGGCGGGTGGCACGCTACTCCATGACTGGCATCACAAAGTGTCCTGGGCGGGTGGCACGCTACTCCATGACTGGCATCACAAAGTGTCATCGCCGAGAATGCCGCGACATATCCGGGACCTTACGGTCCAAAGCGCTAAATTTGAAAAGCTTCCGTCTGACAAAAGAGCCAAATTACAAAAAAAATTGGGGAAAATGGCGAAACAAGGTGTATGTTTTACTCCATAACAAAAAAACTAAGTACTTTGGCGGTTAGGTTCACCCTGGCGTTTTCAGAAGAGGTGTGAAGGAATCATTTAAGACTCTTTTTATTTCCCTGAGATTTGGACAACCACTATCGAATCGTGTTCTAAAAAACACCGCATTGATATACAGGATGGTCTTTCTCTTCAAGAAAGGACTTACTAACTAAGGTTCACCCTGGAAATGTTAGCCTCATGTCTAAACAAAACATTGGCGAAGTTTGGATTTAATACGATGCGTGGAAATAGTATCAAAGCGCTATTTTCTATAGGTGTTCTGTAAACTAAAAGTGGCGCTCCAAAATATCTTCCAACGAACTCCCACGAGACCGGCAAACGGATTCAAATTTGAATAATTATCTCAACACAAACAATGTTCCCTCAGTCGTGAGAGGCGGACGCTTGCTTTTTGCTTGTTCAAGTTAGGATTTCAAAGAGAAGCCATCATTTATTTCACATTTCTCATTGTCCGGCAAATAGAAAGACCTATATTATTTTTTAAAACCTCAGTTAAAATACTCTAGGTCTGAACTACGTTAATCGATCGAGTAAAAGAGCACGTCTAGATCTGGACTGCAAAACGCTTTGTAAAGAGCACGAGAAACAAAGCGCAACGCACAAGCGAGTGACCCGTAATTCACACTCGCTATTTGGCAACGCTTTTAACTGAAAACCATGTTCTGCGGAAAATGATTTTGCCATCGTGCTCTTACTATTGCGAATCTAACGAGTCAAATTGAAAATCTTGCCGCACAGGAATTTGTTGACAAAACGCTCTGCAAAGAGCGAGAAGAATAGGACATCACGTCTTTTAGAGACATTCGACGCACTTAAAATAACTTTAAAACGATCTAAACACTGTTAAAACGCGGTAGTTTGATAAAAAAATTATGTCTTCAAGCCTCTTCAGTCGTTCGCCATATTAAAGTTCCGTAAAGAGCGCGAATAAAAAAGCGTAACTAGCAAGCGAGTGACACGAGCATCGCGCATCGCGCTCGATATTTGGCAAAGCCTTTAACTGAAAACCATGTTCTGCGGAAAATGTTTTTGCCATGGTACTCTGACCATTGCGGATCTAACGAGTCAAAATGAAAATCTTGCCGCACACGAATTTGTTGAATAGACATTCGACGCACTTAAAATAACTTTAAAGGGATCTAAACACTGTTTTAACAGCGTTTTAAAAAACGCGGTAGTTTGATAAAAAATTTCGGTCTTCGAGCCTCTTCAGTCGTCCGCCATATTAAAGTTCTGCAAAGAGCGCGAGTAAAAAAGCGTAACGAACAAGCGAGTGACCGGCGCATCGCGCTCGCTATTTGGCAACGCTTGTAACTGAAAACCATGTTCTGCGGAAAATGTTTTTGCCATCGCGCTCTAACCTTTGCGAATCTAAAGATTCAAAAAAAAAAAATCTTACCGCACACGAATTTGTTTACAAAATGCTTTGAAAATAAAGTGTCCTGGGGGTTGGCACGGTACTCCATGACTGGCATCACAAAGTGTCCTGGGGGGTGGCACGGCACTCCATGACTGGCATCACAAAGTGTCCTGGGGTGTTGGCACGGTACTCCATGACTGGCATCACAAAGTGTCCTGGGGGGGTTGGCACGGCACTCCATGACTGGCATCACAAAGTGTCCTGGGGGGTTGGCACGGTACTCCATGACTGACATCACAAAGTGTTCGGGGGGGTGACACGGTACTCCATGACTGACATCACAAAGTGTCCTGGGGGTGGCACGCTACTCCATGACTGGCATCACAAAGTGTCCTGGGGGGTTGGCACGCTACTCCATGACTGGCATCACAAAGTGTCCTGGGGGGTTGGCACGCTACTCCATGACTGGCATCGCAAAGTGTCCTGGGCGGGTGTACGCTACCCCATGACTGGCATCACAAAGTGTCATCGCCGAGAATGCTGCGACATAACCGGGACCTTCTTACGGTCCAAAGCGCTAAATTTGAAAAGCTTCCGTCTGACAAAAGAGCTAAATTACAAAGAAAATTGGGGAAAATGGCGAAACAAGGTGTATGTTTTACTCCATAACAAAACAACTAAGTACTTTGGTGGTTAGGTTCACCCTTGGGTTTTCAGAATCATTTAAGACCCTTTTTATTTCCCTGAGATTTGGACAACTACTATCGATTCGTGTTCTAAAATTCGTTTTTTTTTCGCTGATTTCAGTATGGGAAAAACCCCGCATTGATATACAGGATGGTCTTTCTCTTCAAGAAAGGACTTGCTAACTAAGGTTCACCCTGGAAATGTTAGCCTCGTGTCTAAACAAAACATTGGCGAAGTTTGGATTTAATACGATGCGTGGAAATAGTATTCAAAGCGCTATTTTCTAGAAGGTGTTCCGGAAACTTAAAGTGGCGCTCCAAAATGTCTTCCAACGAACTCCCACGAGAACGGTAAACGGATTCAAATTTGAATAAAATCTCAACACAAACAATGTTCTCTCAGTCGTGAGAGGCTTTTTCAAGTTAGGATTTCAAAGAGAAGCCATCATTTATTTCACATTTCTCATTGTCCGGCAAATAGAAGGGCCTATATTATTTTTTAAAACCTTAGTTAATATACTACTTTAATCGATCGAGTAATAGAGCTCGTCAAGATATGGACTGCAAATTACTTTGTAAAGAGCACGAGAAACAAAGTGCAACGTACATGCGAGTGACCCGTGATTTACGCTCGCTATTTGGCAACGCTTTTAACTGAAAACCATGCTCTGCGGAAAACGTTTTTGCCATCGTACTCTGACCATTGCGAATCTAACGAGTCAAAATGAACTTCTTGCCGCACACGAATTTGTTGACAAAACGCTCTGTAAAGAGTACCCCATAGTCTTTCAAATTCCTGTCCAATCCAGTTACTAACAGTTCTTTCCCAAAATAAACACTGTGTTCGTCCAGGTTCTAGCCAAAATCGTCTTTCGCGGCGGTATTCCCCCAGAAGAAAGGGTAGAAGTTCCTGCCACCTCTTTCTTCGCTGTAATATAAGTCGAACTATTTCACTGAAGATTTGTTTTTCTGCTTCTTCTTTGTTTCATTAACAACGCCTGCGTTTTAGCTAACACAAAGCGAACTAGGGGCGCCATATCCGTGCCATTTTGTACGTTTTTAATTACCAGGGCTTTTTCTTCAGTCGGGTCAAAACTAAGGCCTGGCTACGAAGGTCCGACTGGTAAATGTGAACGCTCAATTCCTGGGACAATCTTGGATCGATCCGAGATCGATCTCATTTAGATCGATCTAAATGGCTAAGTGTGAACGGCCTCTAAGAGAACTACAGCTTTTCACAGCGAACAGTCACTCTGGATAACAGAGAATTCATATTTTCAGTGATCTTGAAACCCGGCGTGGGCGCAACGCGCTTTATTTTAAAGCCGCAACAACGAGGCGCAACGTGCTTTATCTCACTCTGATTATTCAGAGAACGGTACTCTGGAGTCAGAATGGGGAATGATCGGTTGCCTTTCTGAATGGGTACAGTAGGACCACCGCTATCTCATACTCTCGAGTATTATAATAGTCATTTTTATGAAAACAGAGCGAGTTTAAAAGTCAGCGACTCGGGTGATTGTCATACCTTTTAGGGGTTGAAATTCGTGGTTTCATGGTACCGCTGAGAGTGTTTGTATCAAAACTGACCACGTCACAGTTATTCTGATAACGTTTAGGGTATTATGCGTCACGCCTCAAAACCGTTTTCTGGTACTTTTTAGGTTACTGGTACTTTTCAGTTACCGAGTCTCCAGTTATGTTCTAGCCCAACATTCCAGCTACAGCACACTGACGAGGGCCAATAAGGCCGAAACAGCTGTCTGTGTCTGCTTTCTAGTTTTGAGCGCTGATCATGTCAGGTTTGGCCGGCAGTAGTGCTATTTCGAGAGAATGCCTTTCCACATTGTATAATAGCGTTCCGCCCAGGTGACGTCATATTTGGCAGCATTGCATTGTGGGATCGAAATGCGGACAAATATTTAAAAATGGCTGCCTCAGAAACACCAGTTTTTGCGATTCCTGTACATGTTGTGGATAATTGTCGAGTTGTACCCAAGAACAGTGCTTCGTAGCACCTGCTTTTTTCGTAGCTACCTGCGTAGTTCTTGAACGTTTGTACGCATTTCAATCCCATGATGCTGCTGCGCGCTAATTCTATTTTTAGAATCTGGGCGGAACGCTATTGATCGTCCTTGCAGTGGTCTGTTGCTTGTCACTGTATTTGATCCAATGTGACGCGATAGATCGTTCACGGTATCTGCAGTTTAGTTCACTTCTAAGGGGTTTCTTTCAAATTTTCCGACGATACTCGCGTAAATTTTATATGGGAGTTCACCCCCCCCCCCCCCCCCCCCCCCCCCCCCGAGGGCATCTTACCGACACTGCGTGGGTCGTACATTTGTGATGGAAGATTTCCGCTCATTTTCTCTTGTTCCAGTACATTTTAGGTCCGGGTCAAACGCCGTACTTCACGCGAGCCGAACCTAATTACAGTTAAGTTCGACTCAAATTAATTAAGGTCGCCTGGTGAGTCAAACGTCGAACGTGCACCACCCGTGAAGAACGGCTAGCCGTTCCAACCAAATGCCGAACTTCACATGAGCCGAACTCAATTAATTGAGTTCGGCTCATGTGAAGCTCGGCGTTTGACCCTAATCATTTTTTCTGGTCCTGCCGATGGGGGCTCATAAAGACAGCACCTTATTCAATATTACGTAGCAATAAGCACTGTTACCAATAAATATTATACCTGCTGATCAGTCATGATTTTCTCAATCGGTAAAAACAACGTATGTACGTTATTGTTAGTTGCTTGGTCTTTACAGGGATTTCTCTACAACTTGTACATCTTGACTACCATCCTCTTTTCAAGATATTTAATTAATCCTTTAATTCCAAAGAGTATCGAAAATTAAAATTCAAGAAAAATCCCAAATTTCATTTTGTAAAATATTGAAAACAAATGGTACCATGCAAAAGTACCGCTGACGAGGTTTCATTTGAATGGTCACACCATAGGATTTCGTTGACAGATTCAAAAGTTAGAACAAATGGTACCATGCAAAAGTACTGCTGAAGAGGTTTCATTTGAATGGTCACACCATAGGATTTCGTCCACAGACTCAAAAGTTAGAACTACATTACATATCTCCATGAATTGATTCTGGGAGTGAAAGGGTTATGGTCAATGGAAACTAGATCGATCGAGATAGAAGGGGATTCGAGATAACCGAGTTCGAGATAACCAATAGTAAATGAATCAAAAATTGTAAGCAAAACTGATATGCAAGGTAAATTACATACTGCTGTTCAAATACAAACAAAAAAGAAAGAAAAGAACTTTTGTAATATGTCTGAAATTTTTAAGACATCTTACACAGTTTCTTGGTAATACATCACACACAAAGAGATTTTGTCTTTTGAAAGCAATTCAATTCAGTTTTGTCTTACTCGTACATGTAACTATAGATATTTCTTTTACAAACAACTCATTAAAACAGCAATATTACATTTGATAGTACTTATATAATAGAAATTGACAAAAGAGCCTGAACGCTAAAATTTTTAATTTCTTTATTTAAATTTAAACTATTATTTTCAGGACCCCACTAAAAACACCTAGGTGATGTGAGCTGTCTGGAAAAATTAACGTCATCATTATAAAGGTTGCTTGTTATCAAGTGCAAAGAGACTATTCAAAAAGCGTTTGAAGGCACTGAACTCGGCAGTTCGTGTGCTACAACCAACACGGTAGGACTCTAAATTTGTCAGTAGTTGTCGCAGTATCCCTCATACGGTAAGTTTTAACTTTCTTTGTGTCTCGTTTCACACTCTTTCACCTTATGATTACAACACTGGGGAGTTAATGTTGTTAGTTTAATTGAGGATTTATCCCCGCGGGGATTTATCGGCCGGTTAAAACTACCTGTGAAATTACTGTTAATGTAAACTTCCAGTGTCGGTGATCACCTGTTGAAAGCGACCACTGAAATACTGAAATTTCCTCAGTTAGATCGCAATCAAGAGTCGACTCTTCTCACAAGCGACCACAGCTACACTCGATCTTTCTTTTTTAATAACGGAGCTCTGCGGGCCAAAGGCCCGCGCGTAGCCCCACACTCATAGAACCCATGCTCGTCATTTTTCATGGTCATGGCCAGCGGAATGTTTCGCGGGCGGCGTCTTTACATGTGTGTCCGAGCGTTGGGCAGGGCTAATTCGCGGGCGCGTATGACGCCAAGCTAACTATATAAGAATAAAGTGAAATGTAATAATTTGGTCAGAGAAAATTTACACTCCAACTGAATCCAAAATGCCTGACTGAATAGTTTGCAAAGTTTGTTGCAGATCGTTTTCCATTTTAAACTGATAGCACATTTAATTTGTATAGCAATAAGGAAATTGGTAGAACTTGAGTCCATTTTTCTTCCTTTTAGTTCAGCAATGTGATTTACTCAAATACTGTATCCTAAGAACAACGTAAAAACGTTTCAAGTCAGGCTTGGCTCAGCTCACCAAAAAAATAATGTTCAGTCCCAGCCTACCCGAGACAATCCTCCCCCCGAATTACCCCCGGGCGAGCTAACTTTTCACTTATTTCTTTGAAATATTCAACCAACCATTTCCACGAGGATCAACAACTCTTCTCGATAGCCCAGTGGCGGAGAATCCCATATAAATGTGATGAGAGTGATCGTCGATCGTATATTTTAGGGGTTAAAATTCGTCGTTTGGTATCGCTAAGGGTGTTTGAATCGCAAATGACTACTGTCAAAGTTATTCTCATACCTTTCACGGTATTAGCCAGGAAAACATACTGACAGGAATAACTTTTCAGAATGAATTGTTACATCTTAAGGGTAAAATTTAATTTGAGCCACACAGACAAAACGGTATTCTGGTACCTTTTAGAAGTTACTTTCAAAATTATCGACGATCACCCGATTAATTTTCTATGAAACTCCTCCCCGGGTTCGAGGGGCCAGACAAATTGGAACGGGGAGTGTCTGTAACCCCCAGCCGGCAGCCGGGACAACGTAACACTTTGGCTCGCCCACCCGAGGGAATTCACGGCGTGCCACGTATCCCCTTTCGCCACAGCCTACGTTAATATATATTACAGAAGAAAAATTTAAATCAGGAAAGCCCACAGCGATCGAATAAACGAAGGAGTTGAGAACAGTTTTGTTCAAGTTTAAATTAAAAACAACAATTGAAGTAAATAATTAATCAAAAAAGGGCCTTCAAGAACGGAGGCCACATTGCATTGAGTAAAAGAAAATATACTAATGAAGAAGGGAAACTGAGAATTTGAATAAAGAACGTCTTAGTTATTCAACCCACAACGCCAGAACAACGACAAAGTAAACTGTATATTGTGGCATCCTATTGCAACGTACACAAAACATTTTGCGGCCCTTCGGGTCAAGGTAGCGACTCCACTCATGTCCAATATAGACGCACGGATACAGTCTGTCAAACCCACGTTACGATCTGTACGGTTTACGGACTGTCAACGGACCGACTCGTCACTATTACAGTTTGTCAGACCGTACAGATCGTAACGTGGCTTTGACAGACTGTATCCGTGCGTCTATATTGGACAACACTCAGGTAGCGGGGAGGGAGAGAAGGGGAGGCGGACCTCTCCCCTAGATACCCTATTGGAAATATCTAGACTATAAATTTAGTCGCTCGATAGTAACTAAAATGAAGAAAGTAAAACCAAAATGAAGAAAACAAGGTCAAGAAGTGATATCATTGTAGAAACAAAGTTTTGGTTTATTACAAGATCATTGATATTGAAACTTACAATATTTCGGCTCTATTACAGAGTCATATTCATATAATGATATTTTACAAGAAGGCAACTGAAATGTCGTAGGTGATTAGGAGTGTTAACATTACGTAATATAACTAGAATTCTAGGTAATCCGAGAAACAGGTCTAATTCTCTAGAGGCTGTAAGTCCTTCGTTAATGCTAGGCTTGAGATTCTTGATGTAGAAAGCTTCAAGGAACGCTAATTGCGACCAATTGTAATTGAAAGCAATTATGTCATAGTTGTTGTGAACTGAATTAAGAATATGGTCTTTGAAACTAATACAGGGCAATGGATGGTCATTGAAACAATCAGGTAGTCCATGTAAGCTAACCAATTCATTAAAGCCATTGCAATTAACAAGATGGTGATACATAGGTTGTTCCGGCCTAGTGGCATGCTCACAGAGCCTGAAAGCTAAGGAGCGATCTGTTTTGCCAATATATTGTTGAGAACAACCAGGGCAAGGGAGTTTATAAACTACGTTCCTGGATCTAGATCCTTGTTGGAACAGAATTGCGAAAGTTTGGTGGTATCATAACGTACTATAAACTTAACCTTTTTACCAAGTAATCTATTAAGCTTCATTTGTTAACCAACACTTCACCTGTTTTGCCAGTGTAAGGCAATTAAAGCCAGATTGTTTTAACAACATTGTCTTCTATAAATTTGTTCAATTGTTTACAATTGTTGATGTTTTTCTTAAGACGGTTGAAAATAGATCGAAGAACTCTTACGCTAGCAAAACAAGTGAAGTGTTAGTCTACAAATGATTACTTTGCAGTTCACAACAACTATGAGATAATTGCTTCCAATTACAATTGGTCACAATTAGCACTTCCTTGAAGCTTTCTACATCAAGAATCGCAAGCTTAGCATTAACGAAGGACTTAAAGCCTCTAGAGAATGATTACTTTGCAGTTCACAACAACTATGAGATAATTGCTTCCAATTACAATTGGTCACAATTAGCACTTCCTTGAAGCTTTCTACATCAAGAATCGCAAGCTTAGCATTAACGAAGGACTTAAAGCCTCTAGAGAATTAGACCTGTTTCCCTGATTACCTAGAATTCTAGTTATATTACGTAATGTTAACACGCCTAATTACCTATATGATATTTAAGTTGCCCTCTTGTAAAATATCATTACATGACATGACTTTGTAATAGAGCCGAAATATTGTAAGTTTCCATATTAATTATTTTGTAATAAACCAAAACTTGGTTTTTACAATGATATCGCTTCTCGGCCTTGCTTTCTTCATTTTTTATTCAAAATTGTCAGATGGCTCTGGATTTCGACGGTAACAAGACACATCAACATCTAAAATAATCTATCAACTGATTTACTCTGGACAATTATGCGCCTACTGGCAGGAAGAGCAATGATGACGATACACGCTACATGGACAACTATTCCTTATCTGTGAACAAATTTAAATGCAACTTTATTGCATCAAACTCACGTTGCTAGCGATCCTTTAAAAAATGTTAATGTTCTTGATTCTATTTCAGCCAGCCAAGTCTGTGATCCACAGCGAAACCAAGATGCGTATCAAGGAAATTATTCCCTTAGTCATTTTGTTGACCGTCATCGAAGCGAAGACAGACCCGAACAAAGAGAACAAAGGTACATTTTAATGACGTCAAGAGATGATTAGATATGTAAGGGCTGACTAAATCAATGAAAAACACAAAAAAGAAGCGATTATTGTCGACAGAGCGATTTTCAAATGACGTCGACAGTAATTCACGTTTGCTTTGGTATTTACTACCAGGGCGCTATAGATATACCGTTATATCTTAATGGGAATCTCGGCTAGAAAACAGTTTTGTTTAAAATCGTAAGTTGGCGTTTGTGTAAGACTGGTTTAGAGCTTTGAAGTCGATAATTCTTTAAGTGGTTTGAATACTGGGCGTTTGGTTTCTGCCTTCCTTGCTTTTAAATTTCCCGCGCGCCGCCATGTTTTATTTTTGCAAAGATTGATGGGGGATTATGACGTCAGTGCGTTGTCCTGCGTTTTAAATATGTCTTCTAAATTCGTATATATGTTATGCTGTAAATTTTCAAAAACGCATAAAGTTTACATGAGTGGTTAGAAAAAATGCTGGGAACATATCTGAATAATTTTCGTTTTCTTCCTAGTGTTGTCCAAAGGCTTCTTGGCAAAATTTTACGAAGATACAGATAATGATTCGAAAGAGGGTGTTTGCAAGATATCATGTGAAAAGGTGAACAAGATGATAGAACGAATTGATGCAATGGACAAAAAACTGGATAAACTGCTCGCAAAGGATTGTAAAGGTAGATTAAACCTAAAAACGTTAACAGCAATTAAACTTATCATGTTCGCATGGATTAGCTTATAACGTGCATTTGCTTATACAACTTACTAAGATTAACTTGCGACATGCATTAGCTTACCAGTGGCGCAGCTAGGATTTTTCAAAGGGGGGAGGGGGGAAGGGGATGAGGGTCACACTGTGTCACACCCAGGGTACTTACCAGATTGTCATGTCGACACCCACGCTGTGTTTTACTAAAATTATCTCACAAGGAGGGGGGGGGGGGGGGCGTCACGGGCACCCCAGGACTCCACCCCCCTGGCTAAGCCCCTGCTTCCAACATAACTTATAGCTTACAACGTGCGTTAGGTTACAACACATGCAATATAATGTTGATGAGTCCTAACAAGGACGAAACAGCTGTCCATGGCTGCCACTGCCAGAGTGATATGGCTAAGCGCATGCGTAAGGTATTGGCCATACCGTGGAGATGTGTCATGTGACCTTTTGCATTCAGATGGTTTGTATACAATATCACACAACATGCATTAGCTTACAACATGCATTAGCTTACAACATGCATTAGCTTACAACATGCATTAGCTTATAAAGGCGCTGTTACACTAGGCAATATTTCGTGCAACTTGTCTCGCAACAACTAAAAACCGTGCGTTGCGATGCTGCGAGACAAGTTGCCTGGAGGGTGTTACACTAGGCAATGTTTCTTGCAATTTGTCTCGCCCGACGGTGAAAGGAGCAATTTCATTGGCTTAAGTCACAAAACGTTGCGACACAAGTTGCAGGAAACGTGTTACACTACGCAACGCTTGAAAAATTCGTTGCGGCGTGGCGAGAATCGTTGCGAAAAGTAGAACCGACTTCTACTTCTCGCAACGATTGCGGCAACAAAAAAATCGCGAGAAATGTTTGTTGCGGGGTATGTTACACTGGGCAATTTTTCATGCAACCTGTGTCGCAACAAAATTGCGAGACAAGTTGCACGAAACATTGCCTGGTGTAACAGCGCCTTAACACGCATTAGCTCACAATATGCATTAGCTTATAACATAGACCTCTTTCATAATGGCGGCCGATTTATTTATTCTTTTATATGTATGTTAATTAGCCTCACTGGCCTCGGTAACATGTGCAAAATGCAAAAGAATTTTTACTCTAAAATAAGGCCAGTGAGGCCAATTAGCATACATATAAAAGAATAAATAAATTGGCCGCCATTATGAAAGAGGTCTATATCTTAGCTTACAACATGCATTAGCTTATACAATTCATTAATAACCGATAAGGAAAATACAAAAGAAATGAAAATTTAGTGAAAAATTGTAATCCTGATACAGAACAGCTATGATATGCTAATGAATTAGTTACAACCACTGGTGAATGTGAACTGTAGTAAGGGTTGTAACTAACTAGCATTTCATTTTCATGTAGTCTAAAACGTTCGTGTCTGTGTTGTGTGATTGTAAATCTGATGCAACACGGCCACTCATTTTAGAAACACTACTTACAAATTGCATAAGTTTACAACATAACTTACTGCGTACAATATACATTAGGTAACAACATACCTAGCTTACAACAAACAACATGCGTTAGCTTGCAACATACAACTTACAGGCATTTGCTTAAAACATGCTTTCACTAACTTGGAAGGCCCTCCCGACAAGTATGCATTGCACACCAAGTTTCTGTTAGTTATAGTTTCAAAATTAAAAAAAAAAGATTACAAATCATAACATTCATGTCATGTTATGTCATGTCAGGGGCCAGAATATCTACCATCTCTTTATTTACTAATTATGATTTCATTTGTCTACAACTGCATGCAACGTTCTTAATTTCTGTCACTGCTCCTGGATTCTAGTCAACATTTTATAAAGTGTGACTTTAAATATTTGTTTTTTAGCTTGCTCCACTTCACCTTGTTTGAATAATGGCGTATGCACTGATCTTGTGAACGGATACAACTGTACATGTCCGGCAGGATTCGAAGGAAGTCGCTGCGAAAGAGGTAAGAAATTATTGTTTTCGTTTTTCTTCTTCCACCAAATTTAATCAACACTGTTGGTAGCTAAATGTCCTTCAATCCCCACTGTAGAAGGCAAATCTTCCAGTATTAGCACTGGAACAATAAAAAGGCAGGAGGATGACGATGAAAGGAAATCATCACATGACAAAACCACCTACCAGCTACTCCTAAAAGAAAGTAGACAGTCAGTAGACGAAATAAAAAGAAAATGAACGTGGATATCAGGGCTTTAAAAGTATACCTCTTCCTGGAAAGACTCCCATAGTAAAGCTAGGATACATGTTGAAAAATCCGCGAAACATCAGTAAATCGCGTTCATAATCTCCTCTTTTTCGAGTGTTCCCAATCTATCTTTCTTTGCATTCGGAACGGGTAAAAGGCCGCACTGGTCAGCGAAATAACCATGCAATAAAAATTTACAGCCGATGGAAAGAAGGAAGGAAGGAAGGAAATTAAGGAAGAAGTGAAAATTTGCATTTTTGCCCCCGTCTGCTATAATATAACTCGTTCATTACGCTTTGCGCTCATGAGTTAAAAACCATTGCCTAGAACCTGATCAGTGCGTGCTGTAATCAATTATTTTTTTGTAGATATAAATGAGTGCTCCAGTTCCCCTTGTTTGAATAATGCCGTATGCACTGATCTTGTGAATGGATACAACTGTACATGTCCGGCAGGATTCGAAGGAAGTCGCTGCGAAAAAGGTCAGCATTTTCTTTTAAGTAATGATCCGCATAAGAAGGCAAGTGCTGAACGGCAATGCACGATGGAATGTCAATTTTTTTCATTGATACAATTAGTGATCTCATTGGCCTAGACTCAAAGACCGCTAAAAAGTTAAGGTTCGAGGTGTGCATTTTGTCTGATTTTTTTAAGGTTTCAAGTAGTTTGACACCCAATCGCACAACATGCAATTTTCATAAGAAATTTTATTTGGGGAACTTCATCAAAGAAGAAAAATTATTAGCTATTCTGATTGGTTAAGCACGAACACATACTGATAGGAGGCTATGATTTTCATTTTTTTGACACGCGAGTCCATAGAATATTGCCCAGACCAAAAAGCATTGCGTAGAACCTAGTCAGTGCGTGCTGTAATCAATTGTTTTTTTTTGTAGATACAAATGAGTGCTCCAGCTCCCCTTGTTTGAATAATGGTGTATGCACTGATCTTGTGAACGGATACAACTGTACATGTCCAGCAGGATTCGAAGGAAGTCGCTGCGAAAAAGGTCAGGATTTTCGTTTTACTTTTTTCTAAACTTTACGAAAGGAGATGAAACAAATATCAAAACAACAAAATGCTAATTTTGTCATCTGCAGAAGCAATAAATAAAAACCTTGTCACAAAATCGTGAATCGCGATAGGTAATCCAGCGTTAATTGTTCCAGCAGCCATAAAACCATGC
This sequence comes from Cladopsammia gracilis, assembly GCA_022457155.1. Taxonomy (NCBI): domain Eukaryota; kingdom Metazoa; phylum Cnidaria; class Anthozoa; order Scleractinia; family Dendrophylliidae; genus Cladopsammia; species Cladopsammia gracilis. The sequence goes on from JAJGOT010000032.1 coordinate 2,496,973, forward strand.
ATGGAAAAGGAAACCTTCATAACTTTAATTTTTGTTACAGGAAGTTCGTTCAAGATGGAATCGAGGATATTAGCAGTTAACAAGTCATATGAAAGTGAACTGCAGAAGCTTCTCGCACCTGCTGTTGGAGATAAACAGAATTGGATGCTGTGTTACCGCCGTTCCCGTGACGATAACTTGTCTGGCCATACCAAAGCTTTCCACTCCAAGTGTGATGGGAAGCGTAACACTGTCATTATAGTCCAAGTGGGAGACTACGTGTTTGGAGGATACACTGACGTTGCTTGGGGTAATAATTTGTCATAGTTTGCAAACCTCTACTGTCGAACGGGAAATGGTGGGGATTCTCTATTTAGGTTTTTGCAGCCCCAAAAGTTATAAAAAATGGCTAACGGAGTGTTTCCTTCCAGTCTGAAATATACACCTTATTCCAAAATGACGACCATTTAATTATTATTTTATATCCATGTAAATTAGCCCTCTTGGCCTCGTCAGCATATGCAAAATACAAAAGAATTTTCAAGCGAAAATAAGGCCCTGCTGAGAGGGCTTATTAAACACGGACCCAAGCTATAAAAGGAACCTTGGCCTGGCCAAGCCGCCAGTCATTTCACACTCGACACCGAACTGTCAAACATCACGTGCATCCTCGCGCCAATGGAGAACCGTTACCGGCGCGAAATTAAAATTTGGCAAGCTAAAATATTATGTTCATGCCAAAAGGCGCATAAATTCAAATGATGTTTTTAGTTTTATTTTCGTGAAAGATAGACCTATTTTGGGAGGCAACGGTCTTCCTCCGTTTTGCTCGCAGTGTCAGCCATCTTTGATTAGCCGTTGAAGCAGTGGTGTGACAAAGAAAAGGGGGCGGAGCTATCCCTTTGAAAGCGCGGGTCCTTGTTTAACATGTATATAAAAGAATGATAAATTGGTCGCCATTTTGGAATAAGGTGTATGGTGTAGATTTTTGTCATTTTGGCTTGAACAACGAGAAAACAGGTAAGAGTTTCAAGAAACAGGTAACATCCCCCCTCCCCCCCCCCCCCCCCCCCCACCGCCTACTCAAACATTCGGAATATCCCTTTCTTTTTAATAAGTGCACCCTCGGTGAATTATTTAATCAGATCAGTGTTTGCAGTCGACATTGCACCATGCATCAACGAGTGCACCGCTTAATGGCTTTACCGACGTAACAGTTGAAAATGTACGGTACGATTTAAAGGGTTACAAAATCATAAAGCCCTAAGAGCCATCTCGTGAATAAGGAACAACGTAAGGTTAATTTTACTTGTTCTTGATGTTTTGTAATTAAGTTTCAAACTTTTGTTAATCCTTAACTTGACTGTTAGCAGTGTCACTGCGGTAAAGTGACATAAACAAGGGGCACCCAACGAATCTGTTCCTCACTTTATCTGTTCCCCAGCGGAATTCTTGCTGGCTGGCAAAATATTATGTATATTTTTTTAAATTACCATTTTTGCGCTGGTTGACTTGAGATAGGATTCGCAAGAATAAGCTGTGCTGGCTAACTTGAGCAGATCGAAAAGAGACTGATATTATTTATGGGTTTTGTGTGGAGAAGTTTGATGTTGGTTACTTTGAGGTTTACAAGAGTTCAGCTTCGTAACAAATTTAAGCAGTACTTAGAGACACCCGAACAGGTTTAAGTTCGAGACGGCAGTACATGTACAAAATAAACGAAAAAGCTTGCCATTAATGTTTCCAAGCTCCTTTTGGTAACTTATTATCATTGTATTTTTTTTGTTTATTCATTTTTTCAATTGCTGGCTGGGAAACAGACGCTTTTTTATCCAGCTGGCTGGGAATTCCTCTATGACCTCTATGCGTTATGCTGGGAAAAAGGAACAGATATGTTTTTACCAGCAACCTAGAAGAACACCTGGAAATGCTTTTATATCATTTATTTTAATATATTTGAGTAGAATTATGTATTTTACCAAAGATTGTTCGTTGGGTGCCCCTGACATAAAGATGCACTGTGTGAAACGAGACTTGACGTAAAACACTGGGAAATTACCAACAAAGGTTTACAGCCGAGGGAGCGAGCGATGTGTAATTCACTGGGAAATTAAAAATGTTTACGGATGATGGAAGGAACGGAAAATTTGCATATCTGTCTTATTCTGTATCTCGTTCACTTCCCGCTTCGCGCATTCACGAGATAAAAATGATATGACACGACTGCAATGCACTGAACGAAATAAGTCGAGAGTGCTAAAGCAGCCCGAAATCGAGTTTAGCTGTTTCCGCGATTTATAAAAGAGCAATCGCGACATGATTATGTTTTGTTTTCTATTTTGCAGCTCTACCACCACCAAATCGCGGGACTAACTATGGTGCCACTCGTAACGCGTTCGTTTTTTCCCTTCGCAACAAGGAAGGACTGCAACCGTTTAAGAGCATGGTGTCGCCAGGGGTCCAACGGTTTGCGATTTTGAGTACGTCAAAATACGATGGTCCGCAATTTGGTGGCGCGACCGACCTCTCCTTGTTAAGTTACTGGGATAAACATCAAACGGGAAAGAGTTCACATTCCAAGCTAGGCCAATACTACAGACTCCCAAGCAACGTTCAAAATGCTATAGGCAGTAGGTACTTGTACCTGGCTGGGACATTCCGCTTCGAGCCTGACGAGGTTGAGGCGTTTTATCTTGGATGAGTAGCCATGTTATTACCACAAACAGCCGACATCAGCTAAGTCCACATTTAAAACGGGTCTAACTCTGTTACTTTCTAAATTTTAAGGTGATAAAAAATCTGTGTGATCCAGTATAAACCATTTGATTTTGGGGCTTGAAAAAGAGATTTCAGATTTATGTAATGCAAAGGTTGAAAAAACATGAATAAATGTTCTTTCCAGTTGTGCAAGATTATTGTCGACTTATGTCCTTATTTACCCATCAGCGTTCTCCCTACCCACCTACCTTCCTACCCTCTTCACCCTAACAAGCGAACCTGCGGTAAAAAAGGGCAAAGCCCCACACCGAATCTAATGCAAATGGCAAAGAACAATAGATTTTGCTCATTTGTATGAGTTGGACAGTTCAGCCGCCTTTTATATCGCGGGTTGGACTTTAAGATGGCACATGAAGGCACTCTTATTTCCACATTCTCCTTACCCCCCCCCCCCCCCCCCCCCCAACCAGCTCACTCCCTGAAATCGTGAAAAAAAAAATCAAATACAGCATTTGGGTCACCAATACTTTTGACACCGCCCTCCCCCTTCCCCCTTCCCCCTACGGGAACAATGACACCTGATATGGCTTCAAGAATCTTGCATATATTTTGTAAATACACTAACAGAACTTTGTATTCAAACAAATTTTGCTTTTTATATTTTATATAATATACACTGTATATACCCTGTCTTTCATGAAAGCATAATGCTCATTTCCTTGTTTGAATATTTCCGAGATATGGAAATATTTTGGCTATTTTCAATCCCCAATAAAAATTCGAAATCCAGCAAGTGCACTCCGGGTTGTCACAGCATATTTTGGTGCTCATCTGTCAACTTAAAATTATTACTCCAAAACTTGATTATTTCATATTTTTCTAAATTTAACAAATTCCTCTCACCCACAGCCAAAAATCAACAAAAGGTTAGCAATAACATCAAACAAATTTGAGCATTTGAGATTACTGGAAATGTTGATGAGAATTGAGAATATTTCATAAAAACCGTTCTAGCGTAGGAGGCTACCGCTTTACAATCTAACAATAATAAATAATGATGGTAAATGTTAAGCTTGGTAAAGAAATGATTTCATCATGTCAATCTTAATTTATCACCACACATGACACATTTGACATATTTGCTGATCCTAGCAGTACACAGGACGCATGTCATACAATAGAGCTAAACATTTATCGTCTTTCTTTCTTTATCATCTCACATGACACTTTTGACATTGCTGATCCTAGCAGTACGCAGGACGCATGTCATACGAAAGAGTTTCACATTTACCATCATTATTTTTTTTTATCACCTCACATGATGCTTTCGACATTGTTGATCCTAGCAGTACACAGGACGCATGTCATACAATAGAGTTTAACATTTACCATCATTCTTTATTTATCACCTCACATGACACTTTCGACATTGCTGATCCTAGCAGTACACAGGACGCATGTCATACAATAGAGTTTGACATTTACCATCTTTCTTTATTTATCATCTCACATGACGCTTTCGACATTGCTGATCCTAGCAGTACACAGGACGCATGTCATACAATAGAGTTTAACATTTACCATCTTTCTTTATTTATCACCTCACATGAGGCTTTCGACATTGCTGATCCTAGCAGTACGCAGGACGCATGTCATACAATAGAGTTTAACATTTACCATCTTTCTTTATTTATCACCTCACATGACGCTTTCAACATTCCTGATCCTAGCAGTACACAGGACACATGTCATACAATAGAGCTTAACATTTACCATCTTTCTTTATTTATCACCTCACGTAACGCTTTCAACATTGCTGATCCTAGCAGTACACAGGGTGCATGTCATACAATAGAGTTTAACATTTACCATCTTTCTTTATTTATCACCTCACGTAACGCTTTCAACATTGCTGATCCTAGCAGTACACAGGATGCATGTCATACAATAGAGTTTAACATTTACCATCTTTCTTTATTTATCACCTCACATGACGCTTTCGACATTGCTGATCCTAGCAGTACACAGGACGCATGTCATACAATAGAGTTTAACATTTACCATCTTTCTTTATTTATCACCTCACATGAGGCTTTCGACATTGCTGATCCTAGCAGTACGCAGGACGCATGTCATACAATAGAGTTTAACATTTACCATCTTTCTTTATTTATCACCTCACATGACGCTTTCAACATTCCTGATCCTAGCAGTACACAGGACACATGTCATACAATAGAGTTTAACATTTACCATCTTTCTTTATTTATCACCACACATGACGCTTTCGACATTGCTGATCCTAGCAGTACACAGGACGCATGTCATACAATATAGCTTAACATTTACCATCTTTCTTTATTTATCACCTCACATGACGCTTTCGACATTGCTGATCCTAGCAGTACACAGGACGCATGTCATACAATAGAGTTTAACATTTACCATCTTTCTTTATTTATCACCACATGACGCTTTGGACATTGCTGATCCTAGCAGTACACAGGACGCATGTCATACAATAGAGCTTAACATTTACCATCTTTCTTTATTTATCATCTCACATGACGCTTTTGACATTGCTGATCCTAGCAGTACGCAGCACACGTCATACATGAACCTAGTATATGGCTTAGCTCACCATGAGTCTCTCGTAGCTCAGTGGTTAGAGCATCTGACCGTTGTGTGGAAGGTCATAGGTTCAAATTCTGTTAGGGACTAAGAATTTTTTCTTTGTTCCATGCTAGTGACATGATAAACATTTCAACTTTCCCATCTAACAATAATGTTAGTAACAGTCAGCCCGAGGGGAGGGGTGGGGCGGAAGTCCCATATGAAATTGACTGGGGTGATTGACGGAAATTTTTAAAGGAACTCCTACAAGGTACCAGAAACCCATTTTGAGGGTGTAGCTCACATTAATTTTTACCCCAATTCTTTCTGAAACAGTTGTTCCTATCAGCATATTTTTCTTCTCAGAGGATGACATTGTGCACACTGCCAAAGACTGAGCCAGTTGAGAAGCCTGACAGTCGACTGTTCTTTAGCGGACCGATGATGATGATGATGATGATGATGAATATTCTAAAGAAATCAGAATAAGTCTGACAGTGGTCATGTACAATAATCATCCCATCAATTTTATATGGGAGTCCCCCCAAGGGCAGTTACCTTACTATGATGGTTACTTCGAAAGCTAGAACCAAATGAGACAATGGGAGGACCTTTGTTTACGATTTTGTCTTTATTAGCAGACATTAGCATAAATGACTACACATAAAATGACCTCCATGACCTGAAAGAGCCTAGCAAACTTTGTACACTCGGATAATTGAGCGTGATATATTTAACAAATTTACACCGGTTTTCCGTTGTGTGGACTCTTATTTACCACGATTTACGTCATCACATGGTCAAAATGTTGACTCACGAGGCGCAGCCGAGTGAGTCAGCAACAAATTTTGACCATGTGATGACGTAAATCGTGGTAAATAAGAGTCCACACCACGGAAAACTGGTGGAAATCTGTTTTTTACCACAATATTTGAAGAAATAATACGAGGAAAAATCGAAGTTTCGTTACAAAACGTGACTGCTAAGAAAGCGCGAGCGTTGTCTATAACTTCCTCGCAATCTGATTGGTTTATTTTTTCAAGCGCGCGCTTTTATAGGCATTGCGTGATGTTAGCGTCAGCACCGTTGTCTGTACTCTCATTTACCACCCGCATCGGCCAATCAGATTGCGAGTTAAGCGGCAATTGTGGTAAAATAAATAATTTTCGAGAAATGAAACTTAAAAGCATCAAGATTTTACAAATATATGGCTTCTTGCTATTAAATACGGTACACAGGTACAAGCTGACTTTCTTCTTCAATCAAGTTAAAGCCCAAAGTTTAAAGAATAATAAATGAAATATCCTGTCAATGTGGAAATCCCACTTGCATAGCAAACATACGTGGTTTCTGAAAAGTCCAGCCCATGTTATTCTGACAATTACTTATTATTTACAGCCTGTGTTAATCACTCAATGTTAAAAAATACAAGTTTTCAAAAACCAGATTTCAGAACTAAATTTTCAAAGTGCTTTTTAAATAAGCACACTAGCAGTACTCAGTTTCCCCAAACTTTATCTGACAAAGCAAACTTGCTTTGTGCTGAAAACCCCACACACTAGAACCCAGACTCCCAGCCGTGTGTAAGAAAAAAGTTTTCTGCTTCTTTCGTTCCTCAGCCAGCAGAAAACCACACTTATCAAACAAAAAATCTCGCAGTCCTAGAACTATATTGCGTGCTGATTTACAATATTTAAATGTAATAACAAATACACAGGGCTTAATTGTTCAAAACAGGATTAAGTTACAAGTGATGTCTCTGGTCCAACACAAAGCACATGGAGAAGCTGCAGGAGCACTGTCTGTGTAATCTAGGATTATAGTTAATTTTCAACCCAGTTTGTTATTATTTTTATCTGCCAACTCTAACCAATTTCTACCAATCGAAAAATCTACGAGTGGAAATAAAAATAGAATCAACTGACTTTTAAACAATTTGGGTGATGAAATTTGTTACAAGTCTTAAGAGTTTCTTCAAGAACATACTTTTAGGTGAGCACTGGGGGTAGGTAAAGCACACAGGGGCCACAGGCAGCCCATGTAACTAACCCAAAGCATTATGTTTTCAGCTACCCATTTATACAGCTGGGTGGAGAGTGTAGTAAAGTTTCTTGTCTAAGGAAACACCACAGCTGCGGCTGTTTGAAAGTCTGACACACTTAATGTAGCAGCACACCAACACACAGATCAGTACTAGCCTAATATAAAAACCAATTTACATTTTTCACAACAATGTGAAGCCAAGAAACACCTTAAAGAATAAGGCTATTACAGCTTGTTTGCCCAAAACTGCAAAAAAATTAAGTTCTAATTATTATTAAAACATAAATTACATGTATAAGCAAAGATCATCTCAAAATTTTCCAAGTATCGTACATGTATCTGGTCTTTTGCTATTTTGCCTGAAACTGCAACTATGTTAAGTTCTATTTATCAAAACATAAATAACATATACTAGCGGAGATCACCTCTATATTTTCCTATCTGGTCTTTTAGTTTGTGTCACTTCCCTTGGCAGTGCTTTTAATGGATGAAACTTGCTGCTTCCCTCTTCCCCTGCATCACTTTCATCTTCTTCATCACACAAGTGCACCACTATACTTGGTGCATCTTCTGCTGAGGTGTGCAGTTGGTAGGGTTTTGAAGTGTCCAAGCTAGCTACTGCAGTCAGCAGATCATAGTTGATAACTGGGTGTGATTCTAGACTCTGTTCCCAGCCGACAGGAGGGGACGCAGGAGGAGATATAAGGAATTGTTTTGTTAGTGGTGGTGGCTTGAGGCTGGAGTTGTTGTTAAGGGATGAATGTCTCTGTGAAACAAATGACAACATCATTGTGAGATACAGTGTCATAAAGGCAGCATCTAAGTTGATAAATTTATTTTAATAATATTCATTACTTATATTGCGCTTTTTCGATAAAATAATCAAAAGCGAATTACAATTAATATGATAAAATCTTATAATAAAGAAAGATGGTAAATTTTTCTTTTAAGTAAGCTCGGTAATAAAATGAGCAAGATTAATAATTATTATTTTACTAACTTTCGATATTTATCACCTCACATGATCCTAGCAATATGCAGGATGCATGTCATAATTATATGAACCTAATATATCGGCTAGCTTGTCAAGATTCTCTTGTAGCTCAGTGCTTAGAGTATCTAACCGGTCATGGGTTTGATTCCTGTCTGGGACTCATGCTCATGACACAATAAACTGTACATCTTTCAGAGTGTCTAAGTTGTAGGAAGGTTTGCCAGTGGAAAAAATAATAAAAAAGCTTTGGGCAAGAAAGCAATAAAAAAAGCACTCTATTGTCAAAATAATGAATTCCAACAAAAATATTGTTTCAAATCCTGCCTTTTCCAAAAAAAAATAAAAACTACAGTAAACTTTTATCCCTATAAGCTACATTAAATTTTATTTCTTACTAATAAAAGAATAATACTGTGGAACCAGATTTATTTTTTTTTAAATTTACATTATGAACAATATAATTGTATCATTCCAGAAAATATTCATACCCTCCCCCCTCACAAAAGTTTTTTTTTTTGGTTTGACAACCCAAATCCACCCACACCCCCACCTTTCTGGAAATTCATGTTTACCCCTGGGAATTTCCAGTGAAGTTCCTTGGGGTGGTTACGGATATTTCCTTGAACCGTACAATTTAATAAAAGAACAAATCACCTGAACAAGAAAGACACCAAGTTCATAACCCAGAAAAAGTTGTCCATGTAGATCTTTCTTAGCTTCCTTTGCATTCTCTTCGTCGTGAAATGTAACCCTTACTCTGTGAAAACTCTTCAAGTAGATAAAGCTTCTGTCACTTTCACTTCCATAAGGGGAGAACAGCTTTTCAAATAATTCCTGGAAAGAGAAAAATACAGTTGAATTTAAGGCAGTGTTCTCACCAGGATTTTGCCTTGGGGAGTCGCAGGGCCCCCTCTGCTGAAAAATAGGGGCCCTGTAAGAATATTAGAGGGAAAAAGTCAATCCAAAAGGTCTGTTACATGAAGTACCTACCTGATCCAACATGGCGGACAAGATGTTTACGATTTGATAGCGATGCTTACGCAAACCTTCACCACGTACGTGTGACCAACGAGGGTAAAGGCAATAAAATTAAAGGCTTTAAATTTTTTGATAAATGTTTTTATTTATTTGAACAAGCAAAATGCTAGGGTGTTTGATTGACCATTAAACTACTCATAAACATTCAAAAGTCCGTTTGACTCGAAGCTTGCCCCTGTGCCCTAACGGGTGCATCTTATTGGCTTTTGGTGCGCCATCTCAATTTTTTTTGCGGGAATCCCGCAAGGTCGCGGCTTGGTGAGAACACTGTTAAGGTGCTGTGGTGACCACTCTCTCTCTCCTCAGTGACCACCCTCATGAAATCCTGTATAAATTGTCAGTAAGACCATGTACTAAATAAAAGCTCCCGTAAGAACCGCAACCACATTTGGGATTTACAGAGTGGGCTTTTTAGGTGGTTTAAAATAGCTCCCAGCATTTTGTATCACTTACACTTTGATGGATCAACATCATACCAGGGATGGAAATAAGGGAAAACAGATTGATAGGTGATTAATGCGTGGGTGTAAATGATCATGACTCCCCCCTCCCCCCAAGCCGGGGAGGTGCTCAGCATTGGTTTCCACCCAGTACCCCTAATCATGCTTTTAATTCCACAACCTCAAATGTCAATTTTGAAACCCCTCTCAACTGGATGAGTATCTGCAGTACAAGTTGCACAGAAGTTTTAGTCACGTACGCCAGAGTTGTTCGAAGACGCCGCCATTACCATTATGGATAACTTCGAGGACTTTATCAACAATCAACGTCTTGATTTAATAGAAAACCTGAAGGAAATGGAAACTCAGCTACTAGAAACATTAGAAAGTTTGCCAGCCAATGGCTCCCAAGATCTCTCGTCTGTCTTCGACTGCTATCTTTCATTGGAGGCAAATACCATGAACATGCTGGTGAAACTGCATGAATTTGAGGAGAAACTGAATTTGGGACATTGACTGACTGCATTTTTCCATTTGCAACAGCTCTTTTAAGAGCCATGTGCAACACCCATAAAAGCTCTGTCCAATGTCCAGATAAGATTTGATTTGATTCTTGTGAAATTTTATTATTTTATTTCATTTTTGGCTGGCAAATTTGATCGGTAATTACCGATCCCCGGCCATTATTTCCATCCCTGCATACTTTGATTCTTTATGAGTTGATGCTACAATAACGGTTTTAAAATAATGCCCAGTCATTGTTGAAAAAGTATATGTCACTGTCATGATGTAACAGGTTACCATGGTAACAGTAAAACCTGTTAAAGACACCCTTAACTTAAAAGCCAGCTTGGTGTTTTAAGACAACTGTTTCCAATGCAAACATGCATTTTGTCTCAGTGTTTCCTTAAAACTACGGCAAACTTCGCCTTGCAAACAGGCACCAAAGGGTGCGTTCAATTGAACATAATATTTATTCCAAAATAAGATTAGAATCTGCAGAATGGTCACAAAAAAATCATATTAATTTTTTTCTCATTTGGGAACCACTGGGAAACTAAACATCTCCTAAAACCACATTTTAAGCCATTTTGCCAGATTTTTGTTGCAAGGGTGCCAGAACAAACAATAATAATATTATTCTCAGAACTGTTCTATTCATTCTTATTCCGGAATAAAATTATTCCAAACAAGCCCTACATGAGATAAAGGAACCAGGACTGTTTCTGTAGTTGCAGAACACATTTTATTATATAAACACCAATGAAATACCAGGTGAGCTTTCGCGCGTAAACATCATATCTTCACACGTGAGTATAACATGTTATCTTTGCACGTGAAAAGATCACCATTGCTATGGTTACATAATAAATCACACCTTTTGCAATGGCGCCTTTGTCACAGTAGTCTCGACACAATTTCAGAATGGCTGACGAACCTAACTGGAATCTAAATATTCTCGATTATCGACGATAATTCTAAATGCAGACAGATTTATTGATGTGTCCGATGATGATGTTGACAAGCTTATTGCTCAACAAGAGAACGAAAATACGAAGAAAAAGACCATGTATGACCTCAACATTGTTCTAAAATTTCTTCGTGAGATTCGGAAAGAAGAGAGAGAATTAGAGAAAATCCCACCGGAGGAGCTGAATGTATACATCAGTGAGTTCATTATTGCAGCTAGAACGAAGAAAGGTGAACAATATGAGCCGTCTTCTCTCGGAGGAATCTTATCAAGCGTTAACCGTTGTCTTACAAGGCGGAATATAGGAAAAGGCTATTCATTGATTCCGAATTTACGAGATTGAGAGACACATTGAAAGCAAAGCAAAAAGAAATGAAAAAACAAGGTTTGATTTCATTGGTGTTTATATAATAAACAGAACATTACATGGCTGCTTGAAGTTACGAAATTTCTCTTCTCGTGTTGACAAATATTTCACGAGTGAGCTGCGCTCACTCGTGAAATATTTGTCAACACTCGAAGAGAAATTTGGTATCCTCGCACGGCCATGTAATATCCTCTATGTCTTTTAACGAGGTACACCGTCCTGCATTGTTGTATTCTTGGTTTTCACCTGACATCATAAAAAATAAAAAATCTAAACCATACATCCTACAAAGCTGTTTCTCAAAAGTTCACGTTCAAGTTCATCAACATTGATACATGTACACTGTAAGTGTGAAGACTGGAGGCTGCTGACAATGGAACTGCTGAAGGACTTTACTTTTTTTTAGGCCAATGGCCAAGGTTGTAACATACAAATGCTAGACTTCTCATGATAGAGAATATGACATTAATGGGGCGTTTACAAATCCAACCAGTGAATGCAAACTAAGCTATCGACCGGATGAGGTTGATGGTACTACAATAGGGAGCTATAGATGAAAAGCCCAGACAAGGGATACAAATGTACATTTATATGCCTAAGTTTGCGAGTCAAAGTACAGTTACAAAAGTACATGCCCCACGGGGCCTCAGAGCGTCATGCTCCAATAATTGCATTTTACATTTTTGTATTGTAAAACTTTCTTGAAAGTTATTTTTGCATTGTACACCACTGAAGTTGCTTACAAGATGATTTAATGGAACTTTTAGTGAACCCAATATTTTATGATGAGATTTTGAGTGTAATTAAGTGGGGCACCAAAATGGCCACCCCATATATTTCTTACTAAAAATGTCTAACATTTGTTTGCCTAACTCTTGAATGAAATGCTCTTGCGCTTTAAAGTTTGGCCCAGATGTGTAGTTTTAAACTCTCTCTCTCTAATTCTATTAACATTTTGGAATCTAAATCTGCTTTTTAATGCTTCTGAATTTAGATATGACTTACATGTAAGTGAAAACACCTAATATTTGTTTGGAATTAGTGTTATTAAATTGTTTTCTGTCTTTTTCATCATTTATGGACTGTGACCTACAAAAGGCACTGGAACTATCAAATAAATTGTAGTAAACCCTGGAATCTATTCTCTTAGCCTCACCAGAGTTATCATTTCATTTTCCGCTATGATGTAACCTGATCAAACATCATCAAAAGTACATAAAGTGATAAACAGCTAATCTTCAGTAATTCTACTCTGCTATGGAAAAGGAGCGTAGGTCATTAAGAATATTAAAATAGTTTGCATCAGAAAGAAAAGAGCTTAAAATATTTTAGTAGTTTTCTCTATAGAAGATTAAAAAAACTCTACCAAAATGCCAAGCAAATTAACTTTTTAGCTTTCATATCTTGAACTGATGTTTTGTTTAACCTTACATGTTTCCAAACACACATACACATCATTACATAACAAGAGGCTGCAAACAGCCTATACTAATGCGCATGTGTAAGGAAGTTTTATGATATCTTTTAAACATGATAAGATGTCCGACATACATACATACATAAACTTGTGGAGAAGAGTTACTCCTTTCATTAAGTCATCGTTCCTGCAAACCACATTGACTACTGTTGAATAATATTTTGTAAATGAAGGCTGTACCACACTGAAGCCAGTGATTCTTCGAAGTCTTATATATACCTAACGTGAACATTAGTTATGTAGGTAGGGTTGTAGGAGACGCTGTCGTGACACTTCAGTAACGCTGTTTTACCAGAAGTGGGAGTAGCCGGAAGTCACTAAACAGGAAGTTTATGAACCGGAAGTGCACAATTTAAAATATGCGTGAATAAATTTGCATGCAAAATCGTGACACCAAAAAAAACAAGAGGCTACACTGGTAGCCTGTACTCATGCGCATGCATAAGAAAGTTTTACGGTTTATTTCAAATGGGTCACGCACCCTTCCCCCTCAACGAATTTTGCGTGACACACTGAAGAACACATCAAGACACGTTTTCTGTACTCGCCGTGAATATTTAATTTATTGATTCCTGATCAAATCCACACTCGTCTAATATTTCCCAAACAGTGACTTCTTTCTGTTACATTTGAAAAGACTTCTTTTAAAAGCAATGAAATCAGTAAACGACTGGGCTATTTTTCAATTTTAGCAATTCTCAAAAACAGTATTACGCGACCGTCTGTAATGTAAGATTGCGCAACTGCACTCGCTTTGAATATTTAATTTATTGATTCCCGATGAAATACACACTTGTCTTTTATTTCCTAAACCATGAAAAGACTACTTTTAAAAGCAACGAAATCAGTAAACGACCGGGCTATTTTTTTTTAATTTTAGCGAGGCAACGTGTGTGAATGTGCAAAGCCATAAATGTACAAAGCTTTGCTACATGTATGTAGAATATGTGGAACAAAAAGCTGTACACAGCTTGAACTCGTGGCGTCTTAACCTATGGCAGTATTGATTTCCAAGTGTTTTGAGTGCTTTTACGGAGAAACATAGGCTTAAAAAGTCTAAAGTCTAAAAAGTAAGACCACACTACATTTACTGCATTCAGTAGCCGACACTTGAAACCACGATCGCTAACTGAAATGGCAAGTTATATAAAACACAAAACTTGCCGGAGCAAAAACCCCACAGCAATAAGCGGCGAACAGAATATCAAACGGTCCTACCCATCCATGAACGCCGTGCATTGTCTTGAAAATTTGCACGCTGTGATTCTTTCATTCGCTTTTCAAGTCAACACCGAAGAGATTTTCCGCCATCTAGAAATCAAGAGTGGATCACGAGGTCGCGTCTCAACCAATCAGACCAGCAGTTGAATTTAAAATATATATAGACGCTAAGACGCGTTGATTTTTCTGTACTCGCTTAAATATGTAATTTATTGATTCCCGATCAAATCCACACTCGTCTATTAATTCCCAAACCGTGAATTATTTCTGTTACATTTGAAAAGACTACTTTTAAAAGCAATGAAATCAGTAAAAATAGACATTAATATGGCACGCATTCCACAGTCCATAATCCACAGAAGTCCAGTCCCGAAGTCCAAATTTTTTAAAATCCGATATAACGACGCCGTTTTCACGTGTGTTTCTATTGTTCTTTCTTCAAAAAAGTCTTGAAATTACTCGCCACAGGCAGCGAGGACTACTCCGGCGCAGGCATTGTAGAGGATCGGCAGTAAAATGTGGAATCAATTGACAATATGCTTACGAGCGCGATGGATCGATGTTTGGCAATTTTGCCTCGGAAGAACTCTGATTAAAAATAGCTCTTATTTCTACAGAATCGCGACAAATTCGGCCTCAAGTTGTATGCTGTGTATAAAAGCAACGTTCACTTCGATGGGAGAAATACAGGACTGTCTTATGCACCAATAAGACCAAATTACGGAAAGCATATGTCATGCGCATGCGTAAGAAACATTTGTCATATATTTTAATGTACCATGAGAAAAGAAGCAATTTATACTTTAATATTTTAAACAAGATAAGAAGACGTCCGACATGGAGAAGAGTTACTCCTTTCATTCAGTCATCGTTCCAGCAAACCACGTTACTATTGAATGTTTTATAAATGAAGGCTGTACCACAATGAAGCCAGTCATTCTTGTGAGTTTAATATATACCTGACGTGAACATTACTAATGTGAGAAGGGTTGTAGGAGACGCTGTCGTGACACTTCAGTAACGATGTTTTGCCGGAAGTGAGAGTAGCCGGAAGTCTCTAAACCGGAAGTGCAAAGGGCAAAGCTATAAACCGGAAAGGCACAATTTAAAATATGTGTGCATAAATTTGCATGCAAAATCGTGACACAAAAAATAAGAAAAACAGAGGCCATTTTATAACTCATGCCGCTACGCGCATGAGTAATAATAATAATAATAAAAAGAAAAACGGAGCCCATTTCATAACTAATGCCGCTACGCGCATGAGTAACAAGGCTGGTCAGCTCTGATACAAGGCCGGGATACAAAAGCTGAATAACAACTCTTACGTGCTTAACTATATTTTTGTTTACGAAAAAACCCTATGTTATAACACTAATTATAAATCCATCACAAGGCAATAACAGCGAGCTTTGTTACTCAAAATAAAACAAACAACCAGCTTACCTTGGTGTTTTCATTGTCATAAACATCGTTGGGCACATTAGTAATAGACAAACTCCAAGCTAAATTTTCCTCTTCCCCACCGTCAATGAAATTCGGACATGATGTCTCCGCGTTTTCGATGAACGGCTTCATTATGAAGGCAACCAAATCACTCTCCGTACGAGAAACAGAATGTCTTAATGTAAAATCACACTCAATATGAGCTAATTGTGGAAATCGTTCGCATTTCAGCTGGATTTCACAAACAATTCGCCTGCAATGGCTCCAGTTGATTTTGACAAGTTCTCTTCTCGCAAGTCTCGGTGGGATATCAAGGGAAGAGAGAGCTTGGGAACGATGTTGCATTTCCACCGGTTTTACTCTTATTTACCATGCGCGATTTACGTCATCACATGGTCAAAATGTTGTGGACTCACGAGGGGAAGACCTGAGATAACAACGGTCTGGACCACCTCGGACACTTATTGAGAATTATATAACGTAATGTCGACACTTACAATTTTATTTTCAATAAATTTTTAAGTGTAAAAAAGAAAATCTAAAATCTCCACTCAGGATTGAACCTGTGACCTCAACTAGGCTTAGGCTTACTTAGCCTACCGTACCACTGTACCACCTAGTTTCTCGGGTTGCTTAGGCCTAAATTTACTATATAAACTGTTTCCCCTAACCTCGAATGAAAGCTAACCAGTTACTCTGTTATGTAAGTCTCAATAAGGTGTCCGAGGTGGTCCAGGCCGTTGTTATCTAAGGTCTTAGAGGCCGTTCACACAGCCACTTACATCGATCTAAATGAGGTCGATCTCGGATCGATCCAAGATGGTCCCAGGAATTGAGCGTTCACATTTACCAGTCGGACCTTCGTAGCCAGGCCTTAGTTTTGACCCGACTGAAGAAAAAGCCCTGGTAATTAAAAACGTACAAAATGGCGCGGATGTGGCGCCCCTAGTTCGCTTTGTGTTAGCTAAAATTATATATAAACGTAAAACGCAGGCGTTGTTAATGAAACAAAGAAAAAGCAGAAAAAAAAATCTTCAGTGAAATAGTTCGACTTATATTACAGCGAAGGAAGGAACTTCTACCCTTTCTTCTGGGGGAATACCGCCGCGAAAGACGATTTTGGCTAGAACCTGGACGAACACAGTGTTTATTTTGGGAAAGAACGGTTAGTAACTGGATTGGACAGGAATTTGAAAGACTATGGGTACTCTTTACAGAGCGTTTAGTCAACAAATTCGTGTGCGGCAAGATTTTCAGTTTGACTCGTTAGATTCGCAATAGTCAGAGTACGATGGCAAAAACATTTTCCGCAGAACATAGTTTTCAGTTAAAAGTGTTGCCAAATAGCGAGCGTGAATCACGGGTCACTCGCATGTACGTTGCACTTTGTTTCTCGTGCTCTTTACAAAGCGATTTGCAGTCCAGATCTAGACGAGCTCTATTACTCGATCGATTAAAGTAGTTCAGACCTAGAGTATATTAACTAAGGTTTTAAAAAATAATATAGGCCTTTCTATTTGCCGGACAATGAGAAATGTGAAATAAGTCAAATAAATGATGGCTTCTCTTTGAAATCCTAACTTGAACAAGCCTCTCACGACTGAGAGAACATTGTTTGTGTTGAGATTTTAATCAAACTTGAATCCGTTTGCCGGTCTCGTGGGAGTTCGTTGGAAGACATTTTGGAACGCCACTTTTAGTTTCCGGAACACCTTCTAGAAAATAGCGCTTTGAATACTATTTCCACGCATCGTATTAAATCCAAACTTCACCAATCTTTTGTTTAGACATGAGGCTAACATTTCCAGGGTGAACCTTAGTTAGCAAGTCCTTTCTTGAAGAGAAAGACCATCCTGTATATCAATGCGGGGTTTTTTCCATACTGAAATCAGCGAGAAAACCGAATTTTAGAACACGATTCGATAGTAGTTGTCCGAATCTCAAGGAAATAAAAAGGGTCTTAAATGATTCCTTAACACCTCTTCTGAAAACGCCAGGGTAAACCTAACCTTCAAAGTACTTAGTTTTTTTGTTATGGATTAAAACATACACCTTGTTTCGCCATTTCCCCCATTTTCTTTGTAATTTGGCTCTTTTGTCAGACGGAAGCTTTTCAAATTTAGCGCTTTGGACCGTACGAAGGTCCCGGATATGTCGCGGCATTCTTGGCGATGACACTTTGTGATGCCAGCCATGGAGTACCGTGCCACCCCCCCCCCAGGACACTTTGTGATGCCAGCCATGGAGTACCGTGCCACCCCCCCAGGACACTTTGTGATGCCAGCCATGGAGTACCGTGCCACCCCCCCCAGGACACTTTGTGATGCCAGCCATGGAGTACCGTGCCACCCCCCCCAGGACGCTTTGTGATGCCAGCCATGGAGTACCGTGCCACCCCCCCCAGGACGCTTTGTGATGCCAGCCATGGAGTACCGTGCCACCCCCCCCAGGACGCTTTGTGATGCCAGCCATGGAGTACCGTGCCACCCCCCCCAGGACGCTTTGTGATGCCAGCCATGGAGTACCGTGCCACCCCCCCCAGGACGCTTTGTGATGCCAGCCATGGAGTACCGTGCCACCCCCCCCAGGACGCTTTGTGATGCCAGCCATGGAGTACCGTGCCACCCCCCCCAGGACGCTTTGTGATGCCAGCCATGGAGTACCGTGCCACCCCCCCCAGGACGCTTTGTGATGCCAGCCATGGAGTACCGTGCCACCCCCCCCAGGACGCTTTGTGATGCCAGCCATGGAGTACCGTGCCACCCCCCCCAGGACGCTTTGTGATGCCAGCCATGGAGTACCGTGCCACCCCCCCCAGGACGCTTTGTGATGCCAGCCATGGAGTACCGTGCCACCCCCCCAGGACGCTTTGTGATGCCAGCCATGGAGTACCGTGCCACCCCCCCCAGGACGCTTTGTGATGCCAGCCATGGAGTACCGTGCCACCCCCCCCAGGACGCTTTGTGATGCCAGCCATGGAGTACCGTGCCACCCCCCCCAGGACGCTTTGTGATGCCAGCCATGGAGTACCGTGCCACCCCCCCAGGACGCTTTGTGATGCCAGCCATGGAGTACCGTGCCACCCCCCCCAGGACGCTTTGTGATGCCAGCCATGGAGTACCGTGCCACCCCCCCCAGGACGCTTTGTGATGCCAGCCATGGAGTACCGTGCCACCCCCCCCAGGACGCTTTGTGATGCCAGCCATGGAGTACCGTGCCACCCCCCCCAGGACGCTTTGTGATGCCAGCCATGGAGTACCGTGCCACCCCCCCCAGGACGCTTTGTGATGCCAGCCATGGAGTACCGTGCCACCCCCCCCAGGACGCTTTGTGATGCCAGCCATGGAGTACCGTGCCACCCCCCCCAGGACGCTTTGTGATGCCAGCCATGGAGTACCGTGCCACCCCCCCAGGACGCTTTGTGATGCCAGCCATGGAGTACCGTGCCACCCCCCCAGGACACTTTGTGATGCCAGCCATGGAGTACCGTGCCACCCCCCCCGGACACTTTGTGATGCCAGCCATGGAGTACCGTGCCACCCCCCCCGGACACTTTGTGATGCCAGCCATGGAGTACCGTGCCACCCCCCCCGGACACTTTGTGATGCCAGCCATGGAGTACCGTGCCACCCCCCCCCGGACACTTTGTGATGCCAGCCATGGAGTACCGTGCCACCCCCCCCAGGACACTTTGTGATGCCAGCCATGGAGTACCGTGCCACCCCCCCAGGACACTTTGTGATGCCAGCCATGGAGTACCGTGCCACCCCCCCAGGACACTTTGTGATGCCAGCCATGGAGTACCGTGCCACCCCCCCAGGACACTTTGTGATGCCAGCCATGGAGTACCGTGCCACCCCCCCAGGACACTTTGTGATGCCAGCCATGGAGTACCGTGCCACCCCCCCAGGACACTTTGTGATGCCAGCCATGGAGTACCGTGCCACCCCCCCAGGACACTTTGTGATGCCAGCCATGGAGTACCGTGCCACCCCCCCAGGACACTTTGTGATGCCAGCCATGGAGTACCGTGCCACCCCCCCAGGACACTTTGTGATGCCAGCCATGGAGTACCGTGCCACCCCCCCAGGACACTTTGTGATGCCAGCCATGGAGTACCGTGCCACCCCCCCAGGACACTTTGTGATGCCAGCCATGGAGTACCGTGCCACCCCCCCAGGACACTTTGTGATGCCAGCCATGGAGTACCGTGCCACCCCCCCAGGACACTTTGTGATGCCAGCCATGGAGTACCGTGCCACCCCCCCAGGACACTTTGTGATGCCAGCCATGGAGTACCGTGCCACCCCCCCAGGACACTTTGTGATGCCAGCCATGGAGTACCGTGCCACCCCCCCAGGACACTTTGTGATGCCAGCCATGGAGTACCGTGCCACCCCCCCAGGACACTTTGTGATGCCAGCCATGGAGTACCGTGCCACCCCCCCAGGACACTTTGTGATGCCAGCCATGGAGTACCGTGCCACCCCCCCAGGACACTTTGTGATGCCAGCCATGGAGTACCGTGCCACCCCCCCAGGACACTTTGTGATGCCAGCCATGGAGTACCGTGCCACCCCCCCAGGACACTTTGTGATGCCAGCCATGGAGTACCGTGCCACCCCCCCAGGACACTTTGTGATGCCAGCCATGGAGTACCGTGCCACCCCCCCAGGACACTTTGTGATGCCAGCCATGGAGTACCGTGCCACCCCCCCAGGACACTTTGTGATGCCAGCCATGGAGTACCGTGCCACCCCCCCAGGACACTTTGTGATGCCAGCCATGGAGTACCGTGCCACCCCCCCAGGACACTTTGTGATGCCAGCCATGGAGTACCGTGCCACCCCCCCAGGACACTTTGTGATGCCAGCCATGGAGTACCGTGCCACCCCCCCAGGACACTTTGTGATGCCAGCCATGGAGTACCGTGCCACCCCCCCAGGACACTTTGTGATGCCAGCCATGGAGTACCGTGCCACCCCCCCAGGACACTTTGTGATGCCAGCCATGGAGTACCGTGCCACCCCCCCAGGACACTTTGTGATGCCAGCCATGGAGTACCGTGCCACCCCCCCAGGACACTTTGTGATGCCAGCCATGGAGTACCGTGCCACCCCCCCAGGACACTTTGTGATGCCAGCCATGGAGTACCGTGCCACCCCCCCAGGACACTTTGTGATGCCAGCCATGGAGTACCGTGCCACCCCCCCAGGACACTTTGTGATGCCAGCCATGGAGTACCGTGCCACCCCCCCAGGACACTTTGTGATGCCAGCCATGGAGTACCGTGCCACCCCCCAGGACACTTTGTGATGCCAGCCATGGAGTACCGTGCCACCCCCCAGGACACTTTGTGATGCCAGCCATGGAGTACCGAGCCACCCCCCCAGGACACTTTGTGATGCCAGCCATGGAGTACCGAGCCACCCCCCCAGGACACTTTGTGATGCCAGCCATGGAGTACCGAGCCACCCCCCCAGGACACTTTGTGATGTCAGCCATGGAGTACCGAGCCACTCCCAATAGTCAGAGCACGATGGCAAAATCATTTTCCGCAGA
The DNA here is from genome assembly GCA_022457155.1 of Cladopsammia gracilis. Lineage (NCBI taxonomy): Eukaryota > Metazoa > Cnidaria > Anthozoa > Scleractinia > Dendrophylliidae > Cladopsammia > Cladopsammia gracilis. Next base: position 2,518,342 of record JAJGOT010000032.1, read on the forward strand.
ACATGGTTTTCAGTTAAAAGCGTTGCCAAATAGCGGGTGTGAATTACGGGTCACTCGCTTGTGCGTTGCGCTTTGTTTCTCGTGCTCTTTACAAAGCGTTTTGCAGTCCAGATCTATTTTACCCGATCGATTAACGTAGTTCAGACCTAGAGTATATTAACTGAGGTTTTAAAAAATAATATAGGCCTTTCTATTTGCCGGACAATGAGAAATGTGAAATAAGTCAAATAAATGATGGCTTCTCTTTGAAATCCTAACTTGAACAAGCCTCTCACGACTGAGAGAACATTGTTTGTGTTGAGATTTTATTCAAACTTGAATCCGTTTGCCGGTCTCGTGGGAGTTCGTTGGAAGACATTTTGGAGCGCCACTTTTAGTTTACGGAACACAAATAGAAAATAGCGCTTTGAATACTATTTCCACGCATCGTATTAAATCCAAACTTCGCCGATGTTTTGTTTAGACAGAGGCTAACATTTCCAGGGTGAACCTTAGTTAGCAAGTCCTTTCCTGAAGAGAAAGACCATCCTGTATATCAATGCGGGGTTTTTCCATACTGAAATCAGCGAAAAAAACGAATTTCATTTTAACTCACTGCGTTCGCCCAAATAAAAAATATTTTCTAAATCCCTATATGGAAACTAGCAACATACAACTGTAACCACGTTGGTTGGTAACTCACGTGGAGCCAATACGAGAAAAAAACAAAGCACCGAAAATCAAAAGAAAATTTCTAACTAAATATATCTGTCAGTGATATAAATACCACGAAAAAAGCTGATGATCCAGCGTGCCCACTGGCGGTGCTGTGCACTGCTACTTGTTGCTTTGCTGTTGGCGCTCCTTTTCTTTTTGCTTTCTTTTCCTGTTAGCATTCGCTCGAGCGTTCCGAATTTTTCTATCATCTTCATCGTCCGAAGCGATGTCTTGGGATTCATACTCCTGAACCACGTCCCAACCAGCGTCACTAGAATCTGCAAGCTTGATCAGTTTCTGCCTCTTGTGCAACAGCGATTTGGCCTGCTCGGTTATTTGTGCCACTTTCTTGTGATCTTTTGAGGCGTTGCTTTCTCCGATTCTACCGACCAACTCCTCAAGTTCAGCGTTAAAACGAATTGCTTCTGATTTCCCTAGAACTTGAAGTTTTCCGCCTGCAGATTAATCTTTTGCTTGGCCACTAAGTCCTTTCCTTTTTGGTCCAAACGGTTCTCAAGGTAGGTCATAAATAAGGAGAATACGTCGTCAATTTCCTCAGAGGTCGCAGTATTTGATGTAGAATTTTGTTGTGGTGAACTGTGTCGTGCATTTCCTTCAGCCACTGGAACGCGTTGAATTTCAGCGGGTTCGTCTCCAATAACGTTTTTGGAAATAAGCTACAGAAAAAAGCTATATTGGCGACGCGAGAAGTAAAAGTTGTGTGTAACAAACCCAATTTATATATTGGGACATGTACTGACACCTGATGTCCCTTGCGGATCACTAGGTAGGAAATCATGCATACCTGACAAATATTACGTAACAGTAATGCATACAGGTGACACTGACGTTCGATAATTAAGTCCTATAGAAAATACATTTTTAGAACGCGATTCGATGGTAGTTGTCCAAATCTCAGGGAAATAAAAGGGTCTTAAATGATTCCTTAACACCTCTTTTGAAAAAGCCAGGGTGAACCTAACCGCAAAAGTACTTAGTTTTTTTGTTATGGAGTAAAACATACACCTTGTTTCGCCATTTCCCCCCATTTTCTTTGTAATTTGGCTCTTTTGTCAGACGGAAGCTTTTCAAATTTAGCGCTCTGGACCGTAAGAAGGTCCCGGATATGTCGCGGCATTCTCGGCGATGTCCCTCTCACTTTTTCACACAATCTCAGATGGAATCAAAATATTGTGAGATGAAACTGCATTCCCAAAGCGCGTCGTTTTCTTTAGATATTAGCCAATTATGTCGATAGTATGTTTTTCACTGTATTTATAATCCCCAAAACTTTATCCCCAAAAATTTCAAAAACACTCTCATAGAATTTGTTCAATCTTTGCTATATTCGAGACGGCTATGGGAAGTACAAGCTCCCTCAAGCGATTACCGAAAAAACCTCCTTGTGCCGAGAAATACGACGGCAATTAAAAAACGTCATGGCGGTGGTGACCGTTTTTCCATAACATTGTTAATGGAGTCGTAGTAAATGCTCAAACTTGGGGGTATTGCCCCCAAAAAATCCAGTCGAGCCACCTTGCCAACCTCAAGGAATCGCTTTATCTCCACGAAAACGCGAAACAATTTGAATATAACGTCATGCATGAACGTGACTACCGAGAAAGGCAGAAGAAAATTATTTCACACTTTCACTGAAGATGTAAAATGGTACATTTTGTTAACAAATGTGATAATGAATTTTAGTTTTTGTGATTTAGATAAGGGAACTGAGAGCAAAATATCTGATATTTCGCATTCGATGTTTATATTTATACGCCGCAATATGAATAACAAAAATGATCGTTGGTAACGATTTTTTTTATTCAGTCGGATATTTATCGCAATTCTTTGTCATAACAGACCATTATTGCCATTACAGATGTCATTTCGTATAACGTTCACTCGATATCTGGGGATACCAATTCATTAATTGATAATTTTCGAGCAACATTGAGCTGGTGTTTGTCTAAATTCTGATACGAAAAATGACTATACCATACCACAATCTATCAAACTTTTCCCTGCTCTGTTACATTTGCCCCATTTTTTATTTATGAAATCAATTTACATATAAACAATCTACGTTTAGGCATAAGGGCTAGTTCTAAATCGAAATGGCAAGGAACGATATCGGCTGGTGAATTTCTGGTAATTTTAGAAACATTCAAATTGCGGAAAGTATACCTTCGGACTTTTTAGTCGTTCGCGGCTCACACTGTGCCCTTTTCGGATTAATTTAAATAAATGCAACAAGGAAGGATAGTTCTTTGCATCAGTATCAGCAATGATCAATTTAATTCGCTAACAGGCTGAGTGTGAAAGTCTCAAGAACACCTTCGATACACCTTCGATCTGCCAATGGAGGGGAACAGGGGCGGATCCAGGGGGGGTGAAATGGGTGAATTTTCACCCCCCTCCCCCTTTTCTGAGACCCTTTCTTTCTTTTTTCTAACGTATTTCTCAAATAAATAATATTTTATTTCTCTGATATCTTTTTTAAGGTGGAGAATGTGCATTACATTTAAAATTTCACCCCCCATTTCAAAATCCTGGATCCGCCCCTGGGGGAAATAGGTAACCCACCGGCATATTTGTACACTGCATACGCGTCTTTGTAAAACTACACAGAATGAATTAAAATGTAGAAATAAACTTGTGTGCTGTTTTCTTTTTTTAATCTGGAGCAGAGTCAAGTGAAATGCATGTCGTTGCGAGGTTCAATTTGCGATGCGTAACAATGTGATTTTTACTTTCGAGTCGTTTTGACTGTTAAATTGAATTGTTAATAAATTGATAACCAACTTTGAGCAAGATGCAGAGACCACTTTTTCTTTTCTTTTTTCTTTTGGAGGGGGGGGGGGGGGGGGGGGTTAGATACACTACACCTTTACCCTATACCAAACCAAAAATTCCTACCCTACCCCAGACCTATGTAACACTCTTACTTTCCTACCCTACACTAAATTATTCATATCACTAATCAGTTTCTTTGTAAATGATACCCTATCTTTAATCGGGTACTCCTAAAACAGTTGATAAAATATAAAGATAAAATGACATAACATATAAAACATTGTAAACAAGGAAATTCGATTCTAAACTAATTTACAATAATATATATGCTAATCTAATTAATAAATACATAGATATAAATAAGTTAAGATAAAAGCAAGAAAAATTTTCGAATGGTATTAACAAGCAGCGTTAGAATAAGATCATTAAAAATCATCGATAAGAGAACAAATAGCTAAGAAGGAATTACATGCATTTAATTTGGGGCATAACAATAGTTTTAAGAGGGAAGACTATCAGGAAACGGATTCACACAGAGACTGTTCCAATGTCTGATAGTACGAGAATAAAAAGAAAATTTATAGGCGTTGCATATGTCAGTATATGTCCTGCGATGGACTAGCATCCCATCCAGGGGGGAGTAGCAATATTCCTAGTTGCTTCATGCTAACAGAAACCGGGTTAAGCTCCGGCCGTGTGGGCCATTGTGGCTCGAGTGCGACTTTACCTGTTATATGTCAGTAAGCGAACAGGTTAACTCTGCTCGAGGGGGTGACTATTGAGAAAAAAAATTACTATTGCAATAGTATTGCGATAGTTGGGGCGCTATTGTGATATTATGGCAATAGTTGGATCAGTATTGGGATAGTATTGCGATAGTAAAAAGGAGACTTAAAAGACTCACTTTTTCGTCCGCCATGATTGCAAACTGCAAACATATGGAGAAAGAGCCTTTGCTGTAGCAGCACCAAAACTATGGAACACTATTCCATTTGACTTGGTCTAGTGATTCCATCAACATTTTTAAAATACATTTAAAAACGTACCTTTTTGAACTAGCTTTTTAACATTTCTTTTAATTTCTGATTAATGTATTTTTTAATCCATTTTATTGATTAATGTATATTTTTTAAATCAATTTTTATTAATTAATGTATTTTTTTAAATTTTTATCCATTTTTTTAATATTCTTATTGTAAAGTACCATAGGCAATTAGTGGATTTGACACTATAAAAATATTATTATTATTGTTTTGGCGTGCCACATGATCTCATTGAGTAAGCCCCTTTCAAGGGAATCTATGTTATACAATGTAAAAACGAAAGTGTTGTTCCCGCCTTATAGCAATGTACGACACAAACAGACAATATTTTATTTTAATCATCATCCATTTAAATCAAGGATACAATAATACAGCCAAAATGCATTTGTTTAATTTCTTGCCCACTGTTGAAACTATCGATAGTCAGGCCAAACTATCGTGATTGTTATCGATAGTTGATTTTACTATTAATAGCCCGCTATTGCGGCACCAACTATCATGATATGTCGATAGTTCGATGTATCATTACACCCATACTATTCTACGACCTCGATACCAGGGCTTTTCCGTTTCCTTCTAGACAAATGGCATGACTTATGGTGCAGCAATGTAGCTCACCTCAAGAAGGACGGTCAGAATGTCAGAACCTGCCTAGAAATTGTATAGTTGGAACAAGTATATCAAGAGGGTTGTCATTAGGCATACTACACCCACCCTATGGGAAACGGGGAACAGATTTAATGGAGCAAAGGACTTGGCCGAGTGAATTTAAATAAGTGTGTAATAAATATTGTATAATTTAACTTGAAAGATAGATGGCCATGTGTTTGTTAGCTCTGCTGCTAGCTACATGTATGTGTGCCTTAATTATTAAATAATCATTCTTTTATAAAGGGGTGAGGATTTTTAATAATTTTAATAAGTCTTAATTCATATTTATATTATATAGATAGTTTTTCAGCATCAATTTTTAATTTCTGATTTGTATAGTATTATTGTCAGTCTTTCTTTTAGTTTAGTTAGATTTTAATTAGTAGGACCTGCGTTGATAGCAGTTTTTCTAAACTGACGCAGTCATCCTGGGTAAACATGTTCTTTTATTATTATTATTATTATTATTATTATTATTATTATTATTATTATTATTATTAATTATTATTCCTTATTAATTTGTACTAACAGTCTAAGGTGTTATACAGCAATCTAGCTACTGTGTAATACGCTTGGATATTTCGTGTGTTCTCTTTTCCTTGTTTACAAGGTAAAATTATGTCAGAGTTTAATAATAATAGGAACTCATTTATATCACTGGAATTTTTCTTTGAAAAAACATCAAAAGTTTCATTTTCATTTTCCCAAATCCTGTAACCCTGACTTGAGGTGTTTCTAGGATACAAGCAAGTTCCCATCCACGTTTACCCATTTCATACAATACTGTGTCCCATTGTGGAGGGGCATTTACTTGGGCAAAACCAGTTTCAATCCTGTGTTCATATTCTATTACTGTGCCTTCATAAACAGGGCTGGGGTCATTGATTCGACTGGCATCTTTCTCAAAGAACCACACAGAGTTGAGGCTTTGTGTTGCAGAAAAGCCATGAGCTTGAGTGGAAGCTGATTGATCCAAGAAAACTTCCACCAATCGCCAGCCTTGTTGTAGAAATGCGGCCATCTGACCAAGCCAATCGCAAACAACATTAATTTTGCCCACTGGGAATCCAGCTGATACAGAAACACCGATAGGAACATTGACTGCTTGATATACAAAGCGACGAGGGTTTGGATGAGTTGGTATATCAAAAAATAAATCAACTCCCATACCTAAAATAATAAAAATAAATTGCACCATGTTTATTTTGATCTGGTCATGTCAATACATAAACTCCAAATACAGTTGAACATCTCCTTACAGACATCTCTGTAATACAGATGCCTCTCTATTATGACAGCTCACTTGGTCCTAAAGATTTGAAAATTCGTAAAATCCTGAGCATCCCAAAAAGTTGTGTGCAGGAGGCTTAGCCCCTCAACTTCCAATTTTCAACATCAAAAAAATGGCTGCGGATGAACAATACTGGGTCTTTAACCAACCTCGTTCCCAGAACTCCTGACCGTTTTCAGCTATGTCATCATTGGAGACAGAGGACCCTGTGAATGATTGAATTCTTGTAATATTCTTTTACAAGAATAACTTTGCCTATAGTGGTGCAGTCCTCTGGAACAGTCTACCCTCAGCTGCTAGGCAAGCAACATCTCTGACTAATTTCCGACGATTCTTAATTAATTCCGACACGGCATTCATGTAAAACAGGCTTTATTTTAGTTTACTTTTCTTTAATAGTTAGCTATATTTTTAAATTATAGAAGATTAATTCATACATAGTTTCGTATTAAGTTGTAGTTTTATATTAAATTGTTAATGCCTGATGTATTTACCATGTTTTTAAATAAAGATGATGATGATGGTGATGATGATGATGATGATGATGATGATGATAATGATGATGATGATGATGATGATGGACCTTAGCACTGTACGTTACCTGCTGACATCCCTGCCATAGCTGCAGACATTCCTTGCGACATTGCTTGACCTGTCATTTCCACACAAATCAGCTGCCCTCCAGTAGCTGTGTGCTGGGAAAGTTAAAGAGGCCACATAATGAGGACTTGGATAATTCATTGTACGGTGGTAAAAATTATGCTAATATTATCAGTTAGTAGCTTTTCTCAGGCTACCCAAAATTCTCTTTTTATTAAGTGAATTCTTAAACCACGACCATTTCCTATCAATTTTCAAAGACAACCCATTTTGGATTTTCACTGAGACACTCTCTGTTACCATACATGATGTGCTATAAAACGTTTTGCAGTTTGCAATGCATTGTAAGGTGATTTCAAATCATGCTGCCTTTTCTAAATTTTTCTTGAATTGAGAGAGCCTTTTTTAACAGCAAAATAAATGGTACAAACAGCATAAATTCTCATGTTAATGTTTTTGGAATCAAATGCGCTGACTTGAATTAACAAGACTTTCAAGACAAAAGCTAATTAGGTCATTTTTGTTTGAGCTCGGACACCATGTCAGCATAATTGTTGTTTTTATAGCAGTTTTCAATTGAGTGTCGTAAAACCAAAACCAAAGTAATTACTCTGACCAATCACAGCTGTCGTAAACAATCCAATGAACCAATCAGAGCTCGAAGCAATTACATGTTGGCGGCGCCAAGCGCGGGAAAACACATGCGAGCAAGTCACGATTGGTTTTGGTTTTACTTCTGATTGGTTGAGAAAGTGACGCAAGATTTTTTAGCCAATCACAAAGCGTATAAATGCAAAGCAATCATGTCATTACTTTCGACACTCAATTGAAAACTGCTCTATTTTGTATATAGTATACATTATGGAGGCACAGTGGTCTAGTGGTTAGCATGTCGGACTTTCAACCTGAAGCTCAGTGGTTCAAGGCTGTTCTCTGTCGTCATGTTGTTTCCTTAGACAAGAAACTTCACTCCACATTGTCTCTCTTGACCCAGTGACTGTTATTTCCAGCAAGTGCAGGGAAGTATTTATTCTAAATAGTATATATACCTGCATGATTTTAGTTAGCAAGTCACTGGTGTCTGCCTGTGTAACACCACTCCCTGATAGAATGCCTGTTCTGATGTGTTGCACAAACATAATGGACTTGTCCACCATCAGTTGCCAGCTCTCACCAGTGGGAGGTGCTGCAGGGAATCTAAGAAAAAGACAAAAATGTTTTAGAAGACATTTTCTCTTATTTTCATGTAAATTAATTAATATTTATTTAATTATTACACATCGAAGATCCAAGTAAGTTTGACACAATGTCTACCTTGCCAGCTTTGTCAACATAATTGTTGTATCATTTTGAGGTCAAAAACTAAGCAGCTGACATCCACATTACACTAGTGTTAATATAAACAAGCAACCTTACTATAACACTTACTGTATTAATCGTATCAATAACAAAATTCTCAATTGTGATTGGTCAACCACGCGCCTATTTCTTACGCAATTGGCGCACAGTCACATGGGTGTCCAATTATAGCTATCCAATTACAACTTTTTGTAATTGGATAGCTGTAATTGGACACCTACGTTGCGCAGGCATCAATCAGGTGCACTTAAATGGTTTTTTCTCGCTGTTTCTTCCTGCTTTCAAACTGATAGAAAATAACCTTGACGTTTTGAGTACAAAAAACTTCACATAGACTTTTTAATCTCGAATTTTGTTATTGATTCGATTAATTAGTAATTGTACTTCATGTCGTACAATTCCGGGGTAATAGTGCTCGTAATTTCAAATCGTCCTAGCGCTACGCGCTCGGCCGATTTGAAATTACTTGCCCGATTACTCCCTGAATTGTACTCCACTCAGTCCAATTACTATTACTAATACAGTTTTATTGTAGCAGTCACAACAATGAACAGTAGCAATAGCAAAGCATTGTGAAGAAAGTTCAATGATTATGAAACATGAGAAATTTCTTTGTTCAATTTTTTGACGTTGACTGGCACAGTTGCAACCACTATCCTGAGATTTTTAACTTTGTTCAAGCAACGAATTAACCAATAGAAATGTCCCAAATTATGGATGATAATCAAACGTGTAAAGGAATAAGAAGGTCAAGAAAAGGGTAAACGTTCAGTTTATCTCTTTAATTCTGTCTGAAAACATTTTTAATTGCCTTCGCTAAAATTGTTGAAAAGGAACAACTTTTTTTTCAACTCCATGCGCTCAAATACCTTTGTTTCCCACAAGGACTATTGGGAATGTTTAAACCATGGCTTGAAGTCTGCAAGGTTTCATAACCACCCCTCAACTAACTATGAGCAAGGTGATATAAACTAATTTAGCACAGAACTACTCACTTGGTAAAAATTCCCTGAAATGGAATATTTACAGCTGTGGACATAAAGCCCTGCTGTTGTGCTGCCCCTGGGATCCTATAAAAAGTTGTCAGTCTGTAGCCTTCACTGTATGCTTGTGCTAGTGTTGGATAATATGAATCAATGTTTGTACTGACCATAGTATGTCCTGGTGAAAAGTTGAAACCCATGTTGTGCTGCATAGTAACCTATGTTTTAAAATAAAAATGTTATGTTAAAGTCCCTATATAACACTTAAATTTTTATTGCAAACATTGATTCTTTATCAAGTGAATAATTAAGTGGTGCAATATTTTTGGATTTGGGTGTTGCCATCTGTGAGTTTTTTTTTTTTTTTTGAAAAGTTATACATATTTATTTCATTAAGTGCCCTGGGCGCTTATTAAATTTTTGGACCTTGAGAATGGGCGTTTATTCGAGGCTGGGCGCTTATTAAATTTTCACCATTTTCAGCAAGTAGTAAGTTTATTTTGCAACAAAACAATAAAATAATAACAAACCCAAAGCAGAATTTTAACTGTTCATTGAAAGTTTCTTTAAAATACTTCGGAAAACTCGGTCTTCGAGGAAGTCTCTTAGTAGTACTGAGTCAATTTCAATCTCATTGTCACTGAGGTCAATTAGCGAACTCTCTGGTGTTGCCTCCTAGAGGGGTGGGGTGGGCGCTTATTAACTTTTCCTACCTACAGGGTGGCGCTTATTCAAATAAATACGGTACTTTATTTACCAAAAACACAACATTACATTTACAATACTTCAGCATTGCCATCTGTGAGTTATAAAGGTTAATATCGTGAATATGCTAATGAGTGTGATGTCATTCCAGTATTTGACATGTTTCTCCTTGGGGATTCAAAAATAGCCATTGTCTGATTTACTCACAAATTATATTTGCTAAAATTGCTTGTAAATGTTAATAAAATGTGATTTACCTCTACCAACATGTTTTTGTATGAATACTGGAATGACATCACATTCATTTTTATAGCATGTTGGAAATGAAACCCATTTATAACTCACAGGTGCAACATTGCGATAAAAAATAAGGGTTATAGGCATTTTAAATGGAGCAAGATTTGTTGTTCCAGAAAATATCCATCCACTCAGGTGTATACATATTACATGTAAATAGGTTACCCTGCAATGGACTAGCATCCCATCCAGGGGTGAATAACTAGTCACTTCATAGTATATAATAAAACAGGTCACCCTAAGCCTGTGATCTGGCTCTCTAGCGGGATATAGGGCGAAAAAAAAAAAGGCGAACGGGGAGGGGGTGGGTAACAGGAAAAGAGAGGGGGAGAGCCTGTCAACAAATTATTGAGGCCGCCATTCCGCCCCTTTGTAATTAACCTGTCGATTATCTGTCAACAAGATCATTATCAGTGTTGGTTGCATTGGAATGTAAATAGATCGCACACGTGAAAATGACAAGTCGCAAAAAAAAGTACCTTTAAAAAGCCTAAAGTATAAAGCTTTTCCAGTAAGACTTTCAAGAGAACTGCACCTTTAGATCACAGTTATGAATTTGTTCTCTTTGATGATATTGACCTTTTGATCTCGGCGGATTATCTCTCAAATTGATAGGAAGATTTCATGCTGTCCAGAGCCATTAGAATTATTTTATTTCTTTTTTAAGTTATGCCGTTGTTCGGTGCTACAATCGGCGACAAAAGTAGTTGAGACATTCTCAGCATATCGCATTATCGAATAATGAATTTGGTATTCATCAATATTATTCATATTACTAGGTGCTACAAAGCTCCCCCCTCCCCCGTTCAATGTTGTAGCTTTCAACAAGGCCCGAGTTCTGCGTATCAACATTGATTGGGGGGAGGGGGGTAAATTTGTGACGACAACAATAAAAGCAATATGAAACGACTCCCAAAATAACGAAATGTCTCAACACTTTTGGCGCTGATTGTCGAAGACCAAAAAGTTAGTTTATAAAGCAAACTATATCTCGTGAGACATTCCAACGGTCCGTGATTGTTATAAATACAGAAATAAAACATAATATGGTAAAGGCGTGATTGGGGTGTCTTTAATTGGCTAATTAACAGGCTTTTTATTGTATTACTGACGCAACAAAACGAAGTGTTCGCAGGAAGAAAACGTAAACAAAATGGTTTTTAAGGGAAAAACCGATCCTGAAACAAGGGCGTACGCCAAATTTTTAATGCAATTGAAAGGATTGAAGAAAAAAGACATAATGAAGCGAGGTAAAGTTTCTCGAGCATCTTTTATCGAATTGTCAAGAAGGAACTGTCGCAAGATTCTAAGCGATAAGAACATGGAACTGACCGACGTAAGCTTATCACCGGACGTCCACGAAAATTGTCGGCTCGTCACCGTACTATAGAAAGCATGCAGAAAAGAATGCATTTAATCATTGAAAAAATGGCGGTCGTACAAAATATTAACAACTTCTAAACATTGTACAATGTGTGAATTATCATTCTTAACTTAAAAGTAATCAATGTTTACAAAATATATATTGCGTGACATTTGAAGCGTGTCATACGCTCCTTAAATAATTGTAACTGTTTGTCACAAATGAACTTTTCCTTCTCTTTTCCGTGTGAAATGATAACAAACTGGAAAATAAACCGACCACATTGCAACAGTTTAAGGTTTTCGTATTAGAAATATTGATTAAATACTGATAACAACTTCCATTTCGCAAAACCTAACGAGTAACCACGAGTAACCACTAATTTGGTAAAGAATATGTATATCATGTTTATTTATTTAATGGTTACTCGTGGTTACTCGTGGTTACTCGTTCGTAACAGTGATATATCTTCTAATTCTGCCCATTTTCGTCACCGAGAATAAGACATGCAAAGCATTTTGCACATGGAGGGATTTGCTTTTGCTTTCCGTGTGGAATCTGTGAGTGGAATGTTATTACGTTCCTCTGAATGGACATCATCTCAGTTTCCTTGTCATCTATGGTGCCATTCTTCACAAAAATTATTGGGTTCTTACCCTCTTATAAAATCCATTGTGAATGTTCGTTAATTTTGAAAAAGTGTAACAGAATAAATTTGTGCAACCAAAGTCTATGTTAACTGGGCAATTTGCGCCCGTAGTATGTCCAGAAAGCGGTTAATTGATGTGAGCGTCTCCAGAGAGGATGAATTAAAACAATCATTTAATAGTATGAAACAAGTTGTAATTAAATTGTATCGGATATCATTTATTGCACATTTTAACTTCTCCATCAAAGAAATATTTCAGGTATAATTGACAAATATTGCTTCTTGTTAACGCTTCAAAAACCTTGATCTTATGCCGGGACAATCAGCGACAAAAGTAGTTGAGACATTCTCAGCATATCGCATTATCGAATAATGAATTTGGTATTCATCAATATTATTCATATTACTAGGTGCTACAAAGCTCCCCCCCTCCCCCGTTCAATGTTGTAGCTTTCAACAAGGCCCGAGTTCTGCGTATCAACATTGATTGGGGGGAGGGGGGTAAATTTGTGACGACAACAATAAAAGCAATATGAAACGACTCCCAAAATAACGAAATGTCTCAACACTTTTGGCGCTGATTGTAGCTCTATTGGCATACAATTTGCAGTTTCTTTGGCTCACTTTGTTGCAAGATAAATACTTATCGGCCAAAGTTTGTTATCGCTTTGAAAGCGCTAGGATCGTTCTCAGGCTGTGATTTAATGTCTAAAGTCTGCGGTGTGCAAGACTTGTGAGAAAGTGTTCCCATCACGGATATTTAACTATTATAGCGCAAAAGCGCGCGTGATAATGCCTAATTCTTAGCCGACAAGGCCGTAGGCTGAGTCGGCTAAAATTAGGCGATATTACGCAAGCTTGAGCGCTATAATAGTTTTATAATTCAACACATTGATAACAAATCACAGTTTGAAGGAAAAATATCGAGGCCGGCCCTGTCATTTTTGCATTCTCTTGTCAAAATGCGAAATTTACATCCATCATTGGATATACGTCATGGATATACGTCATGTAGACATAGCGATAACTTTTTGACCATATTTTGGCAGTGTATTGACTTGATCCTTCATAATGGAAACTAGTTGTGTTACAACAATAACGGTCATTCTTTCCAACTTCCACAGCCCTCGGACACGAGGGAGAATTTGAAAGATTAAACTTTTTCTAAATCCAGTTGGAAGAATGCCAAATACGTCATGTTTCTCCGCTTAAGACTTCAAGCAGTGTTTCTGCTCTTCTTTTAAACCTGTAATATGAGAGAAATCCCCCAGAGAATTGCCCAATGCCTTTTCAAACTGATCAATTGAGAACCGGCCTTCAGACATGTTTCTATTTTGCGGTGTGATATGCAAATTTTGATCGCATGTCGGCGGATATCAATATGACCGCAAACTTGTGAACAGAATGTGTCAACAGTCGGTGATCTGACCAATCAGCCTTTGCACTAGAATCTAGTGCACAGTTGGTGATCTGGAATGGCGGCATCAATGGTTTGTCTACAGGTATCTCTGCCTCTTCCCCTCTCCCCAGTTTTCTTGCGGCTCGCTTCGCTCGCTGACTTTTCCTTGCTAGTTTTCTTTTCGCCACTATCTACTTTCGTCATACACCCACAAGGAGGCCTGTTCACAGGCTAGTCACCCTGTACTCCTGGTTGCTTTATTCTATGGAAGCCAAGCCCCTTGGGCTCATATGCAACATTTGGATCAGAGGGGTTTTTTGGGTATCAATG